>JAWWMO010000121.1:94144505-94158898 GCA_035047845.1 Dendrocincla fuliginosa
AAAAAAAAAACAAAAAACAAAACAAAACAAAACAAACAAAAAAAAACAACAAAAACAAAACCCCAACATTTTTACCACAAGAATTTCCACCGTCAGGATAAAAGTGCAGGCTGGGTAGCTTATTAATGTTGAATATGATTTGAAGATCATTTTCAAGGTGTTTTGTTTGGTTTTTTTTCCAATCCTGACCTAACCAGAAGCTCTGTAGTAAAAGTATTGGCTCTTCCATGTACCTGCATCTCAGTGTTACTTGAGACTTTCATTTTACACTTCAACACTTCTTCTGGAGTGTCTTCATTACTATTCCTTCCCCAGTCCTCTATTCCCTTGTCTATTCATTGTTGGAACATTAGGTTCTCCAGCAAGTCAGCAGAGTTTTCAGGAACCTGCTGCTGCATACCATGCCTGGATATTCAGAATTACAAGAATTAACACATGAACTCAGCTTTTTTTTCACTCCATATCTGTGTGTGTCTGCCCCTATGATCCATACTGAACAAAAATGTTTTGTTCTGCCATATATAGACCCAATATACCTGTGCCTGTGGTATTTCATACTTCTGTCACTGTTGATACACAGAAGAAAAATGAAAACAATAAATGGTTTTTACACTTCTGAGATATAAATGGTGACATGAACCATGTTGTGCCATGGCAGTTTTTATAAGTCCTGAGTCAGGGGCTAGTCTCAAGTGCAGGTCTTCCCCAACAGATCTATGGAAAGCATAAATGTACTTTTACAAGCCTGCTGTTCCCCAGTATACAGACTTAGCAAGCAAATGCCTGAGAGTCATGCAATCTGGGATACGAGAGAATGCATTTATGGTGCCATCTTCAGAAATCAGTTCTAGTAGGGTTCTCTTCATTTTCTGGTGCTCTTTGCAGGTTGCCTAGCCATGTGTGAACTGTTTCACAGTGGTATTATGAAGCAATACAGAAATATGAAAATCCAAGACTAAATTATCAAAATTGAAAAACTTCTAAATACCTTAGAATGTTAAAAGCAGTTGAACTTTAATATGTCCAGCTGTCATGAAAATTAACCAAAAAAATCCCAGTAAATATAATTTCCCTTTGAAAAGTTATACCCTTGTGAATTATAGAGAAATTGAAATTTGGTTTAATAGGCCTCCATCTATATTTCCATTTATTGACAGTAAAACAAGTTTTTTTGGGTTTTTTTGGCTTTTTTTTTGCCATGCTGTCTGCAAAGTTCTCTGTGTTCTTATAAGATCAGGCAAACTTATTCCCTATAGTCACACCAAAGTGAAATTTTGTAAGTTACACTGAGCTCTAGTTGACAGTGAACCTAAGGTATAGAATACTCCTAATGGAGTATTCTAACTCCATTATCCTGTCATGTCTCATTCAGTAAGAAAATATTCATGCCATATTTCTTTTGAGCTATTTTTAAACACATTTCTTCACTATTCTTTTACCCTCTTTAGAGAGAAAGAGAAAAAAAAGAAAAACAAACCTATGTTTAATCTTAATATGTTCTTTCCTTGCCATTTGAACTTGCTCTCATCCCAAGTATTTTAGCAGACATAGAGGTGATGATCCTGCTTCTTCTATGCTCACTTGTTGAATTCCCCTGAGCACCACAATTGTGTTTGTTGTTATATTTTAAAAATTGTTTAAATTAGCTTATCACTACTATTTTTGCAGTTCAACCTGAATGATGAGTTTTCATAGTGACTGACAATATCTAAATTTAAAAGCTTGTGTATTTTGTGCTTATCCTATTAGCTAGATAAAATTTAGGATATTTATCTTCTAGTGTGAAGTAAGAACCATCTCTATAGTACTTGAATACTGCTTGCAATAAAAGCTTTTTTATTTTTTAACTGAATGAGCATAAATGACAAACTAGCATGCATGATCATTTAAATAGTACCAAAAAAAAAAAAAAAAAAGAGTAATATGAACCAGTGACTGGAGAACATGTCTGCAGTTTAGGAAACTCGGACATCACTTCTGCAGTGGCCCAAGTGAATAGCAGTCCACTAAGCTTGAAAAGTTCACCTTAACCTTTATTCACTGCTGCATTCTTATCTTCAAAAGAAAAATAATGATGCTTCACAAGATAATGCTGAAAATACCTTGTATTAACATGGAAAATATAACTCTCTTTATAGTTAGTTAGTTTTATGTGCACTGTAAAATAGAGATGAATCAGCAAGTTAGCCCTTCTGGGTCTTCCAAGAGCAAATCTCATGTTTCCTTTTCACTAACTATTCCTTTTTCAAGTAATTTTACAGACTCAAAGCATGGGATTTAGACATTATTATTGAAAAAAGATACATGAGGTCTAAGATCTCTTCCAGGTGAGTAAAGTTTGTGAGGTACTTCGTGTTTAGTCTCTCTCCTATGCAGCATCACGATTTATATTGCGTTCCAGGGAAGCAAAAGTTTAAAGAAATCCTCCAGGGTCATTAGCTCTAGTCCTTTGCTACCACAGAAAATTGTATTGGTCCTTTTCATAGGATGATGAAGCTCTATATAAATGTTACTTAAGAGTTTTATATGGTTTTATTGGTTTTGCTTTTTTTTTTAAATCTTACGGTTTCTGGCAGGGTTCATTGGTTTCAAACATATGATTAAAACCTTTTAATTTCTACCTTCCATTTAATTTTATAATAATTCCTCTTCAATCTCCTCACTAATTTTTCTTCCTAGTATGGAGACCACTCTTCCTTCCCTCATTTCACTTGCTTCTTTTGTGGTTTCAAAATGCGTAAAATGTGAATATTGTTTTGTTCTTTCATAATTTTGTTTCATGTTTTATCTTATCCTACTGAGTCCATTCTAAAAGTGACTGGTTTCTATAATCATATTAACCATTTAATTGAATCAAAATGTTATTTTATGTAAAACAGTTAGAATGACCATGCTTTGTTGTTACACATTTAAATGCCCTCATAGTTCTATTATTTTACCTTTACTGACCAAAAAGAGACTTCTTTATTAAAAGAAATTTGATACATAGTCAATGTTTTTTGATTCTGTTTTCTTTTTTTTTTTAAAGACAAATTCACGTTTCTTATAAGTTTTTGTAGTTTTAAATTGTTTTTACTGAATAAGGTTAAAGGATTTTATGAATTTATCCAAGTAATAATCTGGAAGTATTGACAGCATCCATCTTTAGCTCATCATCTGAAGAAATAATAGTTTCAAATCCTACATTAGTCATTGCTAAAAATATTGCTTTAATTACACATTTGTCAGTTTGGGAAAACTCAAAAATATTATGCAACAAATGTTATCTCATTCTAATAAGAAACATTATTGCATTAACAGTTGAATAACATGAGAAGTTTGACTCATTTCAGTAATATATATAAATCAGTTCATATATTTTAGAAAACAATATTTGCAACAGGAGAAAAAAATACGTCTTCCCCCTGGTTAGATTTTTTGCTAAAAATATTTACCAGTATCGATGAACATCTTGGTCCAATGATCAGAACAAAGGTCTAACCAACAGTAAGAGACAGTGGGTTAGAACAAGATATGTAGAAGCAAAAAAACCCCTTGCCGTATTTAGCTAATTAGTAAATTGTAAGGAATGTGAAATATCTTGCTGCTGTTTTTGCAATTATTTACTTTATGTTGCCACAGACCAGGCATGTAAGTGAAAATGTCCTATGACATGATAAGGGATACATTTTATAAGGAATGTCCTTCTTTACTTTTCCCACTCGTGCATTTTCCTTTCTACTTCTTAAAACAGACCATAGGTAGGAAGTTTAATAGTGGATGGAACGTGAGCCATTAAAAGTGGATTACAAGATACAATAAAGCATATGCTGATTTTTATCACAGTAGGGAAGAATAATAAATGTATTAATATACTGCATGAGGTCCACAGTGTGTAAAAATCAGTTTCTACTGTGATTTTTTGGCAGATTATTACCTTAAAGCTTAGCTTGTTTAGATGAAATTGTACAGAAATGGTCACTTTAAAAATAAAAGTACAAAATAGGGTAATGTGAAGCCCTAGGGGATTATATCTTCAGATCTCAAGTTTAAAACTAATGGAGAACAAAGAGGCAGATTTTGTCCCAACAATGATAAATGACGAGGTAGGACTGTTTCTCATGTCAAAGATATAAGAAGGCTGAATGGATAATGATGGCAGATAATGGATGCAGTACCCATGTAGATTAATTTGAATGTAAATTTAATTTCATACACAATTCAGAAGTGAAGTTTTCCTAAACTATATCACTCATCTGTCAAAGAAGACCGTCATTAAGGAGTCACTTTTGTAGGTTTGAAATGCAATATTAAGATCAATGAGTAGGTTTCCTCTTTCTAACATTCCTCACTCCAAAAAAACAATAGTGCCTTTTTGGGCTTATTTGCAACAGAATTATGAGTTAATATTGACATCATAAGCCATAAAAATTGTTTTTCTGAATGTGTTTTCTTTTACCTTTGGAAATTTTTTGCATTCTCAACTGGAATGATTTGACATATGAAATCGAGGAAAAAAAGAGAGATCATTTCCGGTTAGGTTTTGGAATAAAACAATTATCAGTTAACATTTAGATCCTAAATATTTTTAAAAAATATGCCTCTGGCAGAAATCTATTAGTCCATGGCTAAAATAATATCTCATTGAACAGCTACAAGAGTAGATAATTCTCTCAAATTTTGCTAGGGGATTTCTGACATTTATGGTTTAGGAAAGGAGAATCCTCAACATTTTCACCTAGAAGTAGAAAAATTGAAGTAGTTTGGTGTTTTTGTTTGGTGTTTTTGTTTGTTTGTTTTTATCAACAAAAGGTTAGTCTGCATAGGAGAAATCGGAAAAAATTATTCATTTCTAAAGAAGGAAGAATAACAGAAATAATGTGGCCAGTAAATCCAGGGCAGTGATAGTCCCCCTGTAGTCGACACTGGTGAGGCCACATCTCAAGTGCTGTGTTCTGTTTTGGGCTCCTCACTATATAAAGAACATTGAGGTGCTGGAGCATGTCCAGAGAAGGGCAACAAAGTTGGTGAAGGCTGTGGACCACAAATATGATGAGGAGCAGCTTTTCAGTATGGAGAGTAGAAGGCTCAGGGGAGACCTTATTGCTCTACCTGAAAGGAAGTTGTAGCATTAGTGGGGCTGGCCTCTTCTCCCAGGCAACTAATGATAGAACAAGAGGTTGTAGTCCCAAGCTGTGCCAAGGGAGGTTCAGGTTGGACAGCAGGAAGAATCTCTTCACTGAAAGGTGGCTAAGCATTGGAACAGGCTGTCCAGGAATGTTGTGGAGTCACCATCCCAGGATGTGTTGAAGAAATGACTGGATGTGGCACTTAGTACTATGTTTTAGTTAACATGGTGGTACTCTGTCAAAGGTTAGACTCGATGATCTGGAACACCTTTTTTAGTCTTAATCATCCTATCCTATGATCGTATCCTATGATCCTATGAAAACTAAAATATTTAGAAAGCTCAAAATGTCAGGGTCTTACTGAATAAAAGATCAAAATATCAGGTTGCTTAAATTGTGGGTTACTTTGTTTTACTTTGTTTTATTTTTCACATACTGCAACAGAGTTCTTCAGCCACATGAAGTAGTGAAAGGCATAAAAGAGTCCTAGATGACACATGTAGGTAGTAACATCATTCTGCTCTTTCAGTCAGTTGAGCCTGAATCACTTCTTCAAATTGCCTTGTGCATTCACTGCGACATGCTATTACTGATTCTTTCTATCTGGATGGTGTTTCAGGCAGATCGCCCTCTTTAAACCTCAGCCTTAGCTAATCATTGAAGACATCAAACAGCTGCATACTCAATGTCAACTGAAATAGAGCCACAGAGTCAAGTGCTACTAGTGAACATCTGGCACTAAAGACAAGCTATTTTAGTATCTCTGCTAGTGAACATACAGATACATCAAAGTTTTTCTTCCTTCATACCATAGTATCATGGCAACTCTATCCATAATTTCTACTCTGAATATTTCATTTCTCACAGCTACCTACTGCTAAATAGCATATGGGTAATTATTAGACATTTGCTTTTCTTTACTGAGAGCACAATATTATTCTTCCCTGTTAGACTGCTTTTCATGTATTCCTTTAGTCATTCTAAGTTTTTAGGGGTGAAGGAGAAAGGTGGAAGAGGAGATTATTTTTTTCTGATTGCTTTTTCTTTAATTTAGATGGTTCTCTTGACCACTAGACACCAGGTTTGTCACTGTGAATATCAGTCTTCAGCATCATACTGTTAAGCAACACATTTGAGTCCCAATCTTTTCAAGTTTCCATAGTAACTGCTACTTAGTACAGATCTTTGTAAACTGATTAAACAAAGCCACTGTAGCTCTGAAAAAATGATACATCTGGATGTTGGTTTACGATTAAAAATGTATAAATATAAATGTAAATACGTATAAATATACCTGCATGTTAATATGATGCAGTATATATACTTAAAAATATTAACTGTATGCAGATCACTATGTGTGATACATATGCTGAATATTAGAACGGAAAATAAAGACTAAAAGTGCAAACTATACAAAAATATTCATTAGGAACACCTGTAAAAATGGAGACAAGTTCAAGAGAAGTTGAATCATTTCGTCCTAGAGGTTCAATGGCTGTGCTGTCAGTTGCCTCTGAGTCTGCTGCTATACATAATGCTTAGTGCAAAAGAGTTCCAGATGCCCACATGTAACCGTAAGAAAGCAAGTGTCCAATTTATCCAACTAATTCATGACATATATGAAATAAATTGGCTAATGTCAGTTCAATTATTTGTGCTGCTACCAGGAAATATGTTGTATCAGATTCCACTGCTGATTACCTTAAAACATAGATGTTGTAAAAGGGGAATTGAGATCAAATTACTCTCTTGACCTGGTCAATGGTCAGACGTAAAACAGAAACCATCATTAAAACAATGCATCAACCCTTAATGCACTCACTCATTCAATATTTTGTGTAGTTTGGTTCTCACTCTGGAAAAGGGAAAGAGGAGTTAAACATGGACTCTAGGAATGTCAGAAATGTCAGAAAGATGTTTCAGATCTAGTTATTCAGCCTACCCTGAAAATTATGACAGTTGTCTATAAAATCTATGGGGCGTCCAGTGAAATGAGCAGGAAGCAAGTTTAAAACCAAGTAACAAATTCTCCCCTTCTGCTCCATCTAAATAGTGAAACTCATTGTTTCAGAAACCTAAAGAAATTAATATTACATACGAATTCAAGAAGGATTAAATAAATTAATAGAGGATTTATGGCACTGTTTGATTGCAGAAACATTTTGCTTGGAAGACTTCTAAGATCATTGAGTCCAATCATTAACCCAGCACTACTAGGTTCACCACTAAACCATGTGACCTAAGTGACATATCTACATGTCTTTTACGTACCTCCGGGGTACTTCAGCTACTTCCCTATGCAGCCTGTTCCAAAGTTTGCCAACCGTTTCAGTGAAAAAAAAAAATAAAAATCCTGATATCCAATTTTTACCTCCCCTGGCACACCTGAGGTGGCTTGTTCTCTCCAATCATTTGTTACCTGGGAAAGGAGACTAACTACCACATTGCTACAACCTCCTTTCACATAGCTGTAAGGTCTCCTTCAGGCTAAGAAAACACAGCTTCTTCCGTCGCTTCTCATCAGATTTGTGCTCCAGACCCTTCACCAGCCTCATTATTATTTTTTGGACATACCTCAGGGCCTCAGAGTCTTTCTTGAAGTGAGGGGCCCAAAACTGGGCACAAGATGCCAGGTGTGGCCTCACCAGTGGAGGGGGATAATCAGTGCCTTAGTCCTGCTGTTTCTCTTACAAGCCAGGATGCCATTGGCTTTCTTGGCCACCTGGGCACACTCTTGGCTCATGTTCAGTGGCTGTCAACCAGCATTCCCAGGTCCTTTTCTGCCAGGCAGTTTTCCATCCACTCTTCTCCCAGCCTGTCGCACTGCTGGGGGTGTTTTGACCCAATACTTTTTATGGAGGACTCAGCACTTGGTCTTGTTGAACCTCATTCCGCTGGCCTCAGCCCAGCAATCCATCCTGTCCAGATCCCTCTGCAGAGCCTTCCTACCCTCCACGAGATCAACACTCATGCCCAATTTGGTGTCACCTGCAAACTGGCATGTGGTCCCCTCACCCAGATCATTGATAAAGATATTGAACAGGACTGACTCCAGTAGTGAGTTCTGGGGAGCAGCACTTGTGACCAGCTACCAGGAGCTTTTAACTTCATTCACCAACACTCTATGGTTTGGCAAACCAGTCAGCTTTTACCCAGAGAAGTCCAGCCAAGTCCTGAGCAGCCAGTTTCTTCAGAACACTGTGTCAAAGTTCTTGCAAAAGTCTAGATACAAAGCATTCACTGATATCATCGTCTAGGTGCAATCTCTCATTCTCCCAAACCACTGAGGAAGATATGCTCTTTGTATTCTATTTTTATATTCTTTCCTACATTGTTGTTTACCGAAGTATATGTTGAGACACCATAATTCTTAAGATGAGGAGATGTTTAACTTAAACCAGTAAGGACACTTTAAAGTTTTTGTGCAACTAAACTCATGCTAAATATGATTTCCTGTGAACTCCAGATTTGATTATTAATTTCACCAGGTCTGTCAGTCACACTGATCTTTCAGATTGGTCAATACATGCAAGGAATTTAACCAGGATTTCTTGAGCTAGACACAAAAACTGACAGTGAACAGGCAATGTCATAAATGGCTTAACAGATCACATTTGCCATTTTTGTCTTCTGTGGAAAATCATTGAATCAGAATTCAAGCAATTTCACACTTGACAGAAAGTGTGTTTATTTACAACACCAAACTGAGCAAAATAATAGATATACCATTTAGAAGAAGATCACTGTATCATCAAAACCCATCAGGTCATGCTACCAGCAGTATAATCAGATAAGTAATGTACTGAACTTGCTTAAGCATTAATCTTTGCATACTTTTTCTTCCATTTCGAATGCAGGGCAATGTGCTCCCTGCATCTTTTATTTTTTAGATAGTTAACTACATTTTGAAAACTATGGCCAAGAACAATTAGTCATAACTATTTCATTCAACTTATAATTGTTAGAAAATTGAAAGATGAGCATATCTGAACATGTTTTCTTGCCATGTTGGAAAAACAAGGGAACTAAAAGCAGAAAAATGGGGAGTTTGGGGAGTTTACCAAAAAAAAAAATTCTATTTTTGAAACCTATAGAAATTAACAAATTCCAACACCTGCAAATGAAATTTGGTGTTACTGCACCTAAGAAAGGATTTCAAATAGAATCCTTAACAAAATCTTGCCAGTTCTCTAACTTTAGATGAAGTATTTCACATTAAAGGAAACTCTGAAACAAGTTAGGCTTGATGTATCAGGTTTTTGAGAAGTTTAGGATTCCTTTGAGTTAAATTGAATTTCTGATGAGCTATATTAAAAGATAGATGGTTAAGTCAAGACTCAGGTCTTCAAAGTTTCACTTTTTGAAACCTGAAACGATCGAATTTCTGTAGTCCTCTCATCTTTCGTCATTAAAATTCCTCAGGAATCTGAAATTTTACTTGTGTTTGTACCCTCAACATTTCAAGCCATGATATAGCGATAAATGTGACTTTAAAAAAAAAAAACAAAAAACAATATTGCAGAATCCCATTCACCTGCCTCCTCTAAGTATTAGTCATTGTTTCTGCAGTCTGTTGCACTTTTATATGTGGAAATAAGATCAGTTCACTGAGGTGATTTCCAGTGTGGTTTCTGTACCATGTTGACACTGAGAAAGTGGTGTGTTGCTTTACAGGTGAGAATGTCTGCCCATGATCAGGCAGTTTTCCATTGAATTCTCCAAAACATTTGAGTTGTTCAGCCTGTAAAATGTGTGGATGCATAGATTTTGAAGGCCAAACTACTCAGCAGAGGTTAATGACTAAAGCTGAATGGATTGACTGTCAATCTCTATTCTAATGGCCAGAGGATAGACTGGATTGCATAATGGATTCTCACCCCATGCCAAAAACTGGGCATATATTTTGCATAAAACCCTCTGTACACAAAATTTATAATCAGGCTGTGGAGCAAATATTGGACAGTCTTGTCTCCTTCTTTCAGAGGATAACAGTAGCCACTAGACACTGTCATATTCAGCCTTATTCTTCTCTGGCCTAAGTATTTTTCAGTTCTTTTATACAAAGTAGAGCAAATTCAGTCAAAATCTATATCCTTTCTATAATATAAACCAAAGATGAAAAAACTTGCAAGATAATGAAATTCGACTGTGGTTTTTCAGTTCCACCAGATGGTAGAATGATCAGTAGATCTTCTGTATGACAGATAAATGCTCTATCTGCTAATTCGGTGCTTAAAAGTTTAACACTATATCCATTAAAAAAAAAAAGTTTAACTATAATTTAGCATACTAGTTAATTTCCACTTTGAGATATCTTCAATTTGAATTGCAGTGTCTCTTAAAATAATAATACAACTAAATCAATATTAAAGGAGCAAGATGCACACCTCTACTTGTGCAGGCTCCCAGGACTGTAAACACAGTTCTAAGAAAGCCAATTTTTCCCATGCAGTTTAGGCATTTAATTAAGGTATTGATTTCCACTGTGGGGATGTCTGCTACTTGAAAATTAGTCTTTGAAGCATTCATCACTGCAATGCTTTATTTATGAATGTATGTAAAAAACACTAAGTATTTGGGCAAATATGTAGCTAAATATCTGCGTAGAATACTTGGCAGTATCTAGTTATACACTAACTTAAAATGCTTACTAATCACAGAAAAAGCTGTTCTCTCTTTTACTAAGTTCTTTTTTCATTCTGCTCTTTCCTGCAAAAATGATTGAATCTTCAAAATTTTGTAACAACTATCCTTAAAAAAAAAAATAAAAGAAGAAAACACCCTTGCAAGTATTCATTGAAGATATTTTCTAGTTTTCTACTTTTCCTTCACTATAGAAGCACTTTTGGAAATCAAATACATGGCACAGTGATCTTTCACAAAGCTATATATCTAAACTTTCTGAACACATATTCTGCTAGCTGTTGCTTTGTAGACCTATTCACAGTAGCATAACCCTAATTACTAAGCTTCCATATTAGAAGGCATAATACTTCTCTGTTAATATCATCATAAATCTTGCTAAAGTCAGACTCACATGGATTACTAAAGCTTCACATTAAGAAGTTGCAAATTTATAAAATCATGCACCAACAATTTTTTTTTCTTTTTTCCATCTTCAAACACATTTTTAGATTTGGAATCAGATTTGTGAGTCCTGCTCTACAGTTAGAAGAAGTGAAACGTCTGTATTATCCTTGTTATGGGTAAATCTCAAACTGGGTACTGAAATACAGGACTGCATTATTGTATGGGGAAAGTGCAAGATAAAGAGAAAAAATATGGCAACAAAACAATGACAAAATGGTATCAAAAGTGAAAGAAAGGGCTGCTGTTGAAATTTACAACAGCAGAGTAGAGAATAAGGCATCATGCTACAGAAATGGTAGTGTCACAGGGCAGCAAGGACAAACTGCTTCTCAAAGAAAGGCCAGCTGAGAGCAGAGGATCTCAATGAGTCAGGCAGGAGCAGTGTCCTCACCACTGAAGGATGCAGTCCCACAGTGTCTGAGCAAAGATAGCATGTTTAGAGACAGGAACCTGAAGCAGACACAGTCCAATAATATCCAGGCAAGTCCACAGTGGCAAGGCAGGTCTAAGATCAAGCTGCAAAGTCAAATCAGCTAGTCAAAATTATGAAATCAGCAAGGTACAAGGCTAGGCATAGGAACACATGGACCACAGCTCAGAGAAAGAGTAAGGGTGGCTGTCTGAGCTAAGCTGCTCCTCCTAAGGGAGGTGAGGGGGCCCTAGACAAGCTTTATTGTAGCGCTCTCACACAGCTCTCTCCGCCACAGTCTGACCCCAAGTTACATGAATGTGTTGCATCAAGATGAAGTTGAGCACAGGAAAACTCCTGGGAGGGAACGAAAGAGGTGACAAAACCTGCTACTGCACTTAGAGCCCTGGCAGACAAACTTTCCTGGTTTTGAAGGCAAAGAGAAAAGGTAAGAGGAGGATAATACGTGACTAGGAGTGAAGGCATGGAAAGATAATTGTAGAGTTAGTGTTATCTCAAAGATGGAGCAGCTGACCTGAGAAAGCAGTAATAGAAGCTGAACATCTTAAACTATAAAAAAGGGAAAAAAAGGCAAGGTAATTTATTTTATTTTTAGATACTTTGGATCCTGTCTTATCTGCTTACATAACTGATGTGAGATGAATTTTAGACATCTGTTAGGTCTGCTTTACATGTAGGGAAAAAATTAAGAGAGCTCCTATATGTCTTGGTGTTGACCTACATGCTAAGTGGTAAAATCAATGTAGTAGTTGTGCAATGTGCAAATACTCCAGTTAGGTACAAGAAAGATAATGCTGATAATCTTACATAGATTAGAAGGAAAAGGTAACATAAGGATTTCAGAAACACACCATTATTTCAGTTATAAACCAAAGTTACAAATAAGTAGAGAATTAGAGAATTTTGTATACCTCACTGTCTTCATAGCCTATTCTCATTCAAGTCAAGTGTTCAGGCTTTGTGCAAAGAGAATGAATTTCACCAGAGGCCTGCTTAATCTGGAGAGGTAAATCAGGTCTGGTACTAGAGCTATAGTTCAGAAATTCATGATTTGTTAGTCTTAATCTCATGCTCAATTTAGTAGTTCATATGTAATATATATACTTTAGTTATTAGTCTTTATTTGTACAGGTAATGAACTAACAACATTACTTAAATCTGAGTTCCTTTCTATCTCTTTCCTTCTTATGCTTTTTCTCTCCTTATGTTTATCATAATTTCCCTGTTTCCTTAGTTTTCTAATTCTCTAAGGCAGCAAAGAGACAGTATTTTAATGTTTTTCGTTTTGTCTCTGTCAGGAAGTCATGATGACTGAATATTGGAGTTTAACAAAATTCAGATACTCGTTTAAAGGATTGCTTTCTATTTTGCCTTACCTTTTACTAATCAATCACAAACTGCTACTCACTAATTGCTTTTAAAATGTACATAGATATTGATTTTAAAATTGAATAGGGACCTAAGTCTTCTCTTGAGTTAATTTACAGTTTGAGGAACTATTCAACATTGATAGTGTGTTAGAACCAGACCTCGAGGAATTAGAGGTTTCTCTTTTACTTCTCGTTCAAAGATTACCCATGTGTGACTTTCTCATTTTATGTTGTCAACAAAAAACCTAGTTTGTATAAAGAAAACTAGCAGGAGATATCAGATGACATTAGAATGTGTTTATTTACTGTTTATTTTCCACGGGCTACTTTTTGAGTAGCCAGTGAATGTAATTCATTCCACTAATGCTAACTTTAAAATTGTGAATGTAGCACATGCATAACAATCAAAGGCTTTAGGGCATTGTGGATAGACAAGGATGTGTGTTTCTTCTAATCATGCTATGGGGAAGTCTCACATTGGTTCCTTTTAAAAGGGTGTCGACATCTTGGGACTAGTAGCAAGCACAGTCCAGTGATCTGGTCAAAATTCTAGTCATCTGAGTTATGATCTCAGTAATAAAGGTGGTATAAAAAAAATCACCATAGAATATTTTTGGTAAAGACAATTATAATACTTGGTGGTGTATTTTTCCCCTTCAAAATATAATGCAAACATTAACTATAATGTATCAATAGCATAATAAAAAACATCTCCAACGATTCCCTTCAACTAATTCCTGGGCAGAAACTTTGCCATCTTTAGAAACCTGTGCTTTTCAGCCTCTGTGTTAACCCTTCTAAAACAAAATTTAAACTAAGTTTTGTGGAGAAAAATAACCAAAAAAACAACTCAGTTAATCTTCATGCAGTGTATGAAATCCATTTCACTCCCAACCTCAGCTATTAAGAACCAGTTTATATTATTCCACTATGTGGTGGTTTGACTCTGGATAAACACCTGGTGTGCAGCAAAACTGTTTCAAGATCTTTTTCCCCCCCTTTTTGTCTTCCAGAGGGAAGAGGAAAAAAAAAACAGCTGGGAATTTACAGCTAGAGATAACAAAGCTTTGATTAATACCACGGGCAAAGCAAAGTTAGAATAATGCTTAAATTTATTACTAACAAACTAAAAACTAAAAATAAGAAATAAAAACAGCTTAGAAACACTTTTCCACCACCACCCCCCGGTCTGTCCATGCCCGCTCCTTCTCCCAATGGTGTGGGGGACAGGGAAATGGAAGGTTTGCAGTCAGTTGTTGTTGGGTCAGCCATGCGCAGATGTAAGTCCAAAACTTAAGCAGCAGTTCTGTCTCGGGGGCTTTCCTGTGGGCTGCAGAGGGGCAGCTCGCTTCACCACAGTTGTCACCACGGTCACAGGGGAATCACAACTCTGAG
>JAWWMO010000121.1:94158998-94171401 GCA_035047845.1 Dendrocincla fuliginosa
AAAGCAGGAAGTTTTCCTCGGAGCTGGCCCTCATTGGCTCTGCTCTGTAGGATGGAGGGAAACTTCCAGAGGCTTCCTCTTATAAAAAAAATATAATCTTCCTCTTATTAAAAAAAAAAAAAATCCTAATCAGAGAAACCCATGACACACTGGAATGTTGGAACAGCGTTTAACAAAATTCAGATAGTCATTTAAGTAATTAATTTCTATTTTATTTTCCCTTGTCTTTTATTAATCAATCACTCTCCACTCAATCATACACTCTGTAATGGAGAGCAGAAATGTTAAATTTCAGAAGATACAATCAAAAAGTCAGATGCAGTAAAACAAATGTAAAATGAAGAAAAGATGCAGATTAATAGTTACATTCTGATATGAAAATGAGTTCTTAGCTTTAACTAAATGCATTAATCTCAGTAGTCATAAGTGATCAAAATTAAAATTAAGTTAATGTGATATGGAAACACAAATGAATGTATTAAGATTAAATATATATATGTGCATATATATGCATATTCCTTTGAACTAAAGACATTCATTATTTGGTCATGTTATGCAGCCTCTTTTTCATTAGATCTTTTCCTTTCAGCTTAAAACCAAAGAAAATCCTGCATAATTTCTTTAATTCTGTAAAGCTAAAGAAGCATTACTAAGAATTTTAATGAATGCTTTCAAGAAATAAAAGCAGATCATTTGAGGGAAAATAAGTTAATTCCAATAATAACTTGAATTTAAGATTTGAAAAATAATATTTTTCAGAGCATTATCTTTAAAATTGTTTTTAATCTTTTCTCTGTTTACTAGTGAATCAGAACTACACCCTGAATTAAAATTATGTGATCTAAAAGCCATCTGCAAAAGTATCAGCATTATTATAATTCTGATCTTTTCTTCCTTTAAAGAACTGCTCATACTGGAAATTCACAACATTATTTACCATATGTGACAAGGGGACAGGTATAATATTGTGTACTTGCACATGTGGAGTAATTTCTGGGAATGATAGAAAAAAATCCTCTGATTATTAAAACTGAACAGAGAAATTACAACTCAGATGTTTTTCTCTTCTCCATCTCTTCTAGACAAATTTAAATCAGTCTTAGGATGTTTGGCCTTCTGGAACAATTACTTGGGAGAAAAGACAGATCCTCACCAGGCTACAACTTCCTTTCAGGCAGTTTTAGAGAGCAATAAGGTCTCCCCTGAGCCTCCCTTTGTCGAGGGTAAACAACTCCAGCTCCCTCAGCTGCTCTGCATATGACTTGTGATCCAGACTCTTCAGCAGCTTTGTTGCCCTTCTCTGGAGGTACTCCAACACCTGCATGTTTTTTTCTAGTGAGGGGCCCAGAACAGGACATAGCACTTGAGGTGTGGCCTCACCAGTGTCAAGTACAGAGCGTTGATCACTGTCCTGGTCCTGCTGCCCACACTATTTCTGAGGCCAGGATGCCACTGGCCTTCTTGGTCACCTGGGCACACTGCTGGTTCATGTTCAGCCAGCTGTCAACCAGCATCCCCAGATTGTTTTCTGCACAGCAGCTTTCTACTCACTCTTCCCCCAGCCTGTAGCGCTGTGTGGGGTTGCCGTGATGCAAAGACAGACTCAGCACTTCTCTTCATTGAACCTCATACAGTTGGCCTCAGGCCATTTATCAAACCTGTAATGGCTCAGCCTAACTTAGGGAAAAAGAATGTGTCAGATGACCTCTGTGGACTTCTGCTGCAAAATCCTCATTGTTTCCTGGTTTCCATTAAAAATGAGAGGAGAAATAACCTTTACAAATTACTCTGTGGTACTATTTAATACCTGTGTTTATATAAGCCATAAAAAGAGAGGTTTTTCTAGTAGCAAAACATGTAACTATCTCTGCAATAAATTAATACTGAAAACAAGGAAAAGCTTCACAAAGTGATTTTTGAGCTATGCTAGGTATACAATATTAAAAATCAATGCACAATAGTTTGATTCTTATTAAATGTACTAGAAATAATAATGTAATAGAATTTTTTTAAGATTAATTCTGTTGAGCATATTATAAAATTCTGGTTTCAGGTGTGTTTTTTATAACCATAAATTTTGAAATATGACAAATTCACAGTTTCAATTTTAGCTTGGTAAAAATTAAAATGCTGTTTGTCTTACTACTGTCTTCTATTTGGTTCTGTCAGTGAGGTAGAGTTCTATTAAATTCTTACTTAGGAGACTGGAAAGTCTCTCAGGAATACTGCAGAAATAAACTGATTCCGAAGTGAGAAGGCTCATACATTTATGTTATAAATCAACTGCAATTTTGAAATATATCACTAGAGTCTCCCATACTTCAGAATACTTCAGATTCTCTCCTTCAACAAATGAGGGCTGCAGAGGCTGTAGGATTACTTGATATGCTTTAGACCTGTAGGCATAAGCAGAAATCACAAATACACACAGTTTCAGCAGATGGATTAAGCAAAAGAATAAAATGTAGATTTATAGCTATGTGAATTATTGAAAATATTTTAAATTTTCATTAAGGTGCAAGAGATCAAAAATTATATCTTCTGTGTCTAATACATATTATTGGCAAAGCATTATTTTCGGCAAAGCATTATTTTCATATATGCATGAACATGCATACTATATGTTATATATGAACTGTGTGTAGTGTTGTACACGAGATCTTAAATATACTACTATAGATTTTACTTAAAAATGTGGGGCTGGAAACTTCATGCATCAAAGACAGAAAATAAATGGAATATTTTGAGGTATGTGGAGCTACTTTGCTTACTGTATTATGTCTAGTACAATTTTCATTATTTCATTGGAGAACACTCACCATTTTTTCATATGAGAGTACAAATTAATTCAACAACACCTAAGATAAGATTTCTTTTCCTCTCACTAGCAGAGAAATAAATCAAAGTTTGTCAAGTCCACAGACACCAGAATAACTAGAATGTCTATTCTGGGACTGTTCTTTCTGAATTCTGAATCATGCCCTTACAGCTGAGAAGCTTTAAAGTTGTGGAAAGTATTAGGTAAAGCCAATCAGCAAACAAGCATTTCTCCATGCTTGAGCACTGTTACACTCTTCGTGATAAAGGGGATGGATTACTATGGGTGGCTAAAAACAACTACACTAGTCACAGGAATTGCTGTCTGGCAAGGAAGACCAGTATCTGCAGAGATTTGGTAGAGCTGGAGACTGTGTATACATACTTTAGTCAGGAATTATTTCCAGGTGCAAAGGAAGAGAGGAGGGAAAAGAGGGAGAACAGAAGGTAATGAACTATACAAGCATATGAACATGTCATGTTCTAAACTGGTATCTGCCTATGGTCTCAAAATCTATAGCATAAATATGTTTGCTGTTGATATTACATCCTCTTGAGCCTGTAACACAGTGCATAACTGCTGTAGAATTACTTAGGAAAAGACAGGAGATTTAGCTTGTATTCTAAACAAATTTAAAATGAGATGTCTGAAATTTATTGAAAGACTATAGGGGTAGCAACACCTCCCCTCTTAGGCGTCTTGGATTCCCTATCTCATCGTGCATTCACACAGCCAGACAGTCCCCCTTTGTAAATAGAGGCTGTTTGGATGCTGATGTCATTCTGTAAATAAATTTTTGTTGGTAGTGAAGAAAAACTCATCCAGAAACTCCATGAGGCATAGTTGCGTTTCATCTAGTTGTCATGTTTCTGCTTCAGAAAATATTTCTTCATCCTGTGGCGTAAGAGTTCTTGATAGCTTTTGAACAGCTGTCAAGTAAAATTTTATTTCTAGATATTTCTTTTGCTTGCCAAGTCAGCTGCTGATTTCCACCTAGTGGGAGAAGTATATCAAATATCTCATTCTCTTGGTTATGTAGAACCAAGAAAGTCATCCACCCATCTGTCCATGGGTACCCATGGTCAGCAATTGGAACTCAGACCTGAGTTCCAATATTAATATTAAAGGCAGTGCATGTCAAATCGCAAGGCAGAATTGAATTAGGTAATGAAGAACAAACTATGCTGTGTCAGTAAACATATACAGGCAAAGAAGAATTTAGGAATAAGCAGTGGTATTCTGTCTAATATGAGCAGAAATTTCTAAAGTTTCAATGCATGTTCAAAAGAATAAAAATAAAAATAGATAAATAAAGCAAGACAATAAATAGGCATGCATCAGAAATCAAGTGCTTGGTTATATACCAAGACAAGACATTAGTTACAGCACTGTGTTGCTCAAAGGCAGGAACAGGAGACAGCAGTAAATCACAGTATCAATGAAGTGGCAGACTTGAAAGAGTTGAAAGGAATGATGACCTTTGATCAAAGTAAAAAGTATTTGAAATGGGAAATTAATTTAAAATCTCTCAAATCTCACTCATTACTGGAAGAAACTAAGTCTTCACAAAGAAGGCTTAACTGCATGCCTGAACAAGATAAACAAGTAAAATTCTTGGAAGGTAAACAGATGTGAGGGCCTGGGAAGATGAGAGAAAATGAATCTGATGATTCTGACTGTCCTGGACTGCCTAGTCATAGAGAAAAACATGTTAACACAAGCTTTGTGGAAGATAATTTTTATCCTCTCTTTATTGAGAAACAATATATTAAAGTTATGTATCAGAAGCAATCAAAGGAAAGAGCAAACAAACTATACTTTACGTGGAGTTCATAGTTCTGTGTGTACTTTCTTCACAAAGTCACAACTTGTATGCATGAGTTTTTATTAGCAATAAGAAAACATCAAATATATTTGGATATATATAATATATATATTAAAGACTTGTGAAAGCTGTAAATATTGTGAATAGCTTGTAAGAACAGTTTTGTGTAAAACAATCAGAAAACAGTCATACCTGAACTTTTATAGACGGCTTTGTCCTGGCACAGCTGGTCCCAGCTTCTATTGAAAAGTCAGAGTTCTATAACCATACCTGAGGGAGGGAGGAAGCAAAAGAGGGTACCAGTATTAGAGTTTCAGGGGTTTCCCCTACATTTTCTGCAAGGAAGATCTTCCAATGTTAATTTATTTTAAATCATTCCCTTGTGAAATGAGTATGTCTGTTCGATGTCTGCTTGCTGATGACAACAACAGGAAAGCTTTCAGCCTCCTCTGTTTGTTTCTCATTAACACTGGTCAAAAATACAGTTATGACTTAATAGGAGAGATACATCGTGTGTAATTGAAATAAGTTATATAAATAATATTTTTGTTGATAAACACACAAACTGGATCCAATGAACTATGAACAGAATACTGTGCCACAAATACCTCTCATACATTAAATGTAAATACTATATTAGAACAAGATAGTTTTCTTGATACCTTGCATCCTGGGAATTTAAGATGGGATTACAGCCCTTTGCCCCTGTAACCTGTTAACAACATCTCTTATGAGCTGTAGAAAAAGAGGAAAAAAATTTTGTCCTGTAACTTTTGTAATAAGCTGCCCTTTGCTGACCTATTACTGTGGGTTTAATTTATCATAACAGGTAAAGACTGGGAGTTAGCCATAAGGAATTGAGCTTGCTTGTGCCTAAAGTTAAGTCAAGATATCCCACCGTGCATTTAATTAATATTTTGATGGATGCTTTAATGCAGTGGAAATTCATCAAAGTAGGACCTATACTTCCTGTGAATAAAAGCATCTGTATGCGACCATAACAGTAGAATGAGACTCTCCCTTCCACTTTTACAATAATTTCTAGCAATTTAGTAAGGTTTTATAATTAAAAATAAAATGTGACCATAAAAAATAATTCAATGTGGAGACATGAAAACTGAATAGGCAGGAAATATTCCTATTGCATACCATAAAAACCCTTTGCCCTCTCCAGCCATTATTGACTTCCTCTCACTAATCACCAATAAGTCAAACACGGACTACCATACCTCCAGCATAAATCATTCAGTTCAAACCCTCCCTTTGATTCAGACTTCAGTCTCAGGAGATTTTGTTTGACAAATTGTGCTTACATCATTAGTTAATTTAAAATGTATATATTTTGTAACTTCTGATGTAAACCCTAAATTTAACAACTCATTCCCATACTTGTCCACCCCCAAGAGTTCAAATACAGTTTAAGCTGCTGAAATTAATGAAGAAAGGTGATACTGTCAAAGAAGAAATACTGCCACATAAGACAAAGTTGGCAGTGCTCGTTGTGTCACTTTTGTCTCTTTTTTGTAACCATAAAACAGTATAAGACATTACAGTGCTATAGACTGTTTACAGAACATAGACTTTCACATATAGACTGCCTAGTGTCAGGAAACTCAGAAACTATTTTTTTTTTTCTGATCTGCTTCATGTTCTGCCTTTTCCTTCAACAAATACGATTACCCCTTATGTACATTACTCCTTAGTACAGTTAATGATATAACAGAATTGATTTATTCTTGCTTACATGTTACAACTCACCATATGTTTCTGAAAGTTTTTATTAAGGCAGTGATTGATATAAGTCCTGTTTATCCCTTAGATTTTGATCCAGCAAGTTACTGGTACTGTGACTGTAACTGTATTTTACTATGAGGTATATGAACCAACACTCAGACAAGCTGATTGAATGATTTTTCTAGTCTTAATAAATTTTCTTTTTCTACTTTGTTTATTTCTTTTACAATTTACCTAGTATTGAATGGTTTTCTAAATAACAGAAGCATAGAATAGTTCGGTTTGGAATGAAGCTGTGGAAGCCATCAAAGAAGAGGTGACTTCAAAGTAGAATTAAGCTACTCAGGGACATGACAGGTTCTGAAAATCTTAAGGAATGGAGATGGCACAACATCTTTTGACACTCTGTTCCAGAGTTTGATCTCCCACATTATGAAGAGCTTCCATTTCTGCAACTTGTGATCATTGTATCTTCTTATTTTGCTCCACATCACAGAGAAGAGTCCAGGTCCACCTTCTTCTCTATTATCTATTATATAGTTGAAGACTGCAATCAGATTTCTTTTTAGCCTTATGCAGAGTGATCAAGTACATTTCTCTCATTCTCTTCTCATGTGTCAGGTGTTCCAGGACCATGATCGTCCTCGCAGCACTCCATTGGATTCACTCAAGTTTATTAGTCTTTCTTGTACGAAGAGTCTTAAAATTAGACAGAACACTCCACATCCAGCCTAATGAGTGCAGCAAATGGAAATAAGCATTTCTTTTGGCTATGCTTTTGCTAATGCAGTCAGTACACTAGCCTTCAAGGCAAAGGTGCATTTAGACTGATGTTCAATTTACTCTCTCTCAGGACCCTTTCCACTGGGCTGCCACCTGATCAGCCAGTTTCCAGTCTGTCATGTAAGTCTTCATATTTGTCTTTGTTGAATTGAAATAAGTTTTTGTTGCTCCATTTCTCCAGACTTTTGAGGTACTTGTGCATGTCATCCCTCTTTAAGCATTCATCCCAATTTGGTCTTACCTTCAAATGTGGGCAGGGTGCTTTCCAACCCATTGGCCAAAGCATTGTTAAAGATTGTAAGTAATTCTTGTTTGAGTTTTATTGTTGGTTTTGGCACAGGACATATAGTCGAAACAGAAACAGTATAAAATAATAGTGAATTCTTAGAGCAGATTATTCAATAAGATATTATACCTTGGTGCAATTTCTAAACATATGTGTTCTTGTAAGGTATTAAACGTGTTTCTATATTTTTCTAATGAGTCACAACAATCTTTTCATTGCTTATTATTATAAGATTGGGCAGTGAAGAACCCACAAAGATATAACAGCATAAAAAATGTTGGATTCAAGTTTATTCTGTAAGAGAAAGAGGGGAAAAATTGTCAAAACTAAAGGTAAAAGAACAGGATAGAACATGAAACATTTATATCTGGTTTATTCATTAATATTTAAATATTTTTACAATGTTTTTGGCTGAATAATACCATATTTTTTTATTTGATGAGACCTGTATTTTGTCTAACAGTGTGGTTAATCCCACATACAAAGAGAAATACTGATAATTAATATAAAAGATTAATTTATAGAAGAAACTGCTATTTTTTGTGTAATTCTGAAATTTCATTTTCTCTGCATTTCCAGTTTCTTTCATGTCTCTAAGCTCCTACAGCACAGCAAAGTTTGCAGCTTATAACTGCAAGAAATCAAGAGGAAACTTAATGAATTTACATGCCTGTACCACTTGTGTTTTCTTTTGGGACACTAATGAAAACTGCCACCAATCAGCTAGCATCTCAAAGGAAATGTCAGCGTTTGAATGAGTCTCTAGCAGTTCCGAACAACAGAAGAAAAATTTCAGCAACTACTTCACTATTGAGTTGACAAATAAAATACTGTACCAACAAGACTTAAAACATCACATTTAAACTGTAGACCCTTTGTCAAGCTGCGTGTTAACTCAGCATGAGGGGCATTGTGAGGACATACCAGGAAAGCTGTCACTAGAAGCTAAAAGAACTTTAGGCTTCAGTGCTTGCTTCTCACAAGGATATATGTAAAAGGTTACTGTCAGCTCCTGCTACAAATTAAATAAGGAATAAGATTCAGGCTTGTCTCCCACTGTTCCGCATAGAGCACTAAATATCTGCAAGCATGAGTGCTCCTTATAAGTGTAGTCAGAAGCCATGGAAATTTGAGGAGATTTTTCAAGAGCTGTTCTTATACAAGCAGCCAAACAATGACTTACTGTCTGCCAATATCTGCATTTAAAATTATTTTGTTAACTATAAGCTGCCTCTTTGACAAATGCATTTATAATAACCTTCATGTAGTTTTAATGAAGTGTTTTGGAGACCTGATCACACAGTATTTACAAATAATATTTGTCTCTTTCCCTCAGCTTTCCACCATCATTTTTTTATGGAGCAAAGTAACTGATTTTGTAGTTTAACAATTAATAGAAGCATGTTTTAGTTGGTCCTTTTAACCACTTATGCACAGAATAGTTTGCATGTCTTTCTTCACACTGCTTCAAACATACTGAAGATGAAATTCTTTGAATTCTTGCAAATGAAATTCTCTGCAGAAATAATAAGTATTATGAGCACAGTGTAAGATTTCAATTTGTTAAACTGCAGTATACTTACTTCATTCAATGCCCCCTTAAGCATACGCATAAATCTCAGAATGATGGCAATTAAACTTGCATGACCGGGTATTATTGCCGTTGCTATACCAGAATTTTAGTATAAACATTATTTCCTCTGCTTTCCAATATTGCCCAGAGTAATAGAAATGGGACTGAGATAATCCCATTTCTGTTTTCTGCATCTCAAAAAGAAGAAAAAATCATTCCATGTTAAATTATATATCATTTATATTTTCTTTTCAAGAGCTTGATATTTAGTAGTTATCACCAAACCAAAATCACCTTTGAAGTTAATCTATCTTTTGCAGTGAGAAAGACTACAGGATTCAATTCAAATGATCTGTCCAAAAGTTTCATGTCAAAGTACTGATCATATTGAATAATCCTTTTCTTTTACAATAGAGTATTCTATTTTGATGTACTCAGTTCAATCTTACAGAATTGTATCTGAGCTCCAGATCAGGAAAAAAACATTTGTAATATGCAGTGGTTTGCAATAATTTGCAATTATTATATATTTGTGAAAATGTGATTTTATATTTTAAAATGTTTTCCTGCAACAAAGCTACCATTCCTTTGGAAGTTCCAGACACTGCTTATACAGACTTAATTGAGAGTTATTTCAGCTGTATATTACTACATCAGGATAATGTCAGCTTACTCTACACTTACATTACTGTCAAAGTTCTTGAACTGGCCATACAAAGTCACAAAAGTGACTAAGTGACTTTGTTCTTGGTTTTTTTGGTCGTGGTGTTTTTTCATTTATTTTGTTTTGTTTCCTTTTGTGGAGCTGAGCTTCAGTGATCTGAAGGGGTGGGAAGGCTGTCTGAGAAAGTCCTCATTCACTGAAGGGACAGAGACCTGCATGTAGCGCAAAGAATCGATTCAGCCTGAAGAGTTTTTCAAATTATAATGAAAGGCATAGGGTAAAAGATTTCTGTGTTGAAAGCAGTAACTTTTCTTGGAGGTAGAGCAGAGTAGCAGGCAAGACATTGGACAGGCATTAGATGGTAGTGCCCATAGACTGTCAAGGTTTAAGTATTTTCTATTTTGAATACACCTGTGGTGCAACATCACAGACAATATATATAGAATTACTTCCATATCCATAAAGCAGGGTGGTCTAACTGAAGAAACCTAGATTTTAGCATGATGAGGGAATCTTTTCAGTCTTATCTGTTATGCTAGATAGAGAATACAAGAGTACTTTAGCACTGGGTCTGCGTTGTGCCAGCTGTCTCTCTTATAGAGGAGGCTATTTCCACCAATTCCAGTCAATGCAGCTGGTATCATTTTCTAGTTCTGCTTATCTTCTGAAAAACTGGGACTTCAAGGCCAGTCGTTGATGTCTCCCACTGGCTCTTTAAGGCTACCTGATTTTTGGTGTTAGAGATTCAGTTGTGTTATGTTTTTCAACATGCCACCATTTCTGACTTAGACAGGTTGCTTATTAATTAGTGAGGGAAAGGCATGATGACTCTTGCTTGTTATGCTTACAGTTTTGCTCATTTTAGATTTCAAAAAATGAAAAAACCTTAGCATCAACACATGACTTTAAAAAGCAGCTGTCTAATCTGTTGCTTGTTCATTACTTTTATTTTTAATTCCAGAAAAATGTCTGTGCAATGAGTCGTTCCACCTTGAATTTTAGCTGACAGAGTCTAATCACACATGAAAAGTCGTGACATACTTTTTTTTTCTGCAATATAACTTCCAATGTCTGTTCTGATAAAAAGAAAAAAAAAATCAGAGTAAAAGCTCTTGTTGGTTTTACAGCTGCAGACAGTATGTGTCAAGGTTAGTATTTAATATGACCAACTCATACTGCTCTGTTAAAGTCTTCACCAAATCATTGGAAATAAGGCATGGTAATGCACTCTATTCGTATCAGCTCTGCCTTTTGGAACTATTACTCCAATTGCAAGACATTTATTGTCAACATAATGATGTTAGTTGTTTGTTTATTTGCATCTGGGCAGCTGCCCAAAAAGATCTGAGATGTATAAGAGAAAGCAAATTACATAATTATTATAATTTCATCAGTTATCTTTTCCACCCTAAATATTTTTAAAGAAAATTTAAAACCCCTCTAAAACACATAGCAAGAGGAAATACCAACTGAGTCTTGGTACAATAGTGACATGCTCTAGGAGCTAATCAGATGTTGGTCTACAAAATAAGGCATAGAGGAAGATGACAGCTACTTTCAAAGCAGTAATATCCTATGGAAATGTGACTCTTTGTCTGTTACTGACTGTTTCATAACAGTAAACTCAGTACAAGGAAAATAAGAAGATTCTATACTAATTTTTTTAATGGAAATTTATTCTAAACACATTTTTCTTACTATGCTATCAACTATGACGGTTGAACATGGTAGGTACACTAAATACATAGTTTATTAGTAGCAAAAAGTAAATATACCTGAAGAAAAGTAAATAGTGAAAAAAATCCCTCAGTAGCAGGTCAAGCTACTAAGTTATGGGTATGCTGGTCAAGCTTAAAGTCAGGAAGGATCAATTTGATATTGATAACTCTGTGAGCATTTATAATTCATAATGTCTTATGGCAAACAGCATCTAGCACATCAAGAAGGCACTCATAGCACTTTTTAGCCACCTAAGCATACAGCTCAGTCTCCATCTTCTCAAATATTATGAATTAAAGTGATACGAGACATGGTCATGGGACACTAATAAAATCAGAGCATGATGGTTCTCCTGTTTACTATTAATACATACATGGTCCAAACTCCAAATGAAATCGTCTTAAATATTTTTTCATTAAGCTCACAGAGTGCAGGTTTATCTCTACACACATAGAATTAGATGTGCTACTCTCTTTTATCCAAATGAAATTTCTGCTTATAGCTACCAAAATATAATCCCAAGAAGGTAAGGTCAGTGCTATGTACCAGCTGAAACCAGCCTGGTAGTTGACATTCCTTCAATGAAATGTGACACATATATCACCAGGCCAATTTCACAGTGTGGATATAAGGTGTATTTGCTCTGATGGTGAAGAACAGCAAAATAAACCAGTGTATAGACTGTATTCACATGATTGCTGCCATAGAGCACTAAAAATATACACTGTGACAGAGATAAGCTTTTCTTATGGATTCATAACAGTGTCATTGATGGAAAGATATCTGAAAAGCTGTATTGCCAACATACTACTGAAATTTCTCTTCTCTGACAAACATCTGAGTTGTTATATTACTTGTAAATGACAGATGCCAATAACGACAAGCCATGAAATGTCAATTCAATTGTAGCTCATAGTGTCAGGCACAGCAGCAAGGCTGAGCTGACAGTCAAGGGGAGCAGTGAGGAGAGGAGGAGGAGGAGGAGGAGGAGGAGGAGGAGG
>JAWWMO010000121.1:94172687-94219687 GCA_035047845.1 Dendrocincla fuliginosa
GAGGGGGAGGGGGAGGGGGAGGGGAGGGGAGGGCCTTGTTGTTCTCGTATCTAGTCAGATCCCTGGCTCTGGTGAAGGGAGGACATGGTATCATGGATCAACCACCGTTCAGTGATTACCAGGCAAGTCCATAGAGAGGAGACAGGTCCAATATAAAGCCAGGAAGTCAAGTGAATGGGTCAGGATGAGAACAAGTGAAGTATCTGACTAAGCAGAGGCATAAAATACCAAGAGTGAGTGCCTGAGCTTAAGGCCACATTTCCTGTTTTCATGGGCTTTGATGATCTAATCCAATAATAACTTTGTTCTTTCTAACTGACTTCTTCAAAATATGCTATGAACTCTACAGAATTGATTGAACAGATCCCTGATATGAGTTACAGAAGTAACTCACAGGTATCTTGAGTGTTAACTGCTTTAACAGGAAAGGACGAAGAAATTCTATCTTACTTAAGGGCCATGAATAATGAAAGAATTTGGATATTCATTTAAGTTTTTATTTGTTGCATGATATATTAGACTTTTTCTCCTTTTCAGTTGTGTCAAATGGCTTCTCACTTATGAGCCTGTCTTTAAATATCAAACCTACCAGCAGCTCACTTCTTTTGAAAAGTCGCAGTAAAAATATTTTCTCCTTTGCATCTGCCTCTTAATTTCTCCCTTCACCTGTATTGTTAATATAATACCTGCCTGAAGTGGCTTTGGCTCCTTGTTTACAATGTAGACTTTGCTAAAAATATTATGCAAAATACTGTATTTCAGCAATAAAATATTCCATAAGGATCATTTCTTTCCCCATTCCTTTTTGTAAAAGGTTTTAATAAGTAGTTAATTACTCTTCATAACATCTGAGAGTCATTTGGTTGAGTAACTTTCTCTACAATCATCCTTTAATATATTATAGCTGGCTAAGTGGTGTAAAATGAAAGTGTAACACAAAAATGTATTACTATATTAGCTGAGCAATGTAGATTTAAATGGATATATATAAAACAATCATTCCAGGTTTTCGATTTAGTAAATTGTAGACTTACTGATGTAAGTAAGTTTGCTGGTATTTTTCCTGGCAAAAATCATTGGAGCTTCACTGATTTATAAATCTCAGGATCTGACCTAGTATTCGTAAATTTTGAATAATATCTCTCTGTGTGGTGAATTTCTGTTTTAAAATATGACACAGAGACCATTGCTATACCCTTATATATTTGCTTCCTCTGCATTATCCTGTAAATTAATAAATTTACAAATAATGCATCCATAACAAGACCCCACAAAATACAATAAAAATGTGATGGCTGCTGTATGAATGATATTGTTTATCCTCAGTTTTGCAAAAGGAATTTTCTATACAAACAAATAGCATTTATTTTTGTTAATACTCCTTGGCTGAATATTTTAGACAGATGTACACATACATACATACATGCAATGATATATGTATATTATGGATATATGTATATATGCAATATACATAATCATGTATATGTATTTATATACAAAATAGAATACAAATTTAATAAAGGCATTATAACTGTTTCATAATCGAGGCATAACTCAGAATGTAAATGTTGCAGATCAGACAAATTATATTTGCAAATGAACATGCTAAATTAATCAATCATGCCTTGTTAGATGGAGAGGTATCAACATCATGGAAAGAGACAATAGAATCCATGACCTAGTTGGCAGTTCCTGCAGAAAGGTCTAAAGATTACCTGAGTCAGAGAACAAAAGCATACAACTAGCAGAGCTGACCCCTTGGAGAAAAAGTTAAGACAGTACCTAGCTTGTGCAGAGACTGTTACTGTCAGTGCTGAACTTGTATTTTCTATGGATGAAAAATAAATTGCATATTTAATTTCACAGTTGTGTCAATTCTGCATCTTTTATAAACATACAGGGTACTTGAAAAAGAAGGCTGTAGGGAAGACATAGAATAGTTCACTCCAGGCTATTTTGTTACTGATTTGGCAGAGAAATTCACAGTACTATGTAAACTAAAATCAATCTATTATAAGGGCATATATTTACTCATAAAAATGATGGTGGTTGGAATAACCATTTCTGATATTATTTTAACTTGAAATGGTACTAGAGAAAGAAAATTAATGAGTAGGAAGACTGACAAATCTTTTATCAAGGTCACTGCTTGCAAATTATACTGACCATTTCTCAATGCTGTCCTCACTTGTCATTAGATACTATGACACACTTGAATATAAACTGATTCTGACAGCAGAAGAGAGTTCTAGCTAAAATCAACAAGGACAATAGTGACTGGAATAGTAATCAGCTTCACACTATCAATCTCTCATTTGTTAAAGCTGAAAATGTGCATCAAAATTTGGCATTCTCAGCTATAGGCAGAAAACTGTAAACATTCTCTGGACTTTTACTTTACAATTCATTCTCATTTTTTGATTGCATGGGCTATCAAATTTATTTAATTAATTTCCTTTCATATTTATACTTATGCTTTGTGTGTGTGTACACATTCAAGATGTATTAGGCAAAAGTAACAATACCTCCTTGTTCTAGTCAAGGTGCAACTACCATTTAATTCAATAGGAAGAGCATACACTCATTTCATTTTAAAAATTTAAGTATGTTTTCTAGTTCCATGTTTTCTATATGTCTTGCAAAACAGGTTTGAGTTTGATAGTTCTGCCATGCATAACACTGGAGTGAAACTCATGAGTTCTGTTTCTCTGTTACTTTAGGAAGACATATTTTGGCTTTAATTTTTGTTGTCTTGTAACTTTTTTCCTCAGTTTTAACCCCTGAACTTCTTTAGGCTCAAGACTGTAACCTGTATTTGTAGTTTGATTATAGAAGGGGCTCATGGCACAGAAATTCTTCATAGAGATGAAATCTTCTCAGCATCTAGTTTTTTGAGCTATTGTCAAAGGTTGAACATAGTGAATTGCATGTTAATGTATCCCAAATGTTTTCTCAGACAGGGATTTTCAAAAACCTTGGATATGTCATTAAATTATTTAGAATGTAGGTGTCTAACTCCTTTGGACTACTTTGAAACTTCAAGAATTATTTATCAGTGAATTTAGATGTATTGCATTGTTGTGGTTACACATGATAGCTGTGAGGATGGAGAACCCTTTAATAAATTACTACAGCACAAGAAGATTGAGAGACAGATTTTATATTACTGTAATTAAATTAAAAAGTATATGAAAATTTCATAGAATCACGTAATCACAGAACAGTCTGAAATGGAAGGGGACCATCAAAGATCATCTAGACCAGCACCTCTGCCATGACCAGGAACATCTTCCGTTAGAACAGGTTGTCAAAGGCTCATTCAGCCAGACTTTGAACATTGCCAGTGATGGAATATCCACAATTTCTCTGAGCAACCTGATCCAATGTTTCTCCACCAAGTCAAAAAATATTTCTTCTCTAAGTCCAATCTATTTACCTTGTTTTAGCTTAAAAATCATTGTCCCTTGTCCTGTCACTACAGACCTTAGTAAAAGTCTTTCTTTGCTTTTCTCAAAGGCCCCCTTTACACACGTCTCTCCTCAGGACCTGCTCTTTCAGGTCCATTTCTTTCTTGTGTTGAGGGATTAAGAGCTGGACACCTTACTCCAGGTCAGGTCTTATGAGAATTTGTGGAGTGAGAGAATCAGTTCCTTCAGCCTACTGTCCACGATTCTTCTTTTGAAACCCAGGATACAATTGACTTTTTGGGCTACAACCACACAATGGTGGCTTATATCCAGTTTTTCCTCCATCAGTGTCCCCAAGTCCCTCTCCACAGGGATGTTCATAGCAATTCAGCACCCAGTCTCTATTAATATTGGCTATTACCCCAACCCAGATATAGGATGTAGCCCTTGACCTTGTTGAACTTTGTAAACTCATTCCCCAAGCCTGTCAAGGTCTCTCTGGATGACATCCCTTCCCTCCAGCATATCAATGTCATTCCTTAGCTTGGTGTTACCTGCAAACTTTCTGAGGATGCACTATATGTGTCATTAATGAAGATATTAAATAGTATTGGTCCCAGTATGGATCCTTGGAGGATGCCACTTTTTACAGGTTTCCACTTGAACATTGAGCTGTTGACTAACTTTTGGATGCTGCCCTCCAGCTAATTTTCTGGCCTTTTCTGTCTAACAGTTCATCTATCAAACCCATTTCTCCAATGTAGAAGCAAGGGTGTTGTGGAGTCCCATGTCAAAAACCTCACTGAATTCCTGATAGGAGTCAGGAAATACTGAATCCTCAATAGAAAATACAGCATTAAAAACAATGATAAGAACTAAAACAAAATTAGTTTCACAGTAAGTCATAAACTGCTACTGAATTGGAGTAGAGGAAATACAGTGTGCTAGGAAACTGAAGTATGCTATGGTACTCACATTTGACACTATATATATACCTTATGTACATACAGTTTGCTACATACATAAAAAGTAGAGGTCAAAGTGTGTCATCAGTTATGCTTGAAGCTCACACATCAGCCATCTAGTGACTGTATGTATCATCCAGGGAACAGATCGTATCCAGCAGTAACAGTAGCAATCACATCACAATGGATAGACTTATTCCTAGAGGTTCTTAGAGATTTTTATTTTGAAGCCTTATCACCAGCCTTTATAGAATCCTAGAATCATTATTGGAAGAGAACTTTAATATCATTGAGTCCAGCCATTAACCCGCTGCTGCCAAGTCCAGAACTAAGCAATGTCCCTAGGCACCACACCTCTGCATTGTTTTGAGCATTTCCAGGGATGGTCATTCTACCATTTCCCTGTGTCACATGAAAAAGGGAGATTTACTCAAACCCTCCACACTTTTACTCACTGCCAGCAACTACTAGTGCCCTTGAAGGACTCACATTAAGAGTTTACAGAATAATACTCTATTAAAAAAATTGTGACCCGTTAAGGTTCAAGAATTGCCAGTGATGGGTTTTGACTGCAAAAATAAATTCAAATAATATAATAATTCAAAGTGATATACTAACAAGATCTAATTCCCAATAAAAGCTATCTCAAGATAATTCAGCACACACAGAGTGTGTTTCTTAACCAATAAACATCCCTGTGGAGGACACTATAGGTTCATCCCGGTGACTAATACCAGAAGTTCCAATGGAGTCTTCCCTAACTTCTCTTTTTCAACTAATTTTTATACTATTTCTTTATGTTTAGGTGGAGCTTGAGTGACTTTAGTCATACATCTTTCTCAGCGAGTGAAGATTGTTTGTTGGGGATGGGTATCTCAGGATAGTACCTCAGATAACCTGGGGATGGGGAATTGCCTTTGTCCAAGGAGAGTGATTTCACCACAGCTGCTGATTCAACAGCAAGACAGGGCTTGTGCTGCTTGTCAGCTGTAAAGCACCACTGAGTTCCTTCATCTGCAAGGGTTTTGACAGATCCTGGCTGTGGTGTTTCCAGTCCACTCCACCCTCCATTTAGTTCCCTTAGATTGTACTGTGCATGAGAGGTCAGATATGCTGACCACATTCCATCCAGGAAATAACCACCACAGTTTTCCATATAACTTCAGCACCTCAGTCATCTTCCCAAACCCTGGGCAGTCTGTTCCAATGCTTGACCATCATTTCAGTGAAGAAAGTTTTCTTAATGTCCATCTAAACCTCTCTTTGCAACACCTGAGGCCATTTCCTCTTGTCCTATCACTTGTTACCTGGGAGAAGAAATGGACATGCACCTTGCTACAGCCTCCTTTCAGGTAGCTGTAGAGTAATAAGGTCACTCCTGAGCCTCCTTTTCTCCAAACTAAACAGCCCGAGCTCCCTCAACTGTTCCCCATAGTGTTCCAGACCCTGAACCAGGTTTGTTGTCCTTCTCAGAAGTCAACATCTATGCCATAACATATATAGATATCAGTTTTATACTAATTACAGAAGCTGAGTTACTCATAGTGAACTGAATTACTTCATAACCTTGAGAAGACAGTTTTACTAACAAGCACATCCTCAGTAATGTAAATTTTACTCACCATACTTGAATGAACAAAGTAGTGTCACAATATACATTCACTTAATTAATCTGGTAAACTGTTTATATACAGTTTATAATCATCAGTATTCATTACATGCCCTCATTATATTCTGTTTCAGATTGGCAGACATGACTGAGACACCAGGTGACATATTTTAATAATTGTGACCACATAAAGCTGAATATCATTCACACCTGGAAGACCTAGACTTTCAAAAGCCACATCTTAAATATTAATATAAGTTCATAAACAAATATGATAAAAATCTCATGTTCCTGTTTGGATTTCTCTTGAATTAGGGAAGGATGTTTATGGGTACCACTGGCTTTATTTAGACTAATCTTCCACTGGTATATAAACTCTATTGTAGTCTTGGAATGTTCCAATCAGAAATATGAATATTGCAGACTTTGGAAATGTCTCACTGCAACTTTCATTGAAGACTCTTGCTGTTTCTACTGTATTTATGCAAAGTATAAATAAGTATTTTAAAAATTCAAGTTTGATACCACTTATTGTGGTGAAAATCAGAAATAACTGCACAAGAATAAATGCAGTTCCATTAAGGACAATGTTATGCATCTCCTAGGCTGAAAGTTGTATACATGCATCATTGGGGAGGAAAGAAATAAAAAAATGTAGTTTTCTTCCCTCTTATGAAATAGTTCACAACGTACATCAATATGTGACTAGTCTGAATTTCAAAAGTTTAGCAAGGGTCTTTCATAGTTCATGTCTTATTGTAATCTGAAAGTGTAGTGCTTATTTTTAAGAATGAGCACAGAGCACCAAGCTTGCCAGAGTTCAAGGAGCATTTAAATGATACTCTAAGGCACATAGTGTGACTCTTGGGGATGGTTCTGTGCAGGTCTAAGGGTTGGATTCTATGATCCTTGTGGGTCCCTTCCAGCTCCACATATTCTGTGACTGTAATTTTAACCAACTCTAACAGGAACTTTTGAAGTTAAAAATGATGCATCTCTAATGGAGTCTACATTTTAAGAACTTTATGCAACTAACTTCTCAGGTACAGGTACACTAATTTCCTGTCTTTTCTGGCACAAAGTTCTATGGCAATGATACTACTTGAATATCCTCCTAAATTTAGTTACTTCCAATACATTTTGAAGTAATTATTCTGCATTTTTGAATGTGTGTAATATAGTATTGGGAATATAAATAAGTAGGGAAAATAGACTGATTTTCCTCATCCTTTTACAACTTGAAGACAGATTCTGAAGCAATGTGATGGATGCAAGTTTCTCATCGTTAAATGAATTGTACTAATTTTATTTCTTTCTGTATAGATGGAGTCTTACATTGTGTTTCTCATCAGAATACACACAGGACTGAGTAAAAGAAGAGAACACTCATGTGCAAAAACACCACATAAATGCAGGAGAAGAGAAAAAATAGTCCATTTAGTTAAATACTTAGTCCATATAGTTTAAAGACGATGCATGGGACTATTCCACTACCTACTGTTCTGTGGAGGTGAACGTACCTTCTTTTTCTAGCTGTGCTAATTATTCTGAATGGAAACAGTGTTAAATGCAATTACCTCATTTTAGTGGTTTTCGGATATTTCACATTTTTTGGCTGAGATCTCTGTATTCCTACATGTTTATTTTCTTGGCAACTAGTATCTCCTCTTTCCACTGCTTCTAACTTCCAGAGGATTGTTTGGTCAAGTCTTACTGAAAATTCCTGAAAGAAATCCCTGAAAATTCCTGTTCTTTAATGACCTTTTGAATACTCAATTTCTGATTCTCATCTCACTTTAGCAAGCAGTGCTTTTCTGCTGCTTATCCAACCACACCAGCGAGGCAACTGTGAACTTTCCAACAGTCAGGGTTGGAAGGGACCTTAAAAGTCATCTAAATCCTGTGCCCCTGCCATGAGTAAGGAACCTTCCACTAGATCAGGTTACTCAGAGATCCAGCCCTCCTGGTTTAGAACACCTACAGGGATGGCACATCCACAACTTCTCTGTGCAATCTGTTCCAGTGCCTCACCACCCTTATAGCAAAGAATTTCTTCCTTCTATCTAAACTAAACATCCACTCCTTTGGCTTAAAGCAATTTCTCCTTGTCCTTCATGTCTTCATGAAAAGTCCATCTCCAGCTCTCTTGTAGGCCCACTTTTGGTACTGAAAGATGCTGTAAGGTCTCCCTGGAACCTTCTCTTCTCCAGTTTGAACAACCCTTGCTCTTTCAACCATACAAGAAATGGTCCAGCCCTGTGTTAGTGGCTCTCTGCTGAACTCATTCCAACAGGTCAATATCTTTCTTGCTTTAGGGATCCCAGACCTCGACAGAGCACTAGAGAAGGGGTCTCACAAGTGCAGAGTAGCAGGGAATAGTCACCTCCTATAGTCCCTAATAGTCACGTGGCCTGCTGGTCATGCTGCTTTTGAAAGCCCCGGATGTGGTTCGCTTTAAGGACTGAAATCACATATTCACAAGTCTTGTTGAGCTTTTCATCCACAAACACCCTCAAATCCTCCTCAGGGTTCAATCCTTTCTCCACACAGCCTGTACTTGTGCTTGGAATTGCCTCAACCCAGGTGTAGGACCTTTTACTTGGCCTTTTTCAAATTCATGAGGTTTACACAGGCCCACCTCTCAAGCCTGTCAGGGTCAATCTCTAATCCTTTCTGATAAAGAATAAAGAGCTGGAGTCAAGCATAGAAGCAAGTTCATTCCTTTGCCTCTCACTCCTAGATGAGAACTGTTTCCTCCAGGGTAAGGACTACATACCACAGGGCTATAGCAAGAAGGTGCAATGTCTATATAGGGGCAAGGACCTGATGAATCAGAGATCTGGAAAGTAAAGACAACAGGATATGGAACATAGATAAAAATTATATTATTATTGCTATTGTTATTATTAGCAGCAGCAGCAGCTGGGAAAATGTCCTTGCAGCACAGTTCAGAATTAGATAAAGCTCCTCAATTCAACTCAAGGTAAAACAGCTTTTATGTCATGAATTTTAAGTTGTGCACAAGGGGCTATGTTTTAGAAGATAGAGAGATTCCTACACCATATGATATAAATGAAGTGAGCTTTTGATGTTCTTCTTACATATTGGTGAGAATTCACTGATAATCACAGAAAATAAAAATTTGGTAAAATAAAAGCTAAAGTAGAAAAATTGCAGAGTTAAAGGAAAGTGTTGTGAGCAGAAAGGCACAGAAAACAGAGTGTAAAATCAGGCTTTTAGCTGTGTCTGCTCTGCAGCTTCACATATTCCCTGGCAATAGTATCTCCACTTTTGCAGATTCATGACCTCTACATATGTGGAAATTCTAGTCATAACTTTTATTGCGCTTCTTTCAAATACATGTTTGCATTATTTATGTAATCCTTCTTTAATCTAATATGAACATCTATTATTAAGAGATCCAATTACAAATCTAGGAGTCAATATACATCTAGTACTGCCATTTATTTTGTTGTAAATCAATGGTCCATCTCCTTCCATTATTTATAGATGCATTTTCTATTTTTTACTAGTAATCCATTTAAAGACTTTTTGAATTCAGTAAAAAGTCTGCTTAATGAAACTTTCAAAAGAAGACAGAAAGAATAAAAAGGATGCTTAGGGATCCTAGACAGAAATCAACAGCCTGATGGACAGTGAAAAAATAACTATTCTATATGATCTATTGATATAAATGTATAGTATATAGAACACAAGTGGCAGATCTAGAACTCCATTTTGAGTTCTAGGACCATTTTTATGTTACATTAAAAAAAGAAAATAAAACCTGCCAATCAATAGCTGCAAGTAAATCCAAAACTAATATCTATCTAGGGTTATACTGCAGTTATTTGCTTTGAACTTGATTCTGCTTATTTTCACATGGGACTGAAAGCACCAGAAAATTAGTCAAAAAGATCTAATTTTAACACATAAATATTTCAGATGCTTTTATATTAAAATGCACTTGGCTGTCTGAAGCAAAAATTTGATTTATTCATTTGAGTCTTTAAAATATTATTTCAAAGTAATTTTCTAGAGGAAACTGAACACATTTATCTTTGCTATGCTCATATGTTTTCAGAACCATATATGGTTTTATTCTACCTGTAAAAGGAGATGTGAATTCTGTTTCGTTCATTCAAATTTGGGGTTTAAATCATTATTTATTGATTAATTTTAGAACAGTCTGGTCTCCCAAACACCTATTGTATTGCAAATAGCTAGCTTGCTTCCATTTTATATTGACATTGTTTGCACTAAAAGGGAAAAAATAATGACAGGCATTAGATATGAAATACAGTTATCTATGCACATATATGCATTTATATTCACAAATACTACAGGAATCAAACAAAATATTTTTTTCTTGGTAGTCTGCTTTTAATTATTTTTAATGCCAATGTGCACTGTACAAACAGTTTATCTGTGGGGTTTTATATCTTGTTAACCTTGTGATGCTAAGTGTGTTTTACAACATCTGTTTTATCCATGAAAATAATTACTAATCACATGAATACTAGTGGCTCGGTGCTTGAATGCCTACTCTAACTTGATTTTATTTATTACACATGTACAGTTGAATTAAAAAAAAAATTCAATTCTTCGATGATTATATACACTTAAAAACAATCACTCTGCTTATCTGAAGTGTTGCTTCAACCTCATCTTGAAGGTTAGTAACTCTTATAAAGCAAAAGAACTACAATGCCCTCCAGCCCTGTCCATATTTAAAGATATATTCTTGGATCAAAACTTCTACTTATCAATAAAAACGTGAGCTGAATCTGTTAGTGATATGTAACAACACAATTAAGTAATATGAGGTTAAGCCCTTATGACTATTGAAATCTAAAACAATGTAAGAGAAATCTGAGAGATACTTCAAATACCATATAGAAAGATCAATGTGGTATCTGTGTGATAGCACAAATACATTCTAAATGCCATGGAAATGGTAGTAACATGGCATTTTTATTACAGGAAAAAGCTTGAATTATCAGTCATTTGCCAAAATTTAATAAAGATGAAGAAGAAATGTTGTATTACACATGAAAATAATTACTAATAAATATAAGACTTCAGCTTTTTTTGAGTACATATTGATATTTGAGATAGCAGCCACAGTAATGCTAAAGTTATTAGAGGGCATCTGGAATTTTCTGTGATATCATAGTGGTAATTTGATATTCTCGTTTATGCTTTGGAGAATGTGTAGATTAAGAAATTTCTAAAACAGTCTCACTCCAACTCCTTCATGTGCTTTCCATTAAATTAGTTGGTCTGATTTACTGAAGTAATTTATGATTTTTTTTAATTTCTTCACCAGTTCCTCATTGCTGGTTATTTGTCAAAATGAAGTAGGATTTATGGCTGAGATAGAAGGAAAAAAGACCCAAGGAACAAAAAGGTAAAGTAGGGTGCTAGGAGGCAGTCCTTTAGTAACAATTTAACAGTGAAAAACAAAGAAATGCTACTCTATCTCTATTTCAATTAGAACCTCGATATGTTTGAGGCCTAAAGGAACACATGACCTTTGAAGCTGACTTGCATAACACAGGCAAAAATTTTCTGAGTAATAATTCCTGCATCCACAACTTCTTGAGCCTAACTTTTGGAAAGATGACAGGTCAGATATAAAGACATCATGTGATGAAGAATGAATCCCATTGCTACTAGAAAATGGTTAAGTATCTTCTTAATTTAAAGTACACATTTTATTTTAACCATCTTCCATCTCATTTATGTTGCTATTCTTTTGTTATTCTGATTAAACTACCAATTAATAATGTCTCTTTCAACTGAGTGGTTTGGACTCCTTTTAGCTTTTTCTGTAAGGTAGAGTTTTATACCTTTTGTGAACCCTTTCCAATTTGTAAATAGTTTTTCTAAAGCACAGATACACACCATAAACTGAGTTTCAGATTTTGAGTAAGGAACTCACAAATCCATCTGGAAGTAACAGCTTCACTTTTTTCTACTTGGTAGTTCTTGTTTTGTTTAGCCAAGAACTGTCTTTGTTCCACTGTATACAGGGAATGGAGTACCCTTGAGTACAGCACAGGACTCAATTTCCCAAACTAGGTTTTAGCCTTACAGGTGTAACTACACTCATATTCCAGTGATCTAACAATTACTTGTTTGTGCTATTAATATAATTCAGTAAAAAAATACTATTTTTATATCATGAAAACATCCAACAACCTCTAGAGTTCTGTCCTTATCAAACAAATTGATTTCTTAAGCAGAAAAAATGAAATTTCAAGAAAGAACTGTTATATTATTGTGTTCACAACAGCTGTGATTTTCCCTAGCAAATATCTTCTGGAAGAGGGGTGATGTTTATTTCTAAAGTTTATATATGATCAAATAATATTTGTATATATTTTGGAGATATAGAACTGCCAGTTTCTAAGATACCCTTTCTGATTCATAGTCAAACATGAAAAGTTGGGGAAAAGGTTAGAAGATTTTAACTTTTTTTAAAGTACAAATTTAAATGTGTGTGGAGAAATTAAAAATTTAGAGTTATGTGTAATTAGTGTCAGATGTACTGTCTCACCAAGTGGCAGGCTGAGGAATAAAGGTATATAGAGCAAATTTTCCTGTCAGACTTGGAGAGGAGGAAATTCATTACTCACAGGGAAGTTTTGTCCATAGTCATATATTACAACCTACCAAGTACTTGTCCACCTTTATTTGCTCTCAGCTCTGGAAACCAATAACTAGCTCAAAACTCCAAGACAGAAACTAAAAAATGTAAAACCAAAAAAAGTCTGAATTAGGAAAAATGCAATTTTTTTTCCTAAACTTGATTCCAAGGTAAGCATATAATGTATTCTTTTTGATGCATCTGTTCATGATATATGTGGGACTGACATCACAATTTCAGCAACTCTTCTAATTGGCCTTCTCTTTCAGCTGTCTACAAAGACCTTGACTTCTGGCTGTTCTCCTTCCTGCTTGTTGCAAATGCCCTTTTTGCTCTGCCATCTGAATGATGATTCTGAGACCTCTCAAACACTAAAGTAATAATGGGATAGTGAAGGCATTATATTATAGCTAAACCATTATGACTTCAATGGTTTCAGAACAATCCTTTAATAAAGTTTTGCCACAGTTTCTTAAAGTATTAATTTGGGGGAAAGGCAAAGCAGGTATGAGGTATAACGAGAGGGTAATAGTCGTTGGGCCCTTAAGGTAGAAAATAAAATAACACATGTAAACATGGCTTATAATTGTTTTTAAGGTATAAGAAATTGAAGTGTCATTTCAAAGTTTATTTGACTTTTTCTAAATAATCTTGATTTTACTAACTTGATTATGGAATTCAGCAAGGAGGAAAAACTCCTTGTGCTATTCTGTTCTCTTGGGAGCTAAACTGAAAAGAAGTCTGTGGATAATTAAACCATATTTTGCTTACAAATTTCTTCGCAGATAGTGAGCCACTCCCCACAATTTAAGAAATATTAGCATAAATGGATCCCCATGTCTCAAGAAATCAGTTAAACCAGTAAAACTGCAAATAGGACCACAAAGATGACTAATAGCAGGTAAGTAAAACCCTACACTTAGTTTGCTACATCTGTAGAGCATCTTAGAAAAGAAACATACTAAATAAGTGTTAAGTACCATCGTAAAAAGGTGTGAGTTCAAGACATTTCTACACTAGTTCATGTCAGTACATATGCCAACAAAATTGTTAGAAGTGTATTAAATATTTTTTAACATTCAGTTCAGAAAAAAATGTTTTTTTCAATCAAAATAAATACTTCCTCTTTTAAATTTTATGAAAATGTTTCCCTATTTTTTCAATTAAAATCTCTCAATTGCATGATATTACAATACTGTATTTTAGTAATAATTTCCATTGTCTGCAGAAGCCAATTTTAGGCCATGGAGTTCTAGATGAAACAACTGCAAGTGAATTCAAGGCCCTTTAAAGGAGTCCAATTAACTTGGTAAGTATCTTGTCCAAACCAAAAATTATTCCATCATGCTAAACTGAAGACTAAAGCAAAGCACGTGTTCATTTTTTCATAGCAATCAAAGCAATGTGCCAAATTGAATGAAACAAAGTCATTGATTTGATCAATCTGCTACTGTAAATGCTGCAAAACCAACTCATGAGCCACACTGACTAATGATAATAAAATATTAAGCAACAGATGTTGAAAACCTAGAAAATATGCGTATGAATCATTGTGTTGATTTATATCATCATGGTGAATTCTAAATTACCTCAGTTTTGGCTATTTGTCACTGACCTGCATATGCTTTCTATAAACTTGTGTATCTGACTCATCTGTGAAATTCAAGTTTGAATTTTACCCAAAAGCCTGAGTTCTGGGTTTTTTGAGGAGGACTTGGTGCAATTTATGTTTCAAAATGTCCATCTGGTCTTGGGACTGCAACATACAATATCAACTTAAAATACAGAAAGTGTCAAACATTACTATAGGAAGTGGGAAGAAACCTCCAGGAGATTCATAAGTACATATTCTTTGGCAGTGGAAATCAGCCAAAGATGCTTTAAAGTGCTCATGAGAAATAGTCCAGAAAACATGATAGATTCTAGTAATGCAGATCCCCATATTGCTCCTTGATTATAAAGCAAGATGGGCACAGAGACACCAAAGAAATTCCTTTACTTTAGTATTGCTATTTAGTTTGAATGGAGAATTTTAACACCTACAGTTTTTATTTGATAAATAAATTTGATAAATATATCAAATAAAGTTGAAAACTAAAAATTGTTTAGGAAGATAAATATCAAGATGGTGTTATAGACATATTAAAAAAATATAAAGAAGATTCATCTCTGGTTGTTAAGCTTGTATAAACATTCATTCTTGAAACATAAATAATTTAGAAATCTTTTTTAATTAGTTTAGTCCCAAAGTCATCCAGGGAAGATTAGAACTATAATCTAAATGTTATGGAGAAAAAAAAAAGAAAAGAAAGAAAGAAACAGACTGTGTCAACAATACTAGAACATCCCAAATTTTTAATCCTTCACAAGAATTACAACTCCCTAAATCAAAAAAAAAAAAGTAAACAAACAATAAAAGAAAAAAAAACAAACAAAACAAAAAAAATAACCAAGTATATTATTCGATGCTTCCTGCAACTAGATTCCTTTCAGAGGAAATTAACCCCCTCTTTTAATCCTGAAAAGCAACAATTTTCTTTCCCTGTCTTGTTTATCAGAATGATGGGTTGTCAAGCTGCTGTGATGACTGTAAGACTGCTGTGCATGCATACCATAGATACACAATGTGATATCTGAATCAAGAATTGAAATCTCTGACAGGTATGAATCTGAAAGATAAAATTTTATTTACCATGAACAGTACAATCAGCTTTGAGTCAGGGGAGGATAATCTTCAACAACCGTCACAGTAGTCACGTCAAATCTCAAAACTCTACAGCTATCTCAATCAAATTTATTACTTTCAAGAAATCCTCTTAGAAGAATGTAAATATTATAATACAATTAAAAATAGATCTTTAGGTAATAGTGGCTTGAGTCAAAAAGAGTAAAACCTCTATGGGACAGGATATTGGTCCATGCACTTGCCTTGGTTTTCATAACAAACTCCTAAAAAACAAATTTTTTTTAGATTAATAAATCTTACATTTAAAAGTAGAAAAATTTCAAAGGTTCATGCTGGAAATAAAAATTATTTTAAAACTCCTGCCTTCTATATTCTTCTTGGTAAATCATTATTTCCATTCAATTCAGTGACCTTAAATCACACCTTGCTGTGTGGCTTCACATCACCAAGCCTGACAGAGTCCAAGGCATGTTTGGAAAATACTCTCAGGCACATGGTGTGACTCTTGGGGATGTTCCTGTGCAGGCCTAAGAGTTGGACTTAGTGATGCTTGTGGGTCCCTTCCAACTCAGCATATTTTGTAATTCTATGATCTGTGTTGTGGCTTCTATGCTCCTTTGCAGCCTCTGGCATGCTACCCTTCTTAAGCAGCCCAACAGCTGCCCAAGAGAGTTCTCAGTTTTGCTTCTAGAAGGGTCCACATTGCGCTTTTGTTTTGCTTGTTCACACAAATTCAGAACATACCTAAATATTTTCAGTCAAAAGCAGTAAAAAGCTCTAGGAGGACTTTGACAAGAGATTTGCACTATTAATATTGAACAGCTAGGGACTGTTTAAATGAATTGCTTAGTATAATGACTTAGCAGGTCCTTGAAGGATTTATCTAACTTTAAAAAGTTTTTACTATCAAAATAAAGACACAAGGAACTCCCAGACAGTCCTTGTGACAGTCCTATTCTGCGTCACATTAGATAAAAATCAAGTACTCTACGTATGACAACAAAGTTTGACATGTGAATATTCTTTTGCATTTCATTTGACACCTATAATAATATTCAATATCACCCTAACAGAATCTGTGGCAGTAAAATTAATTGCAAAGTTTCTTCAATGCTGATTAAAAAAGAATGCTTCAAAAGAAATGCAATTAGATGAAGAACAGAGAAAAGTCATTGTACAGAGGGATGCAAAGTTAAATGTCTTATTCCATTTGAAGGAAATAAGACAATCGAGAGAACACCTTTACAACCTACTCAATCTAAATTCAAATATCAATAATTAACACACTAATAGGCAACAACTGTAACTGTTCTGATAGTTTATTTTGGGTTTTTTTTGTTTGTTTTGGTTTGGGGTTTTAAATAAAGTTTATTTTAAGAAAGAAAAGCACCACATTGGCATTTTTTATCTTAAATTACAAACATGTAAAAACTGCATGCCACTGTTTACATTAGCAGTCACTTCAGGCTACTGGAACAGTGACAATAAAAGAAGTTATGAATAGATGAATAAAAGGTAGGTGACCTCTGTTGGAAATTAGAAAAAAAAATATAGAGAAGGATTAAGAGGATTTATTTGTCATATTGGAAAAAGACTGATGCCTTCTAAACTCTTTGTGAACTTGGGAATTTTCAAATTCATGGACACTGATATTCTCAAATTATTCTCAAACTATTTCCCATTTCATTTTTTGATCTTCCTGAATTACCTCCCTCTGTCTCTAGAACATTTGTAGGTATCATATTGCAAAATAGGTATAATTTCTACTATAATTCAAAATCGTTCCCTAGTCTCATTTTTTCCTATCTACCTTGTTATTTTAAACCAGAAAAATAATTAATATGTATTCATAAAATCCTGTGCAATATTATCTTTAAAATGCCAAAACAAAGGGAAATCATTTAACTTCATGCATAATGAAACAAGCTTCATATTAGAAGATGGGATTACAAAATACCATGGTAGGTAGGCAATTTATTTAATGTAAAAATTTAATGAGTACTTGGAAGACTAAAAAATGTAATTCCTGTTAAAAAAAAAAACCACCAGAAGACTAAATTTTACTGACTTTTATTGAGAAACACCTGAGGTAGGATCCATCCATAGACTGGTGTGCAGTGCCAGTACCAGATATCCGAACAAAGGGGATCACAGGCATCAAAGTTACCATTGTCTCACAAGGTCCCTATAGTAAACTGGCATTGCCAAATAGGAAATTGAAGTGAATGAGCTCCTAGGCTGTACGAAAAAGACCATCAAACAACCACCATTTTCACCTAGGAAAGGATTCCTTACTAACCACAGATGTGGTGGTAAGCAGCTTACTCAAAGCAAGACAAATCATTGTTCTCCAACTTGATAATTACTCTAGTTGTTAATTCCCATTCTGTCAAAAAGGGACTGAAAAGTAAACAAACATACAAAAAAAAAAAAAAAAAAGGAACAAAGTAATTAATCAAGACAGATTTTTCTTCATCCCTAGACACTATATGGCTAACAGAAGCACTGAAAAAGGAATATGATTTAAATACACACAGACACACACAGAAGTACAAAATCAAATATTTTAGAGGAACCAAAGTACCATATACTGCAACAGTTCTACCCTGAAGAACCAGACTATTCTATCACATAGTCATTTTCAGAAACTCATGAAACTCAATCTGAAAACAACTTGTTCTCATTAGCCCTTGTAGAACTGTATTTCAAACAGCTTTTAAGCTTAACTGGAATTTGATTTGCATGAATCAGCTTAACTCTAAATGAGATATCTCTGTGAGCATCTTCAAAGATAATTAATGGAGCTTCACATAACTCTGGTAGTAACTCACAGGCTAGAGCATACTATCTTGAAGTTACTTATTCAAGTAAATTTAAATCTCTGGAGATTATTTTTCTCTAACTGAAGTTTTCACATATTAAGAAATATATAAGGCACAAAGAGCTATAATTTCCAAGGTCTCATTTATATTAGATTTCATGTGGAACATGCTAAATATTGATTTTCTCCCTGAAGTATGAAACGAGCTAACTAGGAAAGGGTCAATAGAATAGACTAATAGGCAGGCACAGAATTCAAGGACTCTGTCATCTATCATATTAGGATTTTCAAGTATATGTAGAGGTTATCATTCTATAACATTGACCACCAATTGATCTCATAGACAGTTTCAAAAATGTGCAAGAATAGCAAAGTTATACAAGGGACTGGTAAGCGCAGTTACTTCTTAAATGACTACAAGATTATACCATGATTAGTCCACAACTCATTTATGTTTTATTAGACAGCAAACTAAAGTCTTCTGAAGAGTGGAATTTTGTTTTTCAAAGTAGCTTATTTTCCTTCTAAAAAAAATCTGTGAGAAATGAGACATAGGAGTAAAAATATGCTACACAGGGAAATGTTTTGAAAGGGACATTAGAAAAACAGGTCCAAATATACTTGGTTCAAATAAACAGAAAAGTTTGCATCCAATCTTTGACAACCAACAGTTTTTAATCTATAAGAAAGTATTTTCATCCAGATTCCACTTGAATTTGTGTATAATCCTAGTTCTTTATGTACAGTACAAAGAGATGGCCCAAGTAAACTTGAAGAATTTTGAATGGTGGAGAAAGGCTAAGACAAATGTAAAGACGTGGTTGCTCCTTTAAACAGACAGGACAAAGACCATTATCAGCATTATCAGCAGTGTACATCAGCATAGGATGATCCAAATACGAAGTTCCCTCCTCTGGCAGACTTATATTCACAGTTGGGCAACTGGGCTGAACTGCATGTCATTTGTCCAAGACAGAATTCCTCTCATACTCTGAGATCATACAAGGAGTAAAAAAAGAAGGAGCAGGTCCAGATGAGAGCCATGAAAATGATCAGAGGGCTAGAACACCTGAGGCTTAGAGAGTTCAGCCCAGAGAGGACAAAGCTCCAGTGATCAGTCTTCCAGTAGTTAAACAGGGCCTACAAGAAAGACAGAGAGGGACTTTTTACAGGGGCATGTAGTGACAGGACAAGGGGGAATGGCTTCAAACTGAAAGAGGGCAGGTTTATAATCAATATTAGTAGAACTGATTGCCCAGAGAAGTTATGGATGTCCCATCCCTGTAAGTCTTCAAAACCAGGTTGGATGGTGATTCGAGAAATATTGTCAGGAAGATGTCAGCAACAGGACCGGAAGATGGCTCTGCCCATGGCAAGGGGGTTGGAACTAGATGATTTTTAAAATCCTTTCCTACCAAAGCCATTCTGTAATTTTGTGAAAAAAAGTTCAACAAAACAGTCAACTTTCAGAATGTGCCTCAATGAGCATGTGTGATTTTATTTCATCTTGATATAATTTTATTTTTACCAGGATTGAGCAAGATAACTTCCATTTTATTTACAGCCAAGGAACAGATGATACTGTTCAGTAACAGTTTGTCACAAAAATTAAGCAAATTCAGAAACTTGCGTTCAGTTTCCCACTTGTGGTAGTTTAGGATTCTTGCTTTTGGTCTGGGCCTTCCTTGGTAGCAAGGTCATAACTAAGGAAGTATTCCACACCGTTCCTTCATGTAATCAGGTGCATATGAAGACAGGAGGAAGGTTTCCTCTCTCCTTTTGCCTTTTGTCTTTTGCTCTCTTCTTTCTCCTGTTCGTGTGCTCGAAGGACATCAGCTCTCTGTCGGCTTTAGCTCTTACTTCTGTGGGCTGAGGCCTCTCGGAGAAGCTGCTGTCCCAGCAGTAAGGAGGGGAAGGACCTGCTTTCTCTTAAGGGGAGTTTGGTGAAAATTGATTGTATTAGTTACTCATTGAGCTTTTCCCTGATTTTACGAGTGTGTGTATTTGTTTTGTTTGGTTTTACCCATTTTTGTGCCATTCCCCTTTCTCTTTACCCCTTTTCCCTTTTGGGATTGTTCTGGGATTTGTTCTGTAGATTCATAGTGTTGGATTGTATATAATTGTAATACATGTGAATATATATATATAATTTAACTAAAATTGTCTTTTTGGGTACTTTTTTTCCCCTTCTCTCTTGGAAGGGGGGCATCCGTGTGGCTTGGCAGGGAGCCAACCCAAACCTCCACACCACTACATAACTATGTTCTTTTAATCATTCTATTTCATGTATCTTTTATTTCTATGTATGTAGAAAGCAAAGTAGATAAAAATAAACTATAATATAAAGATGTTTGAGTTTTTAAATTCCTTTTATTTCTTATTCTTTTTCTTCAGTTTCAGCCTACGGGAAACTAAATAGAAAACTGCTACTTCTGCTGTATTCCAGGTTTTGTATTTCTTACATTTAGTGTTCTTAAGTACTAAGAGAAGTAAAAGAGACATGTAGCAATGGCTACACAGCTTTGGACAAGGAAACAACAACCTCTCAAGAAGTCCATTACAATAAGGAAAAAGCCAGAAGATGTGGGAAAAAAATGAAACATCATGTTTTGTAGGTTAAATTTAATATCGGGAACAATCATTCACGAGTGAAAAGCTATTTATACAGTTTAGGTAATTTTCATCTGAATTAAATATGAATTTTCAGTTGCCATCATTTTGAGTGTTTAATTTTCTTACTTGATATTTAACTATCTCTGGCCGTATTTCTTTTTCTCAGTGCACAGTACCTTAAAAAAGCCAGGATAATTTGTGAAGGTGAAATTTATGCTAACAAAAGTGAAACAAGAAGCTTTTGAGCTCATAAAAAATAGATTTTATTGGAGTATAAACTAGAATACTTTTAAATAGATTATTTTAATTGGTATTTTAAAATAAGGACTCAGAGAGTGGTTTGATAAGAACATGGAAGAGAGATTCAATGATGGTTGTTAAATACACAAATCATAAAAGGTCTGAAAATTGCTTGACCTGAAAGCAGCTGGGAGAATACAGGTTGTCAGTGAAATGCGTCATGTATTCCCATCCCTTTTCCTAGGTATCTCTTGACTGAAAACTCAAAATGACTAGACAAGGACCAATCCAAAGAGATCATAAACAATTGCCCATTCTCTTTCCCTCGCCTCCCTGCCCTTCTCTTTGTGGTGAGTTCTGGCATCTAACATTTGTTTCAGTCAAGTTGGCAACTTTTGATTTACAATTAACTGCTCAGTTCTTACCATACTCTCAAACTTTGCTTAAGCCAAAGCCTCTTGAAACATGGCTGTATAATCCTCTGCCTCACCCTGCAGTATCTGAAATTTTTACTCAGTATATTAGGTTGCTTCTCCTATACGGAAATCCTCCTCACCCAGGCTTCTTAAGAAACATAGAAGAGATGGAGAGTAAACAGAGCAAATTTACAGACCATATCACACTAGGAAGCTGAGAAACACTTTTAAGAGTCATGTTGCTACTTCAGGAGAAGTAGGTGGGATGGTATTTTGAACCTATCACTAGTGTGAGACTACTTTTTCTCTGTCCTGATCTTTATACCAATCTCTGATACACCATTACCTTGTATACAACCTTATATAACCTTAGTTATATATATATATAACCTTATATATAACCTATATATATAGTTATATAGTATAACATATACATATATTAGTTATATATATAACCTATATATAACCTTAGTTATATATAAAGTAAACTTGAAGTGTCTCAGAGGGTTTGAGGTCGTCTTGATGCAGGTGCATTACTGTACAAAATTAAAATGTTGTAAAGTATTGGATGAATGTACCAAACCAACCTGCTGATGGCATTACTACATCTGAAGAATTCAAATACAAAATTCAAATATGTTTCAGTAACAAAGTACATATCATATAGGGATCACTGTTGTAGCTTTATGTCCTATGTTATCTAGAAGGTCATAGAGATGATAATAATCTAAAGTAGATTTAAGCAAAAAGTTATTCATAATTTTTTTTAAATACTAGAGAACATCACTGAAGCATGGACATTTCAGAAGTAGGGTGAAGATGACAGTAAGTCAAAATATTGTAGAATCATGGACATACAAATCCCTCATAAGGTTATTAATTTTCATCTTTTCAAACTGGATTCAGTAGACCCCCCAACTCCTGTCACCAGACGTCTCTAAAAATCTTAATTGAAAGGTATTTTACAAAGCATAATATTCCAGTGCATTACTGTCTTTGGAATTAAAACATTTCACATGACACCAAAATCACTCTAGCTGAAAATTAAAATGATAAAACATTTTTGTCACTCTCCCTGGACTTTCAAATGTATTTTACACCTTACCTAATCTGCTTTGCCCCAAAGTGGTTCTCAGACACTCATTAAGGCTTTATCACTATCAAAAGGAGTAGAATAAATGTCTCATTCTTTCTTTATTGTCTTCTTGATAATACATTTCCAAATTTTATCTATAATTTCTTTATTCACATCACAGTGTTTATACCTATCCAACCTATAGCCCTTCATCAATAGCCCCATAACTTCAGACCATTTTTTAACCATAGTATGGCTACCTAGCCATTTAAGCACCATTTCACATTTGTAGTCTGGATCTTTTAATCAAAAAGTGTTGAAGATAAACTTTGCAGAATTTATTTGTATTACTATCAGACACTTTCCCAAAGTAATTTTGAATTTTCTCATGTTTTTTCCTTCACAAGAAAATGCTGTACCAAGACTATAAAATTGCACTGTGCATTCCATCATTCAAGTCATTAATGAAATTATTGAACAGGATGTAGAAAAAGTCACAATGGCATCTTGCTTAAAATGCACTCCCAGTCTGACTTTGAGCTACTGGTAAGTACGTTTCAGTAAGTTTTAAATTTATTTCTAATTCTATATGGTCCATGTCTTCATATTTTGATGTTGAGAATAAGAGAGTATTTAGTCTTTTGTCTAGTCTTTTTGTCTAGTCTAGTCTTTTAGTCTTTGTGTCAAGACATATCATATAATGTTTCCTTCTCTTACACAAGTGTAGCAACTCTGTTGACTAGAGACATTAGAGTAGTATGATATAACTTACTCTCTACTTATCGATTTTTTATTTTTCTTAAGTAATTCCTATAAATTCTTTACTTATCCAGTAAAATACTGTTCCCGTATCTTTCCTCATACTGAAAATAACCTACTGATTTATACCTTCTAGGCATAATGTTTTTATGCTTTAAAATTGTCCTACACTGTATGATCTTGCACACTCTCCCTGTATTTTGGAAATCAAAAATGGATCAAATTGTTTCACATAATTCTTTCAGATCTTTAAGGTGAATTTGAACAACTCATACTGAATTAGAATGTTTGCACTCAGTATGCAGTCTTTACATTATTACTTTCTTATTTGGACCTGTGTTACTATAATTTTTTTGTTCTTTTATGCATGACTGTGTTAGCTAACAGTCACAACTGTGTCATATATCATGATTCATCAACTCATCTTTCTCATTAGGCAATGGATCTATGTTTTCTCTTTATTCTTCTTTGTAATGATTTGTAGGAGTTTTAATTACAACTATTTATGATCCTGACTTGATTTAAAAAGTCATATAGCTCAGGTCTTCTACAGTTACATACTTAAACCAAGGCTGGAGCTGGGTCCATATGTTCTATCTTGTGCAGTCAAGTTTGAAGCTGAGCCAGCACCTTAAGTTTGTTCTTTGAACAGTTACTTGTACTTTTTTGGCTGCTGATCCACTTCTTTTCCCTTTCTTCTAAGCATATTAATTTGTGGCCTAGAGTTGCCTGGAGTCTACTGTAGTATTACCAAACAAGTTGTTTGAAAATGCAACTTTTAAAAAGTTATATAAACACAATGATGTCGTCAAGTTCATCAACAAAACAGGCAGATAAAGGAATCTCTAATATTTCTTTGCAAACCTCTACATTCCAGTCTATATTGCCACTACAAAATGAGAAACATTTATAATAATAGCTAATTTTGGTAACATTCTGATAAAATTTTAAAAAATGAAAAAATCACTACTGGTTGCAAGGATGTGACAAGACAAACACCAAGGCATCTATTCCTTTGCTTCATTGTGATTTCTAGACCTCATCCATGGTTAAGCCCCTGAACTGACCCCAATCCAAGCCCTCAAAAATCAAGGACTTTAAAGCATGGTCTTATCACTGAGCCATTAACAAGGTTGTTACAGGTAGAGACTGATCCTTCTTTAGCAATGTCTTCAGTAAAGATGGTGCAGTCATATACTTGAAAGAAGGATCTGGTCTGGGACACCTAATATTCTGCAGAATGTTCTGGAATAGCAGTGCTCCCCAAGTCCTAAAATGTTTGGACTATTTGTCTGGTTTCCATTTCAACACAACCATTTTCTACACAATCATTTCCAGAATTCTTGTTAGTACTTTTAACACATTTATTCATTTTCAGTTGTACCTCAGGCAGTTTACTCTATACCTCAACACATATTAACTTGTTAGCATTGTCTGCTTCCAATAGGTTGTAAGTGATGGTATTAATTGAATATTAAGCTGATAATGAATTATGCATTGTATCCTACCAAAAATATAATTTACATATCTATATTCTTTTTAATAGCTAGGAAATGTGTACAAGTGTGAAATAGGATTGGCAACATTGTCTCTTTAAATGAAAAAAAGTGGACTAAAATCCATTTAAAAACCACTGTAAAGTGATTTACAGTTGACATACCTGGATGGCTTTTCAATGGGCATTGAACAAAGTCTTTTTGACAGCTGTTTTATATTTTTTTTGTTTGTTAATGTTACTGAAAAATTGTCTGCTATACTGTAGTAATGAACATGGAAGTTATCAATGATTAAATGGCATATTTTTCATTATTCTACATTTAGTACAAAAACACATACAGCTTTATATCCATAAACTTTTGTGGAAATGTTAGATATTCTCCCTCTTTTTTTTTTTTTTTTTTATTTTTCACTAAGAGAATCTACACATGGCAAGAAAATGAGATAAAAACCACCAAAGCCATATCTTCCTTTATGTCATTAGGATTTCTTGACATCATTTATGGTTAAGTCAGTGGGCTAAGCCTGATCCCAGACTTCAAAATCAAGGATATAGGATTTCCTGGATTTCCTATTGTTTAGTCAATAACAAAATCTTGAGCTGTCAAGAAACAAAAATAAATCTGAGCCAGCTCCAGAGTCATGGCTCCATCAATTTCTACTAATTTTGTCAAATGACATCTGAAGGACTCTTAAGACAAAAGTCCAGTCTCATCAAAATTTGGTCTCAGATTTGACATTTCACTTACTGGATGAAGAGCTGACAATCAAATCAATTGTTATAATTGTTCACTAGCCTCCTCCATCAACCCCATTTTTTTGATAGCATATACCGTGGCATGCTTTCGTATGACACCATAGGCAGGATAAGGAGGGAGAGGTGATACCTCAGGTACTGCTAGAAAAAAACCTGATTGCTAATAAGGACAATATGAATTATAATGAATTCTTCAAAATTCATACTGAAACTGTTCTGTAGACTTGGAGAACCTTCCTCATCCCTCCCTCTAGCCCATCCAAATCCAAACCCTAGAGAGCTGTGGAGAGGTGTATATATTCCTTCATCAATCCTGACTGCCTACAGTCTGCAACAGAAATGAGGGCTGAATGTGATGGGAGTTATTATATTCTCGAACACCTTGGATACATTCTACTCATATCCAGTAAGCATCACCTCACCTGCATTTCCAGAGTTCAAAATATTCATTAATCAAGATGCAGTGAACCCTTTGAAGATCCCCAGCCTAAAATTTTAAAGTTTATCTTTCAGTTATTAAAAGAGAGTCATACATAACTAAGATCACTCCTGAGCTAAATAGGATGCAATTTTCATTCAAATACTCAACAGTCCAGATGAAATGCAAAGCACCTACCATCGCATATTTTGACGGCAGAGAACTACTGCCCATATGCAAGGTTTTAGTTTCTTATAAGCATGCATAGTACTAAGCTAGATTTAACCTTGCATATGTATATAAGTAAAGCTAATATTCCACCCACACTACAATCTAAATTTGTACTAGGACAAAACATTAAAACCAACTCAGCAGCACTTATGGTTGTTTTTGTCCCTTCAGTGTTTTGCAAGTTATTGTTATATAGCAACCTCTCAATTGTATTTAATGTTGTTTACCATGCACAATGCTTTGAAAAACTCCAGCTGGGCTGGTATGCAACAAAGCATTTCTTCAACAATATGCAGAGACAAGAGATTTGTGAAACCTGCTGTCAGATGATTTTATGGAACAGAATTTTGCCAAATTCCTTGTCTCAGTTTCATTTCTACTGACTTCAGTGTCTGTGGTTCAGCACAATCAAAGGCTCCCTATGGTTTTGAAATAAAGACTGGAAATGGTATTTTAATCCTCTGGCATGACAGAAGTTTTCAAAAAAAAAAATAATAAAAAAAATAGAAGACAAATACTTTTCAAGATCTGTTCACTATTAAAAACCACATTAGGTTAAGGTATTTCTCTGCTTCTCCAAGCACAAGACGTATTTCATTAACTGTGTCTAACTTAAATTCATAAAAAGATATATAGAAAATATCAATAATAACCAAATAAATAATACCAAAAATATCCACACACACAAAAACAAGAAAAAAGAAAAAAGAAAACAGAAAAAAGAAAAAAGAAAAAAGAAAAAAAGAAAAAAAGAAGGGAAAAAAAAGAAAAGAAAAAAAAGACCTATGCCTTTGAGACTGACAAGCTAAACATGATGCAGATGCTAACCACATCACTTATCACTTATTGCCAGATCAGAAAGTCTGAAGTTCTATAGCATTGACTGTAATCTATAGTTAAGGTTGGGAAGGAGTTACATTCTTGTCCTCTTATACAAATGTCTTCAGTAGTTATGAGAGGGTAGATCATTCTTGGAATTTCTAGCACATTGTAACTAATATTTATATTATTCAGATTTATTATAACAAATTAAAACTTCACTTTGTACAATGTTTATATTACTAAGCTTATAATGCTAACACTGAAATTTTGCATTACATTTATAAAATTTATTTACCTGCAATATGATTCCCAGGTGCTATACTGGGAAAACCCCTGGTTTTCATTGATATTATACATATCAGGCTGCTCTCCTCTGTTCCTTGAATATTACCATCAGACTTTCTGAGTAAGTCTAAGAGAAACATGCAACAGAATCATCAGTACAGACATAGTTCTCATAAGATTTTTTTTGAGGGTAGGAGGAAAATCTAGGTTCATTCTGTCTTGTTCTTTCACTTCATAGTTACACATTTTGCATCCAATGTTGGTTATTTCATCTATATGTTTTCCTAGCTTGCATATCAAAACTGAAATGTCAAAGACTTATGGAAGTTAAAATATATGATATCTGCTGCTTCTCCTGTATTCACAAAACTGTTAGTCTGTCATAAAAGAAACTGTGATTCATTTCTTAGTGGCTTGTTCAGCTCTTCTGTGAAATGTTCTATTTTGTGTGCAGAAAATCAAGTTACAGTAGGATTTTTGATTTGGATGTTTATCTTGGAGATCAGCTGGAGCACTTGATGCATCAGCTGATAGATAAAAAATGTATCAAAAATAATTGAAGAAAAAACTTGTCTGAATCCTACATTAGGTCCTAATCACAACTCTAAAGATTTCTATTCCTTGTCTTTGGACCAATGGGTTATTAATCATTTTCTCCAGAATGGAATTTCATGAAAAAGGAGAAAACTACAAGTCCTGATTCACTTTTATTCTACCATCTCAGCCTGCTTTTATACCCTCAAAATTTACAGATTTTTGGTTTGGGCAGTTTTATGAGAATTGTGAAATTCAGTGCAAAAAATGTCTGTGTGGTGAGACAAGGATTAGGAAGGCCATCTGTCAGAAACCAAAACTGGCAATAGTTGACTCTAAGGATTACTCTTGATGCCCTTTATGCCCTATAGCAATAACTTAGCTGCCACCCTTTGCTTTTAACTGCATCAATAGAAGAAAGCAGCACCTCCTGGCACTTAGCTTGGCATGCAAGAACTAGTCAGAGGATGTGAATCAAGATGTTTGTACTTAGTATCTATAAAGTCTATTTATCTCTACAGTAGTCAGTAACTGTTTATTGGAGATCTCATTCTGGATAATGTAAGTCTCCACACACACTGTTTGGAATGTGGGCACCTAACACACTATGAAAGATACTCAAATCACAGTCATTAGACAATGAACATTATGTTGTTTAAACTCTCTACTGCTTCTATACTTTGGTCTGTGCATCTTTTAGGGTTGCAAGGCTCCTTGGATCAATCAGAAATATGCACAATAAATATGTCTTAAAGAAAGTTCCTAGAATATGAATATGGTGTCTCATTTAGATACACGCATTTAGATATATTCAGAATTAGAAGTTTGACTTTTCCTCTAAAAAGTTTCTTTATCCTAAAAGAAATCATTCATGTCTTAAAATCAATACCAAATGAGAGTTAATTCAAGTATACTGTTGAGAGTCATCATAGATGGATTAAAGGTTATCTGGTTTTGCACTCTGCCTGCACACCTAGATAATCACGCAAATATCTTTTGATTTTCTTGTTTCTTATACCTTCATGTCAAATAAATGACCATTTTAAGGTTGGGGTTTTTTTTTAAGAAAAAATATCTCATTTGTCATGTGTTCAGCAACTCTTATTATGCTCTTGTAATTCTTAAAGGAAAGTTTAGACTACAAAAACTTGCCTGTCAACAAAATGCTTTTCAGACTATAGTGGTTGCTTATTTTTCCATAAAGAACTGCTCAACACTGTATAGCACCATACACAAATAGACATGAGAAATTACATCTTTGATGCAATACATTTCTGTTAGGAATAAACACATTTGATGGAATACTGTGAAGAGTAACTCATTCTTAAATATCCCATTCTTTCATGCTTCCTATTTGCTCCCCATCTATTACCAGTCTATACCCTACTCTCATGCCTTAGGTACTTTTATTTCACAAGATTCTTTGATTTTTTATCATATTTTAAAATGAAAGTACTAATTGTTTTGAGCCAAATGTAAAATCTTTGTGATTTTAAAGTTTTGTGCCCAGGTAAATGGAAATTAGTTTGCGGAACTGAATACAAAATAATGTACATGTTTTATCTTTTGATATGTAGAGGCCTCTAATCTGATTGGTTATATTTAAGGCTTTTATTTGAGCTGCTTCTGTACTCTATTGCTAGAAAAAACTCAGCTTGCATAGAGTAGATCTCTGATGACATATATGCACATTTGGTTATCTGTTATTTGGTTAATCTGTGAATCTGATTTTGCCCTAACTAAGTAGGAGGCAGAAAAATATATGCTCTGTAGGTTGAATATGTTTTCTATAGTATTTCATTCTATTTATAGTATTGTGAATAAATACTGTGCTAAAAGTAGTCAGAGTAAAATTCTGTCAACTGAAATGTGCTTTTCTTAAATTCTGGTGTAATACAAAATGCAGCAGGAATGTCCTTCTAGGGACAGATTATTTTTTAACATACCTGTTTGTGACAGGGATATTGGACAGAAGCAAGCAACTGGTAAGTTATCATCTTCTCTTTAATGCATGTCAATATATTGTAAATAGATCACAATGTAGCACAATAATTTAGTAGGGATGCTATAAATGTATGTCTGGAAAACCACAGAAATTCACATGGGGATTGATTTTTCATTAAACGTTATTCCTGTAATGCTAGATGGAAAAGGAAGAGCAGTTTCCTCAAATATTAAAATCAGGTATATTACTATGAAGTCTAGTCAACTGTGAATTATTTTTGAACAAGTTAGAAAAAACAGAGAGGTCAGTCAACTTGGGCCCAGGCTGACATATCATTCAACACAAAGCAGCTAGCAGAGCAGGAATTTGAATGTTACTTTAAGGTAGTAGAGATTCAAAGAAAAATAATCTCTTTATGAGATTTTGTTTGCCTTCAAACACATTCATTTCTACACCAGTAGAACACATTCCCAGAGCAATTCTGCACATTCCCCAGTGATTTAGTTCACTTCCAGAGGTCCCATAGCATTGTCCTGTGAAACCACTGTCTCCATGTCCATAGTGGAATACCAGGTAAATTTGTCAATGCCATGAAAATTTAACCACTTTCTCTGACACATCATGTCTTCTTATCCATGCTATTATACCCTTTCTTACCAGAGAAGAGTTTTGGTGGCCAGGAAAAGACTGTTTTTCTTATCATCATCCAGAACTGCACAAGTACTTGTTTGGAGAGAGCTCAATGAAAGAGATTGAATATCTAAATGTGTGCTTGTTTACCTACTCACAGAGAAATAGCTTTACATACAAGATCCAGACATGCAGGTCCTTGACATCCAAGTGCTTCTGGGGGACCCAATTCATCAGTACTAAACAAATGCTAATAAATAATATATTTAAAAAAAAATCCACCAAACATGAAATGACTGATGCAGGGAGTCTTAAAAAGAATTCCAAACCTGAAAGGTTTACTGTTAAAGTCTTGTAATGAAAGGGAATTGTGACTAGAATGCAAGCAAATAAAGGATAAAAGACTTCCATAAAACAAGCTAAAAAACAGATTAGAGAACATAATGAAACAGTCACATTTAAGCTGAATAAGATGCATCTTTATAGGCCATGTCTGAAAATTTAAAAGAAAAGAAATATATATATATAAAAGGGAGAAAATAGTCTTAAGAATGTAAAGGACAAGCACTCCAACAAGAACTACTGATATTCTGACAAAATTTCACTGGTTAGGGACCCAGTTTAATTTCTAATCAGTTGTACTTAAAAATATTCCTTAAGATAAAGAACATGAATAGCATCATCCCGATTCATTTTGTAATCAGGCAGTGTCATAGTAAGCACAATGAGCTTGGCTTGCCCTTGCACTGTCAGCGCACCTACCTTATCAGTGCAGTTCCAGTGGGTTTAAACCACATGGAACTCTAGACTATATGGTACTACAGACCATAAAATATAATGCATCATTAAAATATTAATGCAAATGTTGGAAATATAACACTCAATTCTTCTAAGCTTTTATTTCTTCAGAAAATACTGAGGGAGAATTGTCACGCATTACAGTTAAATATTACTGAACAGGAAGCAGAGAGGCCTGAGACGCAGTACTATTATGTGCTTATTAATATATATTTCCTTATAACAAGCCTCTTAGTTTTACAAATTTAAAATGTAATCTCGTATCACTGGTAAAAACAGTAAAATATTACAGATTGCACACTGAATGCAGATTTCCAGTCTTAAAAACAATAAAGAAATACTATTAATTATTAATCTTCAGCACACAAGTTATCCCTTATTTGTACAGTTGTAAGTCAAGGGTCTGGGGTGGTTTGGTACTGTGGAATTGGAAAAACAAAAACTATTCACACACCATTGACAGAGTGGCTGTGGGGTGAGGAAAAGTTCCCTTCTGCAGATTTATATCATAATGACAGAATACAGAAACAGAAAAGAGGGACAAATACTTCAAATTTGCAGTGAGATTAAACACAACTCATGCACTAGAGACATCATCTGCCTAATTATCTTAAGTCCGATTTGAAGGATTCATTTCATTTAACTGCCTAAAGAATACGCATATACTTTTGATTTACTCAGTCTGAGTTCATTTTAGAGTCAATGGAGAGAAACAGATACTCAGTCAGATATGAATGGGCCTCGTTTAGATGTTAACTGGAGACTAAGATGAAACAGATAGCAGAAAACAGAATCACAGTCACCAAATGGTTGAGGTTGAATGGGATCTCTGGAGATTGCCTAATCCACCACCTCTGTTAAAGGGGGTTCACCTAGAGCAGGTTGCATAGGATCATCTCCAGGTACATTTTGAATATCTCCTGAGAACGAGCCTCCACAGCCTTTCTGGACAGCCTGTTCCAGAGCTCAATCATCTTCCCAGTAAAGAAGCTTTTCATCATATTCAGATTGATATTCCTATGTTCCAGTTTGCACTTAGAAAATGTATTTACTTTTGTTCTCATCTTTAGTTTGGTGTACAGAATTGTATATAATTTCCTAGACAAAATTGTCCAAATTTTTTAGGATAAAAATTGTTCAAGATTCACTACAAATTTACTTTTTTCCTCTATTTCTTTTTAAAGAATGTATCTAAGAGGTATAATCATTTGTCTTGATGCCAAAAAACCTCAGTATGAAAGGAACTGCTAAGAGAGTTTGTTCTTTTAGCAGCAAAGGTATTTATTCGAGCAGCGCTGCAAAGCCAGCCAGCTCTTGTTGGACAAGATAGCTTCCAATCAACAGTGCAAAATGAGCCATTTTATACATTTCACTACATGATTACAATATACAATTTTGCATAGTAATAAGATTACAACATCTGATATGCATATTAATGATTAGGCGGAGATTAGGAAGAGTCTGGGCTGAACTTTCTAGAATCTTCTTTTGGCATCAGGATTAGGTGGTCATTTCCAGTCTTCATCCTCACTCTAGGGTTCTTTACCTCTTCTTCTCCTTGACCTCTTCAGCCTTCATTGTTCATGACCTAGTCATTGAAGCTTACAGAAACTACTGGCTTAAGGCCGTTTTGCTCTATTCAAATGTCTACATTGTCATGATTAACAGCTCTAGGCTGTTTGTACATAGTTTTTTGAGATCAGTCCAGTGATCTGAACAGAACATATCTCCTTGTTCTCCGATAAACTCAAGCAAAGCAGGTGCTGAACAGTTTCTACTGATCCGGTTAACCATTTCTGGGGTTCATACTTGTTTCAGTCTCCACTAGAAGGAAGTGCTAGTGCTGAAATACTAATTCCCACTGCAGCACATTACTGAAACTTATTGGTCTTAGATAGCACTAGTTTGAAATTGGATTCTGGAATAAATAATCAAAATACGGTCCTCTTATTATTGTGTGAGTTGTGCTCAGAATCTAAGATAAATATATCGTTATTAGATTTGGAAGAACAGAGAATCTTTTGATTAGTGCTCAGATGAAAAGAGCATGTGAAAATATGGGAGTGACAAGGTCACTTGTGCTATATTTATTGAATAACCTATCTGGGTAATGGAAGGAAATGTTGTTTCTGTGGCTATTTACAAAGTATTCCCAGTGCCAAGCTACATTAGATAAAATAACAGATAGTAGAGGAGTGTAAAACTTGTCAAGAAAATGAGGCAATCTGGACACAAACTAAAAATTCAAGATAGAAGAAGCATTATAATTAAACTACTGATTTATTTTACAAATTTTATATTTTTAAGAATGTGTAATGATGTTTTCAACCAGAGATGAGACATGCTGAAATCAAGACATTTTCAAACAAGGATATAACCTGAACAGCTACAGTTTTTATATAGAGTGGGAAATGTGTAAGAAAGAATTAAATTATCCTTTTTCTGCCTTGCTACTCTCTTCTCTGCCCTCAAGCACTCCCCTCCCCCCCACTGTCTGTTAAAAATTATTTTTGGGAAACTAAAACCATTTATCATAGTTCCCTCCTGCAGAATTCTTACTTAGATAAGAATGACTTTCTTTTAAATGTTTGTGAGCTTTTCCAAATAAATCAGAACCTGTGCAATAGTACTTTTGTGTCTGAAAACTGCTGAGATTTTGGTCATTTAATCAACTCGCAGAGCTAATTTTTTGTTCTCTGTAGATGGCATTTTAAAAAATAATTTCATTTCAGGCATTCATTTCATGTCTGAAACTTATGATGATTTACTGTAAAATAGGCCCGTCTGGGTTTCTTGACTGTTATGACATCTCAAGAACTGTTCCACAACTGAGAGAGGTTTACATAGAACAGTTTGATTTTCTTCTCCTTTTTTTTCTCCTCCTTTTTTTTTTTCCCTTTTATCTTTATATTGGGTCACATCCACAAATATTCAAGCAAACTAGAAAGATTAAAAAAAGTGCAAAAACCAACCAACCAAAAAAAAGAAAACCAGAAAAGAAAAGCAAATAAAATAATGAAATGGCCTTTAGAACTCACTTGAAGGCTAATACAGTTTCATCAAATTGCCCATAGCTGACTTTTGTAGCATTTGTGGCATTTAGTTGTGAACTCCTTGAGATATAGTCAAATTAAGCACAATTAATTACATAACCCTTCTCCCAATCTCCTAATACTCCAGCTGCTGCAGGCCACCCTTTTAACAAATTGTGTAGTACCGCAGTAGATCAAACACAATTATTGACAGAAGCAATGTTGATACATCAAATCCATAGAATTTAAACCCAGTGAGTGTCTAAGAAGAGTGGCTATTTTTAGGGGGTTACAGTCACTACTAATAATCATCTAAAAAAAAAAAATGTTTTGTGGTGTGAAATAAAATTAAAGGCTTCTTTATTTTTAAATAAAGAGAGACAGTGGGAGGGAAGTTAATGGGTATAAAGATCCCCCATCTCTGTTGAAACGTTTCCTTGCCTCTTACAGTGGAGTACCTAGGTTTCAGGAGCAGAAGCAGCAGCTGTCTTCTATATGGCATATTTATATTTCAAGAGAATCTTTGCTTCAGCTGCTTTATCTAGTCAGTCTGTCAATCCAAATTCATAACTGACATAAATCTTGCATTCAGTTGAGTTTCACCAGATTTTATTTGTCTCACAAAATTCCCCCACCATTTACTATACTCTGAATCACTTTAATTATATTAGAAAAAATTAAATAGCTGATATTCAAACAAAAAAAGAAAACACTAGGATAATTAGTTATTATTCAATTAAATACTTTAGTGAAACTGCTTGAATTTATTTTTCTAAATGGATTTGCAGCAAATCTGCTGACCGATAGAAAGTCATATACATTCAATTTTTTACCAGAAAGAAGGGAATGTGAAAAGGATATTACCATAAAACACACATTCTATAATGACACTAAACTGTTACTAGAACAAAATATTTTTGTAATTCTGGCATGTTGGAAAAAATATGTTAAGTGGTACTTAAGCTTACCTTTTGATCTTCTTTGGTTATAAAATAAAACATATGGGGTTGCTGCGTGCAAAAAGACTAAGAAGTGCTTATATTATGAGTTTAATTTTTCTAGTGTTGTGTATAATCCATACAAAATAGTTATTCTTTTACTTTTAGTATTAAAAATTATTTTTATATGGAAAACTCCAACAACCTTCTGCTTAGTGATTTCAATGATTTACTCTCAAAATATTATTTGTGAACCTTTTCTTTTTTATAGATGAGTACATTTGAGTTGTAGTAAAAGATACATCCTACTATTGGGGTGATGATTTTATTCCCCATTATCTGAAGACAGAAAGAAGGCAAAGTTTGTATTTGATATGCAACTTCATTTATATTTGCATGCATTTTAATAGCTCAGAGGAACTCTATGAGTCACTGATGAACTTTGACCATAGCCACCAGCTTCCTGCCATTTCTAGACATGGTCCTGACAAATTTTAGAATCCAAGGAAGCTAGACCAAGAGTAAGACAAAGAAATGGAGCGAAAGCCTCACTTTATCTTTGCCAGAGGGTAAAAGGCACATGTGGGAGTAATCAGAAGGCAATCAAAAGCATTTTACTTTCAACTTAGAATATTGCTCTACATAATTTGTTGCAATAATTTATAGGTTAATGTTTAACTTATACAAAAAATCCCGGTAGTCTGATATAATACACATAATAATACTCTGTCAGAGTGTTTTCAGCTATGTGTCAGTTTACTTGTAGATGATTTTCACTACAAATACAATAGGTATATCTTTTATGTCATGGACATATATTTTCAGTAACTATGAGTTCTTTTGCAATAGATCAGATTTCCAACAAGTACCTTCTTATCCCAAAATATTTGTATTTTAGATACTAAGGCTGATAATTAAGTATATATGACTGCAGAAGCAATTTCTATAAAAATTTAGAGATGTATGCCCTTTTGCCAAAATAACCAGATCCCAGAAGTATATTGCTGTATTTGAATTGCAAATGTCTTAAAGGTTCCTTGCTGATTATAGGGTTTATATACAGAGTTAGGCATTTGAGTTGAATCAAAAAAGAGAACTTAGGCACTGAATTGTGTTAACAGGAACGCGAACTCTGAAACATTTTCTATTTGTTTTTTTTAAATTTTTGTTCTGGTGACAATGGCAGACTTGCCCTTTTCTTTGAAGAGAGATAATGAAAAAGGCTCCATATATATGCTCTCAGGATCCTCTAGACAATAAACAATAGATATGACTGTCCTTGTCCAGCCCCTCTGGGTCTCCCCCAATGCACAGACAGCCCAGGACTCATTTCAGCCCACCAAGGCTTTAAGTAATGGAAGTACTGGAGTGCAAATATGCATCTTTTTCCAGGTACCTCAAGAGTACTGTGGAGAGGGGGCATCAGTCAGTTGTAACCACACTTCACACAGGGTAACTCAGCCACAACTTCTCCCATCAGTGGAACTTTTCTTTCCCAGTGAAAATTTTGACTTGCAGAAAGCTGGGGCGTCAGCATTTGTCTGTACATATATTTCCTGTTTGCCACAGAAGTGATTTCCAAATAAGGTTCACACATCATGATTTACTGTTTTGATCATTTTTGAAAACTACTTTATGATATTCAATAGGAAAATTAACTATCTTTGCAGCACCATATTATTCAATTAGCAGTTCCCTACATCTTCGGAGTTTTCAATACTGACAGCCTCTTATAAAACCTTCTATCTTTCAGTCTGCAAAGAGGAAATGGCTTTTCAGGGAAATTCAGTGCACGTCAAATAGTTGGCTGAAATAACAAGGCAAGTATAAAATGTACAGTATGCAAAACACAGTCAACCATTTCTGTTAAATGCTGGATTTTAATTACTATAACTAATTATAATTCTGCTACATTACTCTCACATCACAGATATACACTGGGCTAATGTGAATTAAGATAAGTGCTATGAGGAAACAGTAGCAAAAATAGGACACCAATTCATGTTTATAGAGAGGAATAGAGAACTTTTCCCTAAAGATCAGAGTCCCAGCTTCTGACATCCTATTAAATGCCATGTTTTTAGCTAAGTGATTAATTCCACTTATGGTGACATACTCATCATGGCTAGGCTTCGTGAACAAAGATTTACAGGGTCTCTACCCAGGCTTGCTACAAGCACGCTGGTGGCTAAGAAGGCCAGTGTGAGATAGGCAAGTCCGATTGCAAAAGGCACAGCAGAAAGTCTCTGTCATCACTACTGGCGAGGCACGGTTCTTCCTGCATTCCCTTTTGTCCTCCAGGCTGCTTCTGCGTGTGTTCTCAAAGGAAGCAGCAGCATTATGGATGGTGTGTCTCCATTTGTCCCAATTGGAGGCCAGGGTGGACCATTGATGGTGGTCAATATGGCCAAGGCCGAGGGATTGTTTCAGGGAGTCCTTGTATCTCTTCTTTGGGGCTCCTCTCTTGCAGCAGCCAGTGGCGAGTTCCCCATAGAGCACAATCTTAGGGAGGCGGTGATCCCCCATCCTGGAGATGTGCCCTGCCCAGCGCAGTTGCGTTTTCAGCAGCATGGCCTCGATGCTGGTGATCTCTGCCTGTTCAAGGACAGACACATTAGACACGTAATCAGACCAGCAAATATTTAGGATTGTACGGAGGCAGCGCTGATGGAAGCGCTCAAGGAGTCGCAGGTGGTGGTGGTAGATGACCCCCAGCAACCATCCTAGGCGACATACTATTCCTTCAGTGTATACAGTAGTCAAGTGAACTCTTGTTTTGTGATAAATAACCATTTACTTAATAGCAATATGTTTGAACTGCACTATGAAACATGGTTTATCATATAATCCCATTACTCTTCCTTCCCTCCCCCAAAACAATAACTTAAAATTACTGTTATATTTTTTACATTAATTGTGTTCTGTTAAGGGCCATTCTTCATTAAATAGTAGTAATCTCTACTAAAACAAGCAAATTTTTGCCATAGAAAATCTCTTCTGAAAGAGTAAGAAATAATTGTTACACAGAACAAAGTATTGCTTTCCCCTGCTTTTTATAAGTATTGGCTTTACTGCCTTTTCTCATTTCCTGCAGGCTCCATTTGGGAAAAAAAAAATTGGTTTAGACCTTGTTTACATATTTAGAAATGTCACTCTTTCAGCTGTATTCTTTCATCACTCCTTAAAAGTTGTATACTCTGTGTTAGACTCATTCTATTAGGATTAATATAATTTCTCCAATGGATTTTTCTTTGCATACAATAATTTCACTACTGAATAATATAGATGATTATAGCTATGAATTTCATAGTTTGAAATTTAATCTTCAAGGCTTTGCTAATTCAAGCCTAATCTTTTAAATTAATAGAATAAGATGGATTGTCTAGATTTTGCATCAGTTTAGAATTATCTGGAAGGAAATATATTCCTTCTTAAGGTAGTCAAGGAGAAGAGAGATTCTTTGAGGCATCAAAACAACAGCACCAAAAATTATTTGATACTTTTATTTTGGATCATAAATTCCCTGCACTGTAAATTATAGTTTATGAGGAGCCATAAATGCAGGGTGGTCTTATCAGCTTAATGTCTAGGTTGTAGCCCTGCTCCTATGATAGTTCAAAATCGAAAGACAGTAATCCAGCATCTAAGTTCTGTGGAGAAACTGGTCAATTAATAATGGCCAATAACAAACAGAATATATTCAATAAAAACCTCATGACCGTGTTTCCTTTCATTAGGAGTAAAATAGGTAATTGATGAAATAGTTGGAGCTGAGTTTTAGAATAATAGAGTTATTCAGCAGATGCTTTGAAAACAGAAGAGTAATTATGTACAAGGCTGGTATGAGGTGATATATACCTTCTGCTCATCATTTTCTTTACTCTTAAGACTAAAAGAAGCTTAAAGCATGTAGCTGCTTTACACTTCTTTATTTCACAAGACACTTCAAGGCTAAGAAGGAGAGGCACACTCCAGCTAGGGGTATGATAGAATTTATTAAAATGGTGCCAGTTTATATGAGGGCAGCATGGAACTATCACAGCTGGTTGGAGCGCTCCCCCTCTCCCGTCCTCCCCCCCCAAGTCCACGTGGTCAGCCATGCGGTCTCCTGAGGTCCCAGTAAAGACTTCCACACACACCAAGGACAGGAAGCAGAAAGAGGAAGTTTATTCACCTGACCAGGTCAATTATAGACTTCCCGGCAGGGAGGGTTCAAGGGGAGGGATACAAAGGAACCAATCAAGAAAGGTTTCACACACCCTGGGTGGGGCTTACATACTAATTAGGAAGATAAGGTGTTTGTTTCAGGGGCGTGGGAAAAAGGAACTTTCAGTTTACAACACAGTAAAAAACCTCTCCGATTTACCTCTCCATTTTGGTTGTTTTCTTCATCTTCTCCAGAGGCCTTCTGTTACATGGAACTTTCCAGAAAGGGGGTTGAACTTGGGAGGAGCATGGAAATCCTCCTACCTGAAAGGAAAGGTAGGGAAGGATCACAACCATAAAGGGTAAACAAGGGTGGAGAGAACCATAAGGAAAGGCTCCACTGTGTCCAAATCTGACCAATCAGGGAGCGGGGACAACATGAGGGAGAAAACCAAACTCTATTTTGTATAGCATGCAGTAATGATATTTATCTTCACAACTGTGAATTCATAAACTAGGAAACTGATAACAACCCGGTATAGGGCAGTAAATTTTCTCTTATATGAAACAGCTCTTGCTTGTAGCTCCACTGCTTGACACTTGGTCTCATCATGGTCTTTCTTCCATTTGTCATAATTTTGTGCTCCTACAGCGTTAGATGGGCTTCTGTACAGACAAGAAAGAAAACCTATGGCACAACAAAACAACCAATAAAAGATACCTCAGTTTGCTAGCCAGGGATAAGAAAAGTTCCATATTCAACTGACTGCCCACTTATGTTGCCAACTTAAGAAGTCCTGGACAACACACATGGCAGTTTGGGGAGATGGAAAGACCTAGATCAAATATCTGATTCCTTAGGCAACAACTCTGCAACAAGATAGGTGAGAGATGGAGTCTGGCCTTCACAAAAGTGGAAGTACAAGGCCAATGGAATTTTTAAACTCAAGTTATCTATCCTTTATAAAAAATAAATTAGGCTTTGGGTTTTTCTTTTTTTACCACTAAAGGTCTATTTCTGTGGGAGGAAAGCAAACTCTTTTCCAGCTCTTGTAGAGATTAGAAAGTTTATTTGAACAGATCAATGAAGTACTACAGAAAGTCAAATTGGTTTGGTGTAGGACAGAATAATGGTGAAACATAAAACATCTCAAATATAGTTACATCTTCAGAGTGACTCTAGTACATACAAATGTCTCACTACTGGCAAAAAATATTTCTATATAATTTCTTCCTCCACAGAGATGCAGAATCATTTTCTAAAATTATCTGAGTCATCATCTGATAAGTGAATCTGGACAGGCTCCAGAGTTCATAATTTTCCTCTTTATATATTACATTTTGATAAGAAAATTGATGAGATCAGGAGAGGTCTGTCCACATGTTGTGGCCTTAACAGCATAACAATTTTAACTAAACTGAGGAGCACAGAAGAAAAAAGTCACTGCCTTGCCATGAGTTGATATCAGAGCTAGCTACAGAACATTTTCAGCTAAGTGCTTGTGCAGTGCATCTCTCATTACAGCACAGAGGTTTAGATGTTTGATAGAACTAATATATTTTTTTTTTAAATTACTCAGTATCTAACTGAACTGGATCTAACTTATGCATTTAGAGCTTTCAACAAAAAATATTCCTCCTAAAAAAGGAAATTATAAAAAAGGTAATTCTTCCCAGTGGTGGATCTGCACAATTCTAGAGGTTTTGCTTTCTCTGCAAGCTTGTTTTAAACAAGTTGTAGGTGCTTTTTTTTAAGGACAGAAAGTCAATCAACATTGAACTAGATTTGTGCCATTTAAAGCACACCACCGTGGTCCTTCATAAACACAGATTTGCTGAACACAATGTGCATAGACTGATACTTTGTCAATCTCATAGCTCTTCCTCTGCAGGATTTAGGGATTTTTTCTGTTACAGATAACTTCACTTGCAAGAAATCTGCCTGGAAAAAGTCCACAATTCTACAATCTTGATTTTGACTCCTGTATACCTCATTATTACTATCTGTTTCCACCAACAGATATGAGAAAGTCTCCCCTTGAAGAAAAAGAATAGTAATGTGGACGGGTGTGCTGCAGCCTGCAACATACCAGAGGAGTGAAGGAAGGAAGGTCATTCCCTTAGCCTAAGGTGAGTGAAACAGACATTTCTTGAGAGTGACTTCAAAGGTTCAGTGTTTTACTCAAAAAAGATTCTGGATGTCATTGATTGGATGTGCATTTTATCATGATTTTCCCTCCCTATAAAAGTAGGCTTTTTTCCCTAACTGTCATTTCAGCAAACATAGCCTGGGGTCAGGTTTTTTTCTTCTCATACCATCTGTCAGGCATACCAGACCACAGTCTCTGCTTACTGAAGTTTTCTAACAATGCAACATTATTTGAAGATTTCTGATTTATGGTATTTGAATGTTACACTACACTTTGAGATCCTTTAGGCTAAGTGGTGACCCTAGGTGCACTTTTGAAGTCTAGCTATTGATATCCTCCTCCAGTGAGATTTTCATACTGTAATCAAGGCTACCCTTTGGACTGCAAAATTTCCACTGTTGGTGTTTGTCTGTGACCAGGAAAACCTTAATTTGTCTCTAGAATCATAAGGGCAATTTAGTTCTTGCAACTGTCATTCACAAGGAAAAGAGAAAAAAAAAAAAAAGGAAGTGGAAAGCTGGGAAAATGTGATCTTGAAAGACTAAAGTCACTGAGAAAGAACCCCAAGATGCAGGTTTAATAGACACATTCTAGACCAGAACACTGTTTTAAAGGAACAGTCAATAACCAAGCTGTCTCATATGAATGAGGAAAAATATTTTCCTTTTAGCTTTTAATTTTCTGTGACTGGACTAATGTTTCTTTTTTATAGTTCTCTTCCTAATATAAATTTCATTTCCTAATCAAACTAGAAAAAAAAATCTGTAAGGAATAATTAAAAACATTGAATCAAGAAGGTTTGCAACAGTTAAATCATATTTAATTACTAGTATTCTATATATATTACGGTGCTTTCAAAGAACTAGTTTGAGACGTCCTTCATGGGACAGTAGCATTAGAAAGTATTCAAAAAGGTGAGGAGAAAGGAATTTTGTGTCCTCCTCTCTCCTGTGAGTGTTTGAGTCTCAGAGGGTTCCTGAGCAGTATTAGATGAAGTTATGTCTCTACAGTCCTTTAAGCAAAACTAAGGCAAAACTAAGACTTCATCCCAACTCTTCCTTGAGATATCAAAGCAACACAAGGGAGCTTGAAACTGTGCTAACCAAGCAGCACATGCATATAGTGAAATTACCATAAACAGCTGAAAGTATCCATCAACACTCAGATCAAAGGTTTGCTATTGAGAAATGCCTGCATGTCCCCTCTACTGATCTGATCAAGGGGCCTCAACATGAACAAGGTTTTAGTTTGTAAATGTCTAGTTGAAACTTCTAACACAATAATGCAAAAAGTCAGGATTTCAGAAAGAAAGTAAAAAAGAAAACAGCAGGTAGAAAAAAGTGGTGAGAGCTCTGATGGTGGCTGTGTGCTGTATTCAGAAAATGCTGTGCCTGCTGTTTTTATAATAGGATGACCTTTTCCACTGCAAAGACACAGCCATCACAAGCATTAGTAAAGCACTAATGAATAGCTTCCTATTCAAACAACAGCAGCAAAGCAGGAATCTCATAACTCCTTCGCCCCTTTCTCTGCACTGAAGTGTGAACTCTAAAATCTCATTGAAAACAGAACATTTTGATGAGAGAAAGAGGAGGAATGTCTCACAGAATCATTTGTGCTACAAAATTTTCAATTTTCTGGTTTCTAATATTGTGTGTTTGGGTTTTTTTACTATGCATATGCTTAGCACATGTTAACACAAGTTGCTAATTGTGCCATTATTGTGCTTAAGACCCATGTTTCAGGTAAAAGACTCACTGACTTGCCTAATATGCAACTGTGAAGATATATGCTCCTGACTGACCTTGTGCTGCCATTTCTAACTAACATCATGACAGTCTTCTGACTCTCTTCCCTCTTTGCCATTCTTGAGAGGTATGAACCCTCAATATCTGATATTAGATATCTGCTTAAAAGTCGTAATCACTTGAAATGATGATTCAGACTCCTACTTTTGTTTTATTTCATAGGACAGAGAACTCTCTGTAAACCAGATTTATAGATATAAATTATAGTTTACCTTCAGCTTATAGAAGTAGGGTAACATATTGAGTTTATGTAAAGCCTTGTCAGCCAGAAATTGTTTTGGATTTAGCTGTATATAGAAAAAGATTTTCCTTAATACCCAGATACAGTGTAAAAGAGGCTACAGAAGAAGTCTTTCTCCCTTTTGAATTTTTGCTGTCAGTAAAGAGGAGTCTGTAGTAAAACGTGTTATATGAGTTCACTGTAGGATCTGAGATTTTCTTCAAAAACACTTATTCTCTTAATGAGATAATCCTTACATTGAAAAATTAAGGACCAAAGTCTGTTTATATAAGCATATCTTTTCAGTTTGCAAACAAAATAAGAGTTGCGAATTAAAAGTGTATTTTCCAGAGCTAAGAAGTGATTAAGGACCTATGATACGCTTGCACTGTAGTTAGGTAACTATTTTAGGAAAACCAGCTGATAATGCAAGAGAAGCCATGCCTGTGTTTGAAACATGAAAATATTATGTTATTTATGGAAAGTTTCCAGAGCATGGTTTATAGATTGGTTCCTGGATGTAAACTATTTATTCCTGCTAAAATAGTACACATAATGGTTGACCTGTTAGAATGGATTCAGAAAGGATGTGTACACTTAATGATCTGAATAGACATCTAATTAAAATTTCAGAAACATCAGACCAATGAGATCACTGGTTTTCATAGGTGTCAGTTATTTATGGGTAAGAGTTTATATGTATATTTGGTCCCAATCTTCGTATATGTTTTTGCAATAAACCCCTGATAATTTGAATAAGATTCCACAGCCTAATTACTTGCAAGAGAACTAATGTCTGATTTATTTTAGAAAATAAATCTAAAACTGTTAGGGCTTAATATAATATATATTATATTTATTACTATGTACTGTTGACATTGTTAGCCAAACAGGATGTTGTGCTATAACATAGACATGAAGACTTGAAAATATTCTAAGGCTCAGTAGAAGACATTCAATTTTTAAAAGCTCAGTTACATCAATTCCTGCATTTTATTGATGCTGTGTTCTTCTTCTCTCCATCAGCTTTTTATCTCATTCACACATACACATAGAAAAAAAAGTTATGAGCTAGCACAACTGATATCAGAAGTCACTACTCTAGTCTACTGTTTTTTAATTTGCCTATAAATTAAGCTGTGAAATGGATTTTAAAATTTTTGATTAAAAACACTAAAGAATGTTTCCAGAAGGAGACAACTGTGCTAAGCTTCCTGCCATAAAGAAGTTTTATAAGTAGGTCATAAACCCCTGAAATGAAGTCAGAAATGCTGACAGACCCCAAACTTTTAGATGCTCTTTAAGCTCCAGTCTAATCATGTTCTCCCAGAGGGGGAAAATCTTTTTCTTGAGACTAAATTGTAGACTGTAAAATTGTTGTTTTGTCACGTATTGCTCTGAGTATACAGTAAAGAAATGTACAGCAAAAAGAGAAATGTGTTGTTACTATAGCAACTAAAAGTCAAAAATATATCTGAAAATGTCTTTTTCTTCTAAATTTGCGCTATGAAACATTTTTCAGTTTTGACTAATTGTGTTATACAATATAACTTTCATTTATTAGCATGGCTCAGAAGAACTCAAACTACTTGGGAATTACTGGAGGTAAACAGGTATAAACTAGTGAAAGATTTGTCCCCAGTGGACCCTACACGTACACTGGCATGTGAGAAAGCTACATAGAATTACATATCTAACATTTTTAGTTTAGAAGCCATATGTATTTCGTGTGTATGTGAACAAATTATTTTATATAATTCTAAAAAAGGATTAATTGTTTGTCGAGGGGGTAATTTTTTTTTTCTCAAAACAATATCATGATTGTTATGAACTTTATGTGAAATGTTTATGTTTAGCAGAAGGTTTTGACAGAAAACATTTCTGGATTTTCAAATTGTTTGTATATCAGGTATGGAATTTCTCAGGTATGGAATTTATCAATTGGGTAATTTCACTTTTAAGTGTTTTCATATTGCAAGGAAAAACAATATAAAATAGATTACTGTCAAACATTATTTTTGCGCTTTGCATGCTATGAGCTATATATTAGAAAATGAAGGTCTTTGAACTTTTGTTTCTTTGTTTTATGTAAAATAAAGCCAGAATTGAGAATCTGTTGTGGTGGTGAAGAGTAAGTAGAAAGTAACAAGAAAGGAACAGAAAAGGTCAGTGAGGCTACCCTGTAGTAGAAGCCAAACTTTGTCTCTGGTATACTGCTTGCTGATCCAGTACAACTGAAATAATGTAGAAGTTTATTTTGTGCTACACTGGAAAAGGGTATGCTTGAAAAAAAACCCAAACATTAAAACCATCAAAAAACTTTCAGACCTGTAGAAGACATATTAACAAGCCATAACTTGAGCTTTTAATTGTGAAATCTCTGTTATGTTCAAGTCTTATGGATTTTCAAGCTTGTTTGCATGTGTGAATGTATAGCATTCGGTTTCCCTTGTACTTCACTATTTTCAATTGAGTGACCTTTGTACCATAGTATAAGTATTTCATATTATAATGAAAAGTATTATTTTGTTTGCCCATTTACTGGCCACTTGGATTAGATGTGTGGTTGATGACCACCTCTTTGATGAGATACCTGATGGAGATTCCATGGTCTCAGCTTGCAACTACAGCAAAAGATGGGCTAGCAGAGGCACCTTATAGTTAAAGAATGAGAATGCAATCAGTTTTGCAAAAATATAGCTTCAGACTACTTCAGCCAAAAAAACCAACAAAATACATAACAATTCATCCCATATTTTCAATGCAAACAAGTGTCTGTATTTGTTTTAAAAAACTTTTGTGAACAAGATCTGTTGCTTGTAAATAAGCTTGTTAGAGTTATTTGGTGCCTCTTTTACGTTAAGCTGTCCCTAGCACCAAATCCACAAGGAGGACTTTCATTTCTTTGTATGACTGAATAAACATAACACCAGAAATCCCACTTTCTCTTGCATGGCCACTGAAAAGCTCAGCCCTTGAATTACTGTCCTGGTTTCAGCAACTTTTATGCACTACTTTCCATTCTCCCCCAATACATACCAGTAATAATTCTTTATGACTTAGATTATATTGTTATTTGAAGTAGCATAATTTTTACTGTATTTTCTGATCACCTTAAAGTAATTGTTCTTAATTTTTTGGTGTTACATATTTATGGAAATTTTCTCTTAAAAAAAAAATAAAAAGAAAAAAGAAAACCAAAAAACCAAACACAACCAAACACGTAGACATACATGCACACATACACCAAGCAAGCAAACAAAAAATCTCTCAAAACCACAGTTTTCTTTCCTTCTTCAGAGCTAAATGAAGTCCCAAGGTCAGGTAGTAGCATTGTGTGGCTATTCCTAAAGCTGTGTAAGTGAACTTCAGTGCCAATCTTGCAATGACCCCATGCTAATATCAATTTCCATTACTGTCCTAGTTCAGCAGGAGGGACCAGTTATCACTGTGTGGGGGTGATCAAAGCTGTATTCTACCCCCTCTATTCATTTCCCAAGGACAATGGACCATTTGCAGCAGCTGCCCAAGCAGTTAGCACCTTCA
>JAWWMO010000121.1:94222381-94269220 GCA_035047845.1 Dendrocincla fuliginosa
ATATAAAATTACCTCTGTTAACTCTAAATTGAATTAATGCATTTTGCTCCAGAACCTCCTCGAAATGGGACTAGGAATTTTAGACTGTATGTGCCTTTAACCTAAAGGTGGAAAGTCCCAGAGCCAGCATGATTTATAGAGACTAAGGTATTTCAAGAGATTTGTCTGCACAAATCAATAAGCTTTGTCAAATAAATTTCCTACTTGGCATTCCAAATCTTCACCACAATTACTGTACATGGCTTTGTTCATCCAGCAGGTTAAAATCTGTCCTCTGGAAGGGGTAGGAGGAAATCTGCAATGTTTGGGGTACTTTGGTTGGGGGGGTTTAGGGCTACATTTCTGTATCTTTCAGAAGGTGGCTTGAAAGTATTCTGCATTTCTGGGACCAGATAGGTCAGTCTCTATTCTGGGAGAGATCCAAATCTGTTGGGGCAAATGAGTCATAGCCATCCTGCATATCAGCAGGAATACAACACAGCATGAAAGCCATCCCAGGTCACTTTGCCTTTCATCTCTTCACCCAGATCATCTGCCTCATCCACACTTGAGAAAATGCCAGAGAAGAGGCACACACGGTATAGCTTTCCCCAGGATCCAGTTGATCACCCTTGATAAAGCCTTGATCCTGAAAATCTACTTCTGAAGCATCCAGAAAGGATCCACAAGATGGGTAGGCTGCAAGTGAAGCTGATCATGTGTGATGGCACAACAGCAATACTATGTACACTATCACTTATTCCATGCCTTGGGGAATTTTTGAAGGAATTGTTTAGTTCACTAGAAGAGAGATTGGAATTAATTTAAGTATATTAAAATTAATAATTAGAGTTGATGACCTCTATGTAGAATGAGAATTAACTAGTAGACAGTCCTTTAAAAATAAATCTAAATCTAAAATCATGTCTATTTTTCCATGCCACCAGATTCAAAAGGAAATTCATAAAGGAACATAGTCTTATGTTTTTTCTCTGCTTCTAAGCAAACTGAAAGGAAGGATTTACACATTAGATAGAATATATTTAAACTGAATGGCATGATCAGTCAGAAAATATTGTACTTTTGTGTAACAAAATAATAAGGCTGCACATATAAGAAGAAAGATAAATAGGGTGGGGTTCTTTCCATGTCAAAGTAAATTTTAAGTAAGCACAATTTGATATTCATACATACTTAAGAACAGGTAGCAAAATCAGAGAAATTGAGAAAATATTACAGATATATTTGATATTGGAAAGAAGCTGATTAAAAAGTGTCAACTTCATTTTTGTAAGAAAATATAAAAACTTTAAAATAAGACAGCTAAGATAGCACAACAAGAATTAAGTAGTAGATTCTAGTTATTTCTGCAAAGTTTAAATAGACGATTAGGTAAATATGGGATTTTGTACTTTTGCAAAATTGCTCTAAAGTAAACTTTTATATTGATTAGCATTATAATTCCAAATATGACATTTCAGTAATACTTATGAGAGCATATTTAATTACACTACTTATGTAGATATAGCTGCTTTAAGCTCTCCTTATACTAAACACTACATGTAGATCTGAGAAATAAAATCTGAACAAACTATGGCTTTTTCTCTGAGTTCGTGTCCAACTTCAAATATGAAAAAATCAGGAATAATTTACTGAATTACTTGTTTGTCTCAACTGAATTTGATGAAGCATCTCCTTAATGTTACAAACTTAACCAAGATCAAGTTACTTGGAATTTGGAGGGAGGAGAGTGCTCAGGCAGAAACAATTCATTTTTCTGGACTTTATTAAGTGCCATTGCACTACAAATCTCAATGTCAAATTCATTAAACTATGTCTTCAAATACACTAATCCTATTTGATTATAACCCTTTTTTCTCTCCTGTAAATTTGCTTCCTAAACTTTCACAACTGGCATATTAAGAATAATTGTAGCTCAACTGGAGTGGTTAGATTGGAAACGTCAACATTACTGTTTTAAACTTGATTTTTGAAGCAATTATTATACTGCATATTTTTATTTTTCCACATATAATTTAAAAGTCTCACGCAGCTGCTAGTATTGTTCCTGTGACGTACCTCTTTCCTGCTGTTCAGTGGGAAAGATGAATATGTGACTCTCCTTGCCTGTACAGTCTTATTCCTTGGGCCAAGTCTAGAAATTTACATCAGAACTACTGTGCTTTTTCAAATGTCACGTGCTCATTTACTCAATATAGTGGACTAATTCCAGCACTATGTTCTCCTGGCTTTGCCTATCTGTAATTCATACAGGAATTACACTGAGGAAAGACACAGAGTAAACAAGCAATAACTCAAAATCATTTTATTTCAAAAAAGGATAGCAGTAAGCAAGCATTTCATGAATCACTGCAAGAGGTAGTTAAAACTGATGGATCTTATGAAAAACATAAATTTTTAGGACTGGCTTAAGACCAATCTCTAAATAAAACAAGGGTGAGTGACAGATGTTAACCCATTCCCAAGGTGTTCTGCTACTTATATTGGTACAGCAACTGAAAATAACTCATACAATTTCTAGAGCATGAAATATAGACCATGAGTTTTTTAAAGCCCCTGTAAGTTATATCTGCTACTTCTAATCCAAAATATATATTAGTTTTTTTCCTTTCTCTTTGGTTTTTACCAAAGCTTTCTATCATAGAAGTACTTGAATTACTGAATAATTTACAGCTGCAGGTCCCTTAATTAAACCAGTTAATTATTCAGTCCATTATGACACGAAATTTACTGGCATATACCTAAATAAAATAAGACTAAAAGCATGTTTGCTAAACATCAGATACTCAATAAATGTGATGGCTGAAGCTGAGCAAAGATGGACCTGCATTGTTTATTTTTCGTGTTTATAAATTTATATTTTTAAAAATCCTTGGGAAATTCAGCACAAAACTTTATCCTACTACAAAATTGAAACCGAATGTTGGGGTTTTTTTTAATTATTAGCAGCTCTAAAATTCTGATGCTTTATTACCATTAAATCTTTTACTACAAAAAGAAAAAATGCTAAGGTAAACCTGTACACTATATGTCCAATTTTGGTGCTTTTCTGTCAAGTCAGAAGTGCATTATTTTAATTATATTGTAAAACACATATGATATCTCTTCAGAACTCCATTTGCTTTCATCTAAGGTTATAATATAATATTAGAGCACACTAATTCCTGACTTACAATGTCTACATAAACCACTGGGATTAGAAGCCAGTTCCTCAGTCTTTAACTAAGACCAGTGCAATCAGGTTGTGCCCCTTCACAAATCGTTTAAGAGTGTACTTGATGTCCTGTTGCTTAACTGTGAGGAGCAGCAGTGAAAAACAGACTATAAGAGCAATTTCTCACTGAAGATTGATATATTGTTGTCCTTACTATGAAGTTTTCATGTACCAATAGCCAGGTTTTCTTCATTATCCAATAGTGTGTAAACAATATCCTCAGTCTATACTTTATGCAATTTGTTTAACATTTACAAAAAATAGTCTTTTTGTGCCTTTTGGATATGAAATAATCAATGTTTCATAATGTGCAATACAGTATAAAATTCTGCTAACTGAAACTGAGATTTCTGATTTACATTAGGTAACTGTTCTGTTTATCTTATATAGCCCTTCATCTGTATGTTTTGTGCCCATGCATATTTGTATGCTGATTTTGGTGTAAAAAGCACTGAGTGAATACCCACTTGGAGAGCAAGTGCCTCTGAAGAGTCATTTTACTTTTTTCTCAAGAATAGAAGTGGAAATAAGTGAATGACAGAAGGTGGTCATATTCCGAAGCACTGAAGTTTGCTGTGCCATAATTTATAGTAGATAGGGAAAGATCAAAGGACCACCATCACAGGAAATTATTTATACTGCAAATGAGTTCAACAATTAATTTGCAAAGGCATTAAATATTGTCCTTTTTCCATCTTCTACAATTCTGTTGTTAAAGCCCATTTGTCCTCCAGCTGAGGACCTGTTTCAGAGTATATGATTCAAATAAGTGTGCTCTTCCGAAATGAATAGAGAAATGAGAGGTTAAGATTTCAGCAGATTAGAATTTTGCCCTTGCCCCCTTATGGTCTGGAAAAAAATTCCATTTCTTCTCTCCCTGTAAGAATAATCACTGTGATTTTCCTTCCCATACTCTTGTGAGTAATCCAAGCTTGCCTTCCCTAGAAAATATTCTCTACATGGTTCTCTGAGTGTATGCACATGCATGTACTTAGAAGAATATTTTCAAGCTTTATTTATCAAGCCCAAATTTTAGGATTGGATATTATTCCTCACCAACATCAGGTTATGTTTCTGGTAGTAAAAAAAACAAGATTAGATTGCAGATATCTGGCATTTTCATCCCACTGCTGTTTTTTTCAGACCTGTCTGAAGTAGTTTCTTCCAGTTTCTCTTCAAATCTCCCTAAAAGCATTTCAGTTACACAACCATTATGCAAAAATCCAAGGGTGGCCATATTTGCAGTCATCTCATTTCTGACAGAGTTTTTCAGTGAAATCTTCTTGTCTCAGAAATTATTTCTAGTTAGACATGATGCAGCAGTAGAATCTCATGGAAGAAGACCAACTAGATGGAAATACTTAAATAGTCAGCAGAAAAAAAAAAAAAAAGGGACTGAAGTTCAACTTTACTGAGATGTTCCCTGGCTTCTTATATTAACTTTGGCACCATGTTTATCAAGTTAGAATAATTCAGCTAGGTAAGGGAGGCAATTTATGGGAACAAGTTTGAGGTTTTTTAGTGTTGTTTTTGGTACCAGTTCCAATTTTTTGCAGAAGACAAAGGAGAATGAAAATTGATAAATATAGATACGGTCAATTGCTATGGGTTCAAGGAAAAATCTGAGTCGAAGTAATACTAAGTAATAGAGTAAATGGATTCATTGAACTCTAAACATAATTTAAATCCTTAAACCAAACATGAAACATTAGAGAAAAAATATACTAATCACAGCAGAGAATGTAAATTTAACCTCAAATATTTTTACCTAATATTAAATATGATTTTATTTCTTCTATGTTTTATGTTATCCTTCCCCAGCTTGACATTCTAAGGTCTACATAGAGACTGTGTAGTCATATAAATACAGTGAGATTGATAACAGGGGCAAACATGCTAATATGCTTACACCAGAAGGTAGCATTGCCAACACTATTGAGAATACCAACTTAAGTTCTGTATTGCCAAAGAAATGATCTTTCATAAATATTGACTGATATAAATATTGTCTGTAAATGTAATTTTCAAAAGAGAAACATTTCACTGAATGTTAGCCTTTAGAGGGCTTGTTAAAAGATCAGTGGTGAGAAATACTAGAATAAGCGTTCAAGTTTCCAGCCTTGAAATACCAATGCCCTGCTACTCAAACACAGGAGCACTCAGCTCTTAGCAATAAGGTAAATCAGAGTACTACCCAGAGACATGTGAGTAAAACTTGAATGAAACTAGCTTGGAAAAAACTGTGTGAGCAAGATAATTTTATAACACTTCAATTCTTTATTGCTTCATGTACACATATTTTCAGAGTTCTGCAAAGATTCAAATGTAAGAGAAAAGATACAGAATTAAGTTGTAGAGGATTCTTTGTGGTGCTACTCCATCCCCTCCACCTCCTGCCCTGGTGAATTGTTCATATAGAATGGATGGTTTATTAGTGCACAGGGACATATTGTTGATTCTGTTTCATCTTTCTTGCTCTTCTCCTAACCAGAATATTCTTGTATCCATATACACAGCCTCAGTAAAAAAAATAGAAACTATTCTCCTCACAAAATAAATTACAGCCTTGTCATTAGGAATCACAAGTGCGTCAAAATTTCTCAAGCCTGTTTGGAGGGTGCATTTCCCTTCCTAGAAGAATGCTGTATGCACTAAAAAATCTGTATTCAAGCAACTCCAGTTATATGCAATTATCTTATGCTAAAATTACAGTTTACTGCAATTTAAGTTTGGCTACATGTCATTTGGGCTGTCATTTAATTTGAATCTTATCCACAGTGTCTCCCAACATTTTTAAAGGCAATATCCTATGATTCATTAAGGCTATCAGCACAGCTCCTATCCTTTCATCAGAGATCCTATTGCCTCCCTCTCACTCTATCAGCTTGCTGGCTTGATTCGCAGCCAGCAAGCCAGGCTGGACTTGCCTGCCTCTGTCTGAGGATATTCAAGTGCTTAGCTCTCCGAAGCTGTTGATCCACAAACACTACACAGACACCTTAGTTAGCTATGTAGGGAATTAACATGGACCTGGCAGAACTTCCAGATCCTTCCTGTTGGAAGGACTTGAGGGTGTTTGTTGACAAGTAGCTCAGTAATCTGCACTCACAGGCTGGAAAGCCATCAAAAACAGCATGGCCACCAGGTCAAAGGAGGTGATTCTGCCTCTCTACTCCACTCTAGTGAGACCCCACCTGGCGTACTGCATCCAGCACTGAGGTCTTCAACATAAGAAGGACATGGATTGCTTGGAACAAGTCCAGAGAAGGGCCATGAAAATGATCAGAGTGCAGGAGCACCCCTACAATGAAGACAGAGAGCTGGGACTGTTCAACCTGGAAAAGGGAAGGCTCTGGGAGACCTTAAAGCACCTTCCAGTACCTGAAGGGGGCTGACAAGAACGCTGGAGAGGGGCTGTTTACAAGGGCATGTATCATAGAACAAGAGGGAACGGCTTTAAGCTGAAAGAAGGCAGGTTTAGATGAGGTATAGAGCAGAAATTCTTCCCTGTGAGAGTGGCGAGACACTGGAATGGGTTGCACAGAGAAGTTGTGGCTGCTCCCTCTCTGGAACTGTTCAAGGCCAGGTGAGATTGGGCCCTGGGCAACCTGATCTAGTGGATGGAATCCCTGCTCATGGTGGAGAGGTTGGAACTAGATGATCATTAAAGTCCCTTCTAATCCAAACCGTTCTATAACTCTATGAATCTTGAACCCACCCAGTCCTTTTTTCATGTTCTTGGTGGTTTTTTCCTTTTTTTTTTTTTGGTCATCTGAAAAAATCAAGTGTTAAATAATCTTCATAGTAATTTTTATTAGATTGCAACTCTCAGTACAAATCTCATAACTTTTACAGAGAAGCTCAAACAATGTGTCAAAGTGATCTTCCCAAGATTATTAAAAAAATGAAAAAAAGAAACCATACAAAAATGAAAGATATTTTTAGCTAAGGGCAGTTCTGGAAATGATTTAATTATTTTTACTATATTGATAACATGTCAGCTCTTAGTTTATTGATGCTTAGAAGTCGTTTTTTGTTTTTTTTTTTTTACTGCTTTCTGCCTTTGCAAAGAACATATTTGAGACACGTGATTTTGTCATTGCAGCTGCAAAATATGCTGTTTTATCTTGCTGTGTATGGTCTGACTGAGATGAAGATTTTAGTTATTTGCAATTGTTGGGAAAGACTTCTGCCACAGCATGTGCAGAGCTGAGACAGAGGATTATCCAGACTGCACATCGTGGAGAAAGAAGCCCCTGGAGACAGCAGGACCAGCGCTGTGACAGCTTCCAAAGGACCAGAGACTTTATAATTCAGCAATACTTGCGTCTTTTATGTACGGGTTTTCCCCTGTTTAGATTGTAACCCTTACAAAACCCCTGCACACATGCGAAAAGCGTTCCTTTCTCCCGGTTATCCAGCCCCGCCCTGCTCCCGACCTTATTGGATGTATCACCTGTCAATCCCTATCCCTGGGTTCCCACTGGCTTTTGGTCCTCCTGCTCCCTTATTGGCCCCTGTGCCCCCCAAGCCACACCACTCCCCCTGAACCCTTACCCAATCACATCCTACCTCCCAAACCCCGCACAAAGGGTTTAAATGCCTTGGGCACCAGTAATTAAATACTTTTCTATGACCACTCAATCTGGAACTGCTACATCTCTTTACTCCCGACCACCTGTGGATTTTGCAATCCCCTCCAGACCCCAGGAGGCCGTGGCACAATAGAGGAGCCGGTTCTCCCCCACCACAGCTGTTATGCGATATTTGTATTTCAGAACAAATGCTGAGGCCTTATTTCCCAGTGAGTGGCTGCTCACCTGCTTGATGCAAAGTAGAGACATTAATGGAGCATTTCTGCTATTTTAATTGTGATGGGACAAGGGGTGGTTTGTGTGTGAATTTTCCACTTTTGGGAACACCAGGGTCAGTGAAGAAGAAGGGGATGAGGTAGTCCAGGTGCTGGAGCAGATACTGCCCTGCAGCCCATGGGGAAAACCATGGGCAGCCAGGGTCTTTGCTTGCAGCCTATGGAGGTCTAGGGTTGAGCAGCCCCTGGAGGACCCACGACAGAGCAGGTGGATGCCTGAAGGGGACTGTGGCACCATGAGAAGCCCACACTTGAGCAGGTTTCTGACAACACCTGTGAACTTGTGGAGAAAGGAGCCAATGCTGGAGCAGGTTTGCTGGCAGGACTTGTGACCCCATGGCAGACGGGAACAGGAGCAGTCTATTCTTGAAGGACTGCAACCTGTGGACGGGATCCACACAGGATCAGCTCATGAAGAACTGCAGTGGGAAGGGCCCATGTTGGAAAAAAGTTAGGCCCAGGAAGAAGGGGGAAAGAGTTAAGAGGGTTGGGGAAAGATGCTTTTAGAATTTGATTTTATTTCTCATTATCTTCCTCTGGTTTGATTGGTAATTAATTAAATTGCTTTCCCTAAGATGAGTCCGTTTTGCCCGTGACAGTAGCTGGTAAGTGGTCTCTACTGATCCTTATCTTAACCCATGACATTTTTGATATTTTTTTTTCCTGTGTCCAGCTGAGGAGGGGAGTGATAGAGCAGATTTGGTGGGTACTTGGTGTCCAGCCAGGGTCAACACACCACACTTTAGTAATAAAATCATGTTAAGAATAAGGATGCTAGTTGATATACAGAAGACTTGGAGATTTTTTTTTTTAAATGAACAGAAAGTTTTGAGGTTTTGTTCTTTTCTCTTTCCAAATATAAACTGCTATGTGTATGCATATGTGTCTTTTAAATTAATCTATTGGCTGAAAGTCTTGTTACTTGGAGATCAAAGTGAGCTCTTGAGTGATACAGAGTTATAATTTATGCAGAAATTCCTAATTTTTTGAAAGCACTAAATGGACTATAAATGTTTTTCTCTCACTTAGCTTTAGGCATTAATATTTTATAAAACTTAATTATAATTTAATATGAAAGACATGTTGACCTCTGTGTAACATGAGTTATTTTCAATGCAAGCTGCATTCAAATGCAAGGAGAATAAGAATGTGTTTTTGAGCAATACAGTTATGAAGAGGAACTATTTTGATGACAGTGTATTGTGCTGAAATTTGCAGTTGAGAGCAGTTTCCATCAGATAACTGAAGAAAAATCTGTGAAATTTTTAAAAACCATTGGAGCTGTCACAGTGAAAAACTGTATATTAAGACTGGCCAAAATAATCATAATTTGGGATAATATGAAATTCTAGTGATATCTGGAAGGAAAGTACATTATTTAAAGTGTCTTGTCAATAATTGACATGATGACTTATAGCATCATTATAGAAAATATGTGAGCTTTTAGCTTTTTTCTTCTAGCAAGTGGTCTCTTGGTGTCATCAAGTTGCACAGGCCTACCCTTAATCAGTTTGCAGCCAACATCTCAAACTGAAAATTGATTCTACATTATTGTGAGACCATATGTACAAAGAGGTGGAAGAGAAACATTTATGGCACAATAATCTTTTTTTGAGATGACATGCCATGATCCTAAGAAGATAGAGAAAACACAGAACTTCTTTCATGATGTATTTGAGTTTTTAAAAAATAAATGTTTAGGAGGTTGTATCCATGTTTGTTTGTTTAGATTCCTATTACTCACCTTTTGCTTTAGGACATCTAAGGTCAGTGTTCTCAACTTTTCTCCTTAATTATATATATATATGAATATATATATATATGTACAAAGCAGAAAAACTGTCTGGAAGAATATGTATTGTAAGGATCATGCAACTCTTGTGGAAATTGCTATGTGAATGAAATATAATGTCAATAGAGCTATAGGTGATGATAAGATTGATATAACCCTTTAAGCCCAGTCAGAACCGGGACAAGTGAATAGGGGGGGACATGGGACAAGGCTGATCCATTTAACAGAGATCTGTGTACCATGCTGAGCATCTGTTTCCATTCCATCCTCTCCACTCAATTTTAACTATTAAATTAGAGATGTTTTTTTGAACCTTCTCTATTCAATACACATGGTATAAGGTCTGTTTAAAAAAAAAGAAACTCTTGATCCTAATCCAATAGCATGAGAAAATAATAACATTATCACTTTATGTTCCATAGCTCAACAGAAGACTGGGGGCAAGAATGTTAGGTATATGTGATTACTAGGCTATTCTGCTCAAAAGAAGCAGCTTTAATTGACTACAAGGTCTACATGGACAATATGCTACTCAAAGAACAGTGATTAATCTTTGTTTGATAATTTTTCCAATTATTTAATCAGTTGCATAAGCCAGTTTAACTTGTTTTTTAAAATTATTATTTTCCTTCAGAGTAAAGAAAAAGTTTTCCAAAGTTTCCACTTTTTTAATATATTCTTTCCTATTTATCTAGCTTCATCATGGTAGACAGTTCTAAATAGTGCTTACTACCATTTCATTCTGAAGCTTTGAAGAAAATTGTTTCTGGGAAGATCCACAGCTCAGCTCTCCGTTTAGATACTTAGAACATGACATATCTGGGTCACTAGAGGAATGATGACAACTAAATGATGACATTCTAATGCTGTCATTCTATATCCCTTGCAAAGTTTCCATGCTATTGGATATTTATTTTCAAATAATATATAAAAATGTTTTGTTCCAAACCCACAAAATTATGTATTCACAATACTGTTAGACTGGGTTTCATTCTTGTGAATTAGCTAAACTTTTTTTTTTTAATGATAATTTGTTTTATGAGATTCTCTGAACAAATAAAAAGTTGATTCTCAATCCATTTTGACAAAATCATGCCGTAATGTATTCAGTAATGCATATGGGAAAGCATGATACTTTACTGCAGTAGACAAGCATGGAGCTGTGTGCAAATGTCTGCTGGTTAGATTGATTGTTTATTCAAACATAGGTGCTGTTCAGATTTTGTAAAGGAGAAACCTTTTTGGGTTTTCTGGACTGACATATTTCTGATATGTTGTTATTCTAAGAACTGAATGAAGGTTGATATGTCACCTAGAAATCTAAAGCAGATTCCTGGAAGTTGCTGAAAAACCATGTTCTGCTATTTTGATGGTTCAAGAGAATCTGATTTTGCCCTGTAGTATAAGTACATATGGAATATTTTTATGAAGCTTTCAAACATGGATTTGGGGTGATAGACATTGAATTGAAAGGCAGAATCAATATAGAAAACAAATCAATTTTTTTGCCACTGTTAAAGATGGATAAAAACAGGTTTATTAGCACTCAAAGCTTATCAGTTTTCTTAAACAGGTATTTTAAGTAACGAGGATTTTCATAAAACATGTGAGTTTGTTTCTCTGGACCCTTCGTCATTGGAAAGGATGGTAACTGGCAGGTTTCATCCTTTTATCTAAGAAGAAAATTTCAGAGTAAGTTCCAAAGGACAGTCACCTAGTACCTCTGTCATGAAGAATCAGAGGGAATGAGTGGGTACCACAGGTTATTGTTTTAATCAATGTCTTGAGATTACTAAGAGCTACTGTTTTGGGGGTTGATTAGATTACATTAACTTACTGATGAACAGACAACAAAATCATCTGCTAGCCATTAAAGAAACACTGGGAATTTGATTTTAAACTGCTCCAGTCCCATGGTCTTCGTGACTAATATTGCGTAAAATATTTGAAATGTAGAAACTAAAAATCAAAAATCAGCAAAAGGAAAGCATTTCATGAAGGAGCGGACACCACCGCATTACAAGTTGATTCTTTCAGCTATTGCAGAACTTTTACATACCCCAGGTATGTAAAAAAAGCTGTCATGAAGTTTAAATAATTTGGAAGGATGATGCTTGAATTCTAACCTTCTTTGAAAAATTCGTAATCGAGAGATTTTTGTTTCAGGCTAGATAGGGAAATTCTGACACAGGTACATAATTAATATACTTTCATGGCATTTATTCTAGTGCAGACAAACACAATTAAAATTATCAGAACTGAGTAAAATCCCTCCTGTATGGTCTACAGTAAATGTCTATTATAATATTTTTAATTATCCTCAATATGCATCAACTTGATAATGCAACACTTTATGAGTCAATCTCTCTCTAGATATATATTTATACCTTTTGATCATCTAGGATTTTCTATCAAAAAATTTTAGCTCATTTTACAGACATCAAAGTAGTTTTGTGAGGCACGTTATTCCAACCTTTCTTGTGACTGAAATGAGGTGCAGAGTACAAGAACCATATCTGAAATAATATTTTTGTCTGTGTGTTCATGTTGCACAAAGTCAATTGTGTAGTATTTGAATTTTTACTGTTCAATCAACAACAAGTTTGTAGAAATTCTGAAAATACTAACCTTCCACTGGTGTTAATTAACACAGATACTCTAAAAGTCAAGCCACTGATGATCAAATATAACTTAAAGCATGGGAATAGCTGTTGCTATTGCTTTCGAGCTGAAATGCACTTAGTCTATTAATGTCTGACAATGAGTAGTATCTTAATAGTTGTAGTAAGAGAGCTCTTTCCTTTTGGTTTGTGGGGGTGGGTTTTTTTGTTGTTTTATTTTTTTCCCCTAAATTACTGTGATTAGAAAATACTGAAAACAAAACTAGGAGGTTTAGTCTTATTCCACAAATATAGTTTGTGAAAATTTTCATTTTCATTCAATATTTCAAACTCTAACATTTTGAATCATTATAAATATCTATCTGAATACAACCTTAACTTCAAGGTTTTCAGTGATATTAAGTTCTACAGTATAACATACTATATCACATACTATATTAAAAAAATAAAAAATTCCTTTTTATCAGTTTAGAATTTACTAACTTGCAATTTCAGCATGTCATAATAGCTATATTTACATGAAACCAAGGAAAGACAGTGTTTTTATGTTCAATATTGGACTGTAACTGCAAACTATCCATTCCTCATGTTCAGCCTGTATTTTTATTTTCTTGTAAGCATCTGCGTCTTTTAACTTCTCTCTCAGATACTACAGAGATTCAAGATCCTTGCCATTAATGTACTGTTTAAGAACAAAGATTTTATAAGACTGCTGTCCTCACTGATTTTTTTTGTTTTTGTTTCATCCTCTGTCTTCATGATGATTTAATAACTAGTTCTGAAGCAAAAGAACTGTAGTCATGAAAAAGAAGTGTAAAGGTAAGTTGGAAGAATCATACTGACTGTATCCAAGTATGTGATTCTGTGAACATTTTATCATCCTAAAAGGAGTAAGGCTGATAAACAGAACACATCATGTATTAAATATTAATATTTTTTCTTCTGTATGTAATAAACAGGTGAAAATTGTATTTATTTCTCTGTGAAGCAAAAAAATATCCGATTATAGAAAGTGAACCTATCACTTTTGACCTTTCATTTTATGAAGGGAAATAAATTTTTCTTTAGTCGTCTCTTCTAAGAAAATCTCTCTATGCCCTGATCAGTTTCTTTTCAATTGTTGCACATTAAAATCAATATGTTAACAATTTACTTCCAGTCCTTATGCAGGATTCTGATAGGCCCTCATCAGCCCCACAGACAGCATCACCGTGCCATCTTGTTGGAAAAAGGAACATCAAAATATTTGGTGAGTTTCAGAACTGTATTTTAATATAGTATATTTTGGCATGTAAATCGGTAGTACTTCTAAAGGATGACAGGCATCTACTGTTTCCAGATGTGCCATTTTATTTTCAGTAGTTTTCAAGCCACATGAAGTGCTGCATAGATACATTTCTCTTCAGAAATCAATGGCAGTGCATTAAATCAAGAGTTACCCTCTTTCTGTCCATGACATTTCTCTAAAGAAGTTTGCTCTCTACCAGGAGCTCACATTTGTGACATCTCTGAGAAGCTTCCAAGTGTGGTGAGCCCTACAGATTATCATCCACTCCTACTACTCCATGTAGAGGCAACTGAGAACCATCAAAAGAGACTATATGTCCCTCAGAGCAAACATATGTTCTGAGGAGATGAAGCACAGGTGTTTTTCTTCTCTCTCCTTCCATTCAGAGAAAGGCATTCTGGAAGAAGCAGATTAATGGAACTTGTGAATGCCTGGCTGTGTAGCTGGTGCGATACTTAAAGTTTTGGTTTCTATGGTCATGGATCTACATTTCAGAAGGTGAGCCTTTGGGGAGCTGATAGGATTCACCTGACCAAGTGGGGCAAGAAGGTCTTTACTAACAAGCTGGACAGACATATAAGGAAAATGTTTAACTTGACTTAGCAGGGTAAGGAATGGAGTTTTGAGGACAGAGAAGACACAAGAATTGCTGACCAGGGAAACACCTGTCAAATGTTCCAAAGGAATTAGAGCACGTTTCTCTAAAAATGTGACATGGTCAAAGGACCGATGGAAGTGACTCTTTACCAAAGCATGCAGAATGGGTAACAAACATGCTGAAAATCACTGTGCAGCTAAAATACTAGGATCTAATCACTATCACTGAATTCTGGAGCGCTGCAATCAATGGTTATAAACTGTTCAGAAGGGACAGACAAAGAAAGAGAGGCAGAGATGTTGCCTTCTCTGTGGAGAAATGGATGGATTGATTGCACTGAGCTATCTTTGTGAAGCAGTGATTAACAGGTTGAGAACTTGTGGGTGAAAATTAGAGGCCAAACAGACAAAGCCTTGTAGTTTGTGTTTACTACAGGCTACCTGATGAAGAGGAAGATGTTGACAAATCCTTCTTACTTCAACTACAGGAACCACCATGCGCACAGATCCTGATCCTGCTGTCACCTTGACACCTTCAGGAAAAACAGTGCAGCAGCTGTAAGCTGTCCAGGAGACTCTGAGTGTATCAAGGGTAACTTCTTAATCCAGGAGACAGCCCAACCAGAAGAGAAGTGTTGCTTACCAACACTGATGAACTAATGACAGATGTCAAGACTGCAGTGATCATGCACTGATACATTTCATGATTTTGAGGGATACATGGACCATGATAAGTGTAGAGTCAAGTCTCTGATTTTTATGACAGTAAGCTTTTTGTTCTCTGATAAGTTAATGGATAGGACCCCCAGGGAAGCTACCCTTAGAGACAAGAAAGCTGAACAGACCTGGCAGTTCTTTAAGGAAATATTAGAGCACAAAATGAGGAGGTAATTAGAGACAGCCAGTAGAGATCCACAAAGGGTACATTACACCTGACTAATCCAATGGCTTTCTACAATGTGACTGTATTAGTGAACAAAGAGGAACTGCTGTCATCTACCTAAGCTTCCGTTAGGCCTTTGATACAGACACACACAAAATTCTTACCTCTAAATGGAAGAGATATATATTTGATGAATGGACTATTCAGTTGATAAGGAATTGCCTGGATAGCTGCATTCAAATAGTTACAATAGCTCATTGTCAAATGTGGGGCTACAGGGATAGCTTCTGTGAAGAACTGCCAGAAGCTTCCCCTGTGCCTGATGGAGCCTATGCTAGGTAGCTCCAAGACAGACCTGTTATTCACCAAGGCCAAGCCCATCACTGGCAGTGGTAGCACCTCCGTGCCACCGTATTTAAAAAAGTGAAAAAACCCCTCATCTGGGTAATTGCAGCTGAAGAAAAGAGTGAGAATATGTGAGAGAAACAGTTCTGTGGACACCAAGGCCAGTGAAGGAGAGGGAGGAGTTGCTCCAGGCACAGGAGCAGAGATTCCTCTGCAGCCTATGGAGAAGACTGTGGTGAGGCGGTCGTCCATTAAGGTCCACGGTGGAGAAGATATTCACCTGCAGACCCTGGAGGACCACATGCTGGAGCAGGTGGATGCCTGAAGGAGGTTATGACCTCAGGGGAAGCCCATGCTGAAGGTTTCATAGCAGAACTTGTGACCCCATGGGGGACTTGAAGTGGAGCAGTACCTGAAGGGCTGCACCCCATGGAAGGGACCCATGTTGGAGGATTTCATGAACTACAGCCTGTAGGAAGGACTCACACCAGAGAAGCTAGTGGAGGACTGTTTCCTGTGGAAGGGACCCCATGCTAGAGCAGGGGAAGATTGTGAGGAGGGGGAGGAAGCAAATGCACAAAGAACTCTCTTGTTGATGACCTGACTGTAATCCCAAGTCTACATCCCCCTGCACCACTTGGGGGAGCAGATAACAAACTCATAAGTATTGTTAAGCCTGGGAAGAAAGGAGTGGTGGGGGGAAGTGTTTCAAGATTTGTTTTTATTTCTCATTAACCTACTCTGATTTAATTGGTAAAAAATTCGATCAATTTTCCTCAAGTTGAGTCTGGTTTACCCATGATGGTACTTATCTTGATGGCCTTATCTTGACCAACAAGCTTTTAATTATATTTTCTCTCCCCTGTCCTGCTGAGGGAGAGTGTTAGAGCAGCTTTGTGGGCACCTTACCAGGTGGGCAACAGCCAGGGTCAACCTACCACACCTCAAAGGTACACTGGGACAAGTATTATTTAATATCTTTAATAATAACATAGTGCCTTCTCAGTAAATTTGCAGATCACACCAAGCTGAGTGGGGCAGTTGGTTCACTGCAGATGCAATCCAGAGGAACCTTGATAGACTATGGGGCCATGTGAAACACCTAATTCTCAACAGGGCCAAGTGAAATATCTTGCACTTGAACTGGAGCAATCCCTAATATCAGCCCCATAATTTTTTTATGGAGAGGGTGATGAAACAACTGAATTGGTTGCCCAGAGAACTTGTGGATGTTCCATCACTGATAGTGTTCAAAGTCAGGCTGGATGAGGTAAAAGACATCCCTGCCCGTGGGAGGGGCTTAGGCTAGATTATCTAGATGAATATCCCTACCAACTCAAATCATTCCATGAAATCTGGCTCAGAAAATGACTGCTCGTATGTATGTTCATTGAAAAGCGATAGTTTAGTTCTTAAGGCAATCACAAAAACAACCTTTAAATAACTGAAAAAGCCTTTTTTATTCTTATTCTGTAGAAGGAAAGGACAGTTTGTACTGAATATCAGAAATCCCCAAGATGTGAAATACCTGGCTTTTGATAATGGTCCATATAGATTTATTGATGTCTGTGAGCCTTGTTGATACCTGCAAGAGTTTACAGGTAAGCAGCACTAGCAGGAGTACAGTAGCAAGAGTTCCCCCTAATAATCCTTTGTGCAGAATGTCCATAAATAAATGAAAAGTTTGTTGACAATTTTTCTTGATGAATTTGAAAACATATTATTTATAATAGTAATACAAACTGTACAGTTCAAAATAAAGCTTGTGATAATAATTGGCCTAAATGCAAATAGATGATTTCCAGAATGGAATTTTGATTCAAATGAAAGCATGTTCAAGCTTTACTGAGTGGTGTTAAAAGGGCATATAAAGGTAAGCAATTTTTTATTATTTCTTGTTCTCCATATTTTACATGGTTAAAAAAGAAATGTTGGTTTTATTTATGGTTTGCTATTGCCAATTAAGTGAAGTCATTATTTTGTTATTCACAAAGCACTGTGATAATCAAAGGCTAATCATAGCTGAATTTTGAACTCTAATTGTAATTAGTGGGGAATCAAAGAGCATGCTTCATTACAGTGCACCTTTAAACAGAGAACTGATCATTGTGCCAAATATCTATTTTAGTTTAAATCTAATTACACTGAAAGTTAAACTCAAGGATTTTCACATTCATAGAACTACAAATGACGAATTAAGATTAAAATCTTGTGAAAATGTGTTCTATACCATTTTACTTTCTCAGTTACAGTATTTTTCATAGTAGAAAGGAAAGTACTCCACAGATTTGAACCTTTTAAGCATTTAATACAGATATGTAATATTTAAATAAATATGTGTAAATATAAAAGTTATATATATATTAAGAAATTTAGAAATCATTTTAAAATACAAAATGCTCTAGATTTTACTTTTTTAGAGAAGGCAAAGTCAACATTTGTTTTCATTTACTAGAACATCCAAGCTTTTGTAACAAAATGTTACCTTCTGTGAATATCTCTCTCTGTCTTGTTACACCTGAAAGGACAAGTTTAGTAAATTTATTTCCACATTTCAGCAAGGCTGTGGATGAATTTTCTTGGTGGTGGTTATTATTCTTATCATTATTATTGTGATTATTATTATCATCATCATAGAATCATTAAGGTTATAAAAAGCCTTGAAAATCGTTGAGTCCAGCTGTTAACACAGCACTGCCATAGTCATCACTAAACTGTGTCCTCAAGTGCCACATCCACTTTTGCTTCTTGTTTCCTTGAATTTAACTTCATAATACTACCTTCTTCCCTGAAATACTTTATATGTTGAATTCTGCTCTGCTGATGCCATAGAGCTCTTTGTCATATGTATTAAGCAATAATGGTTTCAGATTGTTTTTCCTATGAGCAAGGATCTAGTATACTTTAACCGAATTCTGCAATATATTCTGTTTTGGTAGCTTATGCTCAAGATTCTACCTCACAGCTAACCAAGCAACAGAGACTATCCCTGTTGTGGCACTGTGTTTCTGGGGCCATAGGTCTGCACTGGAATTACTGCAGTTTAAAAATTTATTGTACATCCACAACATTGTTACTCAGAAGTTACTTTAACTGTGCCTCTTACTGCAGAAAGCCCATAGAAAGACAATCTGCTCAAAGCATTTTACTGTGACTGGAGTACTTCATTTTGTCCTACATTTGTCATGAGCTACGTGTATTCACACAGGCTGTCACTATGGTTATGTTCACATGTGGTAATGCCTCAAGTATCAGGAACTGAACCACTTGTCTGAGCTGTAAGAAATACTCAGTTCCTAGTAGGTAGTTATAGCAAAAGTGTACCAGGAATCTTCTGTGTGGTCACAATCTACCCTGCAGTCATTGCTCCTGTCCCAGTCTCGCAGTAGATCAACCAGTGTGATTTTTTTTTTTCTCCAGAAATGATCAGATTGTATGGCAGAGAAGGATCCTAGGGTGTGCTCCAGTGAATTCCACTATCCAAATTGTGAGTGTTCTGTATAATGCTGTAACTGATGATGTGAACTCCACCTGTCACAGTATCATAGAATTATATAGTTGTTTGGGTTGGAAGGCACCTTTAAGGGTAATTTACTCAAACACTCCTAATGCATATCTCGGTGATCACGATTATTTGGAAAATGCCTTTCGATTTATAATCGTGAATACACTTTAAAGATTTTTACCCTGGATACCTCTAAGTACTGAATTTATTTTTCCCCGCTTTCCCCGATAGCATAGATCAGTTGATTTGCCTAAAGTCAGAAAATAAATTTGTTGCTTGTGAATTTCAATATGGTCCCTGTGTAACAGAACATTTTACATGTTTCACTGGACTGACTTTTCCTATTATCTACAGAATCTACCTATGTGGGTAATAAATCAAACTCTCTAGGTTACAAAATTCTCAGAAATAATTCTGAAGACACATAAAATCTGGCTGTGGGAAAATCAGGCAAAGCAGATTTCATAGTACAAGTGTTTATGTAAATGAGGCAGACTGAGGAAATGTAATACCATTTGTTAGATCAGCTGTTATAACTGTCTAAACAGAAAAGCTTTATGTAAGCACTCTGCTGAAAGGCATGCCACCTTTTAGTATAATTGTAGACTGGGCAAATAAATTGTCTTAATTCCCCAAATATCTTGCTACAATGCTTTCTTTAAAATGGGTCTGGTTACAAGTCTTGAAAGCATGAGCCAAATAACCTTTTCCGAAAAAACAAGGAGTCAGGAAAACCCACGTCTCCTTTCACTGTCAGAGCAATGTCCTCTGCTGTTCAAAGTACTCTGCTAATCCCATCTCACAGTCTAGACTCTTTGAGTGAAATTAATTTCACCTACCTACATTTGTCTAATTTTCCTGTATAAACAACTTCTCGATGGTCATTAGGGGCATATAGGAACTTCCATACAGTCTGATTTTCTTGATTTTAGCAGTTTAGTTTTAGCACTTGAGAACAAAATGACTTGTGGTCTAAAAACTCCTCTTATTATTTTTTTTTTCTTTCCCCTCCTTCCTTTCATTTTTTTTTTTTTTACAGGGAGCCTAGATGACCAGAATGAATATTTAGGCTGCAGTCATTTAGCATGAGGTAAGATGAAACATTCACCCTTATGCTGCAAACATAGTGTCTCAGAAATAATCATCAGAAATTGTGAGAAAACAGCACCCAAAAACCGAGTAATCGCCTGAGTATTTTGTTTGGTTGGTTGGTTGATTTTTATTTCATGTTAATAAGATAGCTTGGTTAACTGGCTGCACAAAACACATTCAGAGATGCAGATCCACTCACTACTTGATGTAACAACTTTCAACTAGAGATCTTCCTATCTTATCTTGCATCTACTCATGCAGTCAAAATTAAGTAGGCAGGCAAAATGTCAACAGAACATTATCTGGCAAGAATGGTGACAACTGTCACTAGTTTCTTTTGCTATGTTTATGCATGTAGGTTAAAGCTGGGAATGTTGCTGGATGCTGCTGGATCTCAACTGATTATTCTAAGATTATTCAGAATTTTCTTTGGCCAACTAGATATCTCCCAAACAATTCTAGGCCAGGGACAATTTCTGGTAAACAGTTTCCATGTGTTTTCCCCAGGCTAAGAATTTACATGCAAGCCCTCTGTGTCAGCGGACCTTAGTATATTGGGTTTTTTTTATAATTTGCTAGCAAAGCCAGATTTCCTAGAAAGAAGTGTTTGCTAGATGCAGCAAGGTAATAGAAATATTTGGGAAGTGTATGGTAAAGAAGAAGATAGTCCACCTTCTTTGTGGTCAGTGTACTATTGGAATGACAACCCAATGAATCAGACATTCAATGAATGTTGAATCAGACTTCTACAGATCCACATCACTCTGTTTTTTCATATCATTGTCTCACCGGCTTGCTGTCTAGCAGCTGGCATTCAATTTGCAGTGCTGATTTTTGAATAACATACTAAAATACTAAGAATTCTGTTGTTTTCCTGCATTTACTATGTGCCAAACAGCATGTATTACATCTTACCATAGGCAAATGCGGCATTGCACAAAAGTAACTGAATGGTAAATCCTAAAAAGGATTAATCAGAAGGAGATTAAAATAGCTTCTCACTTTTTCTTCATAATAAATGGACTTCTAATGTTGTTTATTCCTTCAATGGCAAAATGAAGGAACTGCAAAATAAAACTGTAAGAGAGGAAACTGTTCTGCAGTTCACGTCTTTGTAGCTTCCTGGAGAAGATCAGATGCAGTGGATAAATTATACTCTTTTGTATTCAGTATATTTGGGAATGATCTGTGATTATGCAAGAGAAGCACTAAAATGTGTTTATTATTAGTTAGTTTGCACCATTAGACTGGCAACAGAATTAGGAACTAGAGACTCTTTAACTTGTGACTAAAGATTTCTACAAAATCCTTAATAACCCTCTGCTGACGTCAATAGAATTTAGTCTTTGGTGTTTACTGCCTCATCTATAAGAGAAGGATAATACTTATCAACCTCACAGGGATGGCATAGGATTAATTATTTAATAGTTAGACAGGCAAGTATTCTATTGCCTCCACAAATACTGAAATATGACACTGTCATCTTCTTGTATCCAGCTGAAGGTGAAAAGAGACAGTGTCAGTTGTGTCAGCAGTAACACACATGAAAAACTGCAGCATTTTGTTTTTGCTGAAGAAAAAGATAGGTTTCCACAGCAGTATCTTGGCTCCACTTCTAAGCAAATTTTATATCCTATGTGTAGTTTGAGTAAGCTGGCCATGGGAAAAAGACTGAAGAATGGTAAATAGTATCTAGGGAGTGCAGTGCAGGTCATACACTAGAAAAATAAATAAATACATTTGTGAGAATCAGAGACATTTCTGTGGCAGACATACAACAATATGTTACTTGGTTGGATCATTGTATAATTTTTGTCTTCTCGATCTGGATATTGAAAAAGGTCTTCAAAAGCAGCTAATACTTTAATAAGTTTTTATATTGAAATATTTTTGTGGTAAAATTTTTCATGAACTGGACAGATTCCATAATGCACAAAATGTGTATTTAAACTCAGAAACTACATTTTACTATAACTGAGAATAGATTTTTACCATGCTTCTTCAACCACTTGGGTATTCACCACTTTTTGAAAAATAGTTAGAGAAGAAACTGGTACTCTCTGGGACATTTAGTTGCTGGACAACTGAAGAAATCCGACTAAAAGATAATTGATGAAGGCACAAGCACACATGTAGTATAACAAAGTTGCTTTCCAGCACTTTGGAAGGACAAGCGAATTTCCCTGTTCTAAATAATGAAATAGAAAAATATTAGACTAAACATTAGCCTGCCTACAGCTGACAAGAAAAGTCATTCTCTGTATGTGACGTGCTTTGTCCATTGGTCATTAGCCACGTGTAACTCTACCCTACTTGAGTGGATAACCTACCGCCAGCGACTGCATTTCACACATATTCATTTTGCTTTGCATTGGTAACGAGAAGGGTTTATTCATGTTTTCTAATATCAAAATATTCTAAGTAAGATCAACAAGGAATTACGATCCTGACCCTGAATCTTCTAATAAGTATGGGTAAACTTACATATCTGAGTAGCTGCATTGACTTCATTATGACTATTTGCACAGGCAATGCAAAACACAGATGCTTGCAGATCAACCCTAAGGCAACATTTTTTATGCACTATGCATTTTACTTCACTGAGTGACTAAGGCATAATGTAAGTCAATATTCCCACACTTGTACACAAATGGGAAAAAAGCATTATTACTCATGTTTTTTACTTTCCTTTCAAAGTTATGTGAATACATTTGCAAAGTAGTAATTGGTAGAACTGTTTCATTCAGTCTTTTGTGGTTTTGCTTATTTATCCAGTTCCAAAGTCTTTACCACCTCAGTCTTGGTGACATGAATTATATATAATTCTAAGCAGATTTTACTCTAAATAGTTAAAAAGTACAAAAAGCTACAGTAGCACTAATACTGGCCACATTCTACAGATAATGTGCTGATGCACTGTTTTATGAGGCAATAATGTAGTTCTAGGCTTGGAATAAAATGTTCATCTTTCAGCTTCATAGTTTGGGAACAGGATTATAACCTCATAAAATAGCACAATACTCCTATTATCACTTAATTATAAAACCAGGCATTCTAGTCTACCTGTTTATTGTAGTTTTATTAGAGTTCTGTAGCTAGTAGCTTTCCAGCATCAAAAAATTGTCCACACTCACTCTAAAAGTTTTTCCAAAACTTACTGTTTTTAACTTTTTTCATACCAGGGATAAATCAGAAATTAAACACACAGAAATCTACACATATAATATAGAGGGGACATCTACTGGAAGCAGTATAGGGGCTTCACTTAAGAGTTGGACATGATGATAATTGTGGGTCTCTTCCAAGTCAGAATATTCTGTGAAATCTTATGCAATTATACTATTCATAATTATTTCACCTACATTGCCTAGTGCCATGTGGTATTAAAGCCACATGATTCCAAATTACTTTAGTGGAAATCAGATGACTAAAACTATTGGAACCTCCAACTTTAAGAAAAATGTATGAAATACAGGACATTATCATAATCTCATTACAAACTCACCTCTTCTACCCTTCTCATAAAGGTGATTGTCATGATAATTCACAGTCCTGTTCCTCCTCATAGGAGTTACTCCTGAGCAAAACAATGTTTTAATCAGAACTTAATAAAATTACATTCAGTTTGCATTCACGTTGCACAGATATAAATGACTGCTCAAATGCCATGCAATACAGAATCAGGGTAATGGCTTTTAAAAGGTATATAAAGACTGCAAAAGACACTGTCAGTACGAACAATATTATGGAGACTAAATCTAATTTTATAGGTGTAAGTTGTTTATCCTGACTTTCAATAATACAGAGGTATTGTAAAAGTAGTAAAACAAATAGTGTGAGAGATGCAGGGAAAAAAAGCATTAAAAAGATACCTTTGACATCTGAGAGCATTAGCTTTGGGAAGAGCCTTTTGTACAGGTTTGAGCTGTACAGTTTTGAAAGCATTTTGAAAGTCAAAATGCTCCCTTGTTTGGCAGTTCTATACATACAAGCCAAGATGAAAACACATCTATGCACTTACTGACCACAGGTGTTTAGAAGCATGTACAAATTGCGTAAATGTTTTACTTAAAATTTTATTTGCCAGGTTTTCTTTGTCTCTTTTTGGTTATGTTAATGAAGGAAAAAAAAGGGAAGCTATTTCTTCTGGTTTATTTCTTTGTATTTGCAAGTGTGGGATCAATACTTTGGATTTGCTTCAAGACTGTAGATCATCATAAAGTTTCTAAACAAATTCTATTCATTGAGTCATTTGTCAAATTTATTGCACTCCAAAGCAAGACAGTAAGTCTAGATTGAAGCTTTATGGGCATAAACCAATATGAGATCTCAAAGAAGCTAATATTTAGACAACTATATGAATAGTGGATAATACTGATTTGTAAAGTATTTGTACCATATATCACATATGTCAGGTTTCAGTTCTGATTCAAGTACTTCCTTGTTACTGCAGTGTGGATAACATGACGTGGTTTTTTGCTTTTTCCTTTTAAGGATTAACTTCAAGAATCTCTGTAGATAATTCAGAATAGTTGAATTTGGCTATAGAGAATTTTATTCTTTTATAATTATTGCACTTGGTATGTAAGCTATGGAAAATACTTAAAACCCATTGTGTACTTTTTAAGAGGCAAATACTAATGAAGTCTTAAGAGGTGGTAAATTAATTTGTTAAGTAGTTCAATATTTTAAGATTTCTGGATAGTAGGTTATATCTTGCAATACCATTGTCTGACTTTTCATAAATCCATGTCAGAAATGTTTAAGTTATTTTAAGAGAAGTTCTAAAACACTAGAAAACTTTGGAGGGTAAAAAGGTTGTGATGGGTTTTGTTAGAGACTTCCCATTTTAACAAAAATGTATGCATTTTATAACAAGTTGTTTCTTGACCAATGTTACACTGCATGTATTTTTTCACCTTTCCAAGTTTATCACAAGCTTATTTTTAGAGAGAAAAGAGGATTACAATTCTGCTTAAAATGACTCATAGTAAACTATCTGACAGAAATTAAAATAACAAATATAAAATTTTGTTTGTTTCAAGTGAAAAATATCTCATATAATTGAATTTGATGCATGATTTACTTTTGGATAACTGAAGCCCTTGCATAAGTCATCTGAAAATTGAATAGTTTTCCTGTCTACTTGTATACTCAGTAGAATATATGCACTTTATGGTTGTGTGGGTCAGTATGGGTAATCAGTGCAAGCTGGGGGGCATCAGGCCATCAACATGGCCAGCTGGTTGAGAGAAGTGATTGTCCTGTTCTGGTCTGCACTGGGGTGGCCTCACCTTGAATATTGTAGGCAGTTTTGGTCATCACAATGTAAGAAAGACATTAAGCTCTTAGAGAGCATCCGAAGAAGGTCAAGAAGGGTGGTGAAGGGCCTTGAGGGGAAGTCGTATGAGGAGCGGCTGAGGTCACTTGGTCTGCTCAGCCTGGAGAGGAGGAGACCAAGGGGAGACCTCATTGCAGTTACAACTTCCTGGTGAGGGGAACAGGAGGGGCAGGCATTGATCTCTTCTCTGAGGTGACCAGTGACAGAACCCCAAGGAATGGCCTGAAATTGTGTCAGGGGAGGTTTAGGCTGTATATAAGAGAAAGGTTTTTCATGCAGAAGGTGTTTGGGGGCTGGAACAGGTTCCCCAGGAAGTGGTCACAGCCTCAAGCCTGACAGAGTTCAAGAAGTGTTTGGACAATACTGTCACATGGAGTGACTCTTGGATCTGGTCCTGTACAGGGCTGAGAGTTGGACCCTTGTGGGTCTCTTCCAATTCAGCATATTCTGTGTGTTCTTTTCTATATTCACCAGTTGTAGAAAAGGAGTTTTGGAAGCCAAATACTGGGGAGGTCATAAACCTGGGCTGGCTACTAAAGAGATCAGCACATTTGAAAATTGCCTACTGGAGGGACCAAGGTGGGCAGTTGTGGGTTAACCCTGCCTAGCTAACAGACCTCCACTCAGTCACTCTCTTACCATCTTTCATCAGCAAGATGAAGGGGCAAAATAAGACAGAAGATTTCATGGGTTGAGATAAAAACACTCTTCAAGGCACTTGTCTTGAGCAAAACAGACTCAGTTTGGGAAGATTAATTTAATTTACTTCCAATTAGAAAGAGAACAGGATAGCAAGAAACAAAGGCAAAAGTATCTTCCAACTACTCCCCACTTCACCCCAAGATCAATTTGAGTCCTTCACTCAATTTTTCTATCTCCTCCCTCCCTCCCTGGCAAGTGGCTCAGGGGGATGTGTTATGGGAGTTTATCAATCAGTTAATTTTTTTCCATGCCATGTGTAATTTGGTTTTCACCTTCATTTGCTTGTTGAAGAAAGAAAAAAAAGACAAAAAAAACCCCACACAAAACCCACAAAAAAAAACCCCAAAACAGATTAAAAGAAGAGGAAAACTATTTGGCACTTTCCTCCTTGGCCAAATTTACTAATTTTTCTTTTTGAAGCAGTATAAGACTAGCTTGTTTGCTGCTTTTTCTAACACTGAATACATTTTTTCACATAAAATTGTACTTCCAGACAATATTGTGAATTTTGTCCTCAATAGCAGCAACATATTCATAAATATTTAAGGATGAAAGCTCTGCATACTCACTTCCCAAAGCAGCAACAAAAACTGGAAACAAACCCCACTATTTATGGCACTCTGAAGAAATCAGCCTGTTAGAAATTTAAACAAGGACAAGCTTATAGCACAGTCTCTAACACGGATACCAAATACACCATATGATATTATTAGAATATTAAGTGAATTTCAATTATGCTAATATCTACTTGTAGAGAACATAACCATATAGTGAGATAGGCTATTTTAAATGTGATGTAACTTTCATTTTTGAATTAGGAAAGTAGTAGTCTAAAAATATAGCTCATTTCTCCGCCACTAAAAAAAAAAATCTCAAGTTGCAGTAGTGCTGATACTTGCATGTTTTATCTTATCAAAAATTCCTTATATAGAAAATATTATACAAATTTTTGTATATTATAGAATTATACAGAAAATATTACACAGAATATTGTACATTGTGTATTAGTATATGCATATTATTTGAATATAAATGGGGAATAAGGCTTATTCTTATTTTTGTTATAGTATATCACATGATTATATATATCAGATATGTTCTTCCTTTACAGAAAATACCATGATCTATCTAAAATTGATATTATTAGAGCTGATTGTACTCTGTTGGTTTGAATAGTTGAACTCAGTGTTACACTGAATGGTTATATTTATAACTCATGTGAAGCTGCTACTTATGTAATAGCATTGAAGTAGGTATGTACATAGTGAGTGTTTTGAAAATTGTGCAGTCACTGGTTTAGAGCAAAAAATGTTGAACTCTATTTAATTTCACACAGGTTCCTTGACTTTAATATGGCTGTAACTAGCAACATTCTCAATAAACACAAGCAAAAACAATTCATAGATTAATTTTGGAAAGAATTCTGGAAATAATATCCTCTTTCTTGGCCTTGATGAACTCATAAAAGAATATATTTTGTTATAATCTTGTCTGCAACAAATCTTCCTACACCCATTACATTCCTCGTGTTTAGTTTTTCTTGACTTTATTCAAATCATTGCATGGGAAGATATTGGTAGGGTACCTTTTCTGTACTTCTAGAAATTAAGGCACAGTATGAATGTATGTGTGACTTATTCATTTACCATTAAGTTCATCTTGGATGTTCTTCAAACCATATATTGCAGCTGATTTGAAACAGAATGATATTTTTTGCCTTTGTGGATTAGAAGTATTCTAACTCATGTTCTGCATTTCTCTAGCTGAGTTAAACTTCACTGGTAACTTATCCCCTGGCTTCTCTGGCATTTAGTTCCATGCTATAGGTACTGGGAAAGCTTGTAAACAGAGATAAGTTTTGAAAATTAACACTGGTGTCAGAAATCTATGGTAACAACTGATTATCATTATATTTTCATTTTATTTTCTCATTTAACTTCATATTATTTTTACATTTTCAGTAATAAGTAAATAAACAATATTGTCTTTGAATTTGTCTTATTGACTTGATTCACAATCTACTGGTTAATTCTTATCCTACTGTTATCTCTTTGGCTCTCCACTAAAAAAATGGACAGGAACAACAGATTTATACTCTTCATTTTCATTTTACTTTTCATACCATGGTTCATACGGTGCCTCTCTAAGGAGTTAAACCCAGAAATTAATAAAGCAGTGTTTGGGTCAGATATATAGATTATACAGATATATAGATTTTCCTGTTGTGAAACAAAGAAATACTACTAAAGAACATTAAAACTTGACAGCCACTGTTTAACACAGTGATATAAAAGGACTATGCACTTGGGAAATCTTCCCCCTCAATATGTTATATTTGTACATGCTAATACCCAGTGTCGTCCACAGTAATCTTTACTCAGTGTTTGTCACCCATGCAGATGTAAGTTAGTATGCTGCTTTTAAAGATTAGCCATTGGCAGAGGTCACGAACACTTGATAATATTGTTTAATAACCATCTCGCTGTGTATTTTAGCAGTTACATGCAGCGAAATGCACTTGCGCTGGTAGTAGGGTCTTTTGTGAAGGCTAACAAAAATGCAAAGGTGTCTTTTTTTTTTTAAACTTCATATTACTTTTATTTCCTTTGAGGGGATCATGTGGTAATATAAAAAGTTCATTGTATTCCTTTTGAATACAGACTTTCCCACAGAGAGATATTTTAGGCTATTTTGTAGTGAATAGATTTGAAATGAAATGAAATGTATACAAAGTTTCTAAATAGCAAGATGTTGAAGGTAACTAGACATATCCTATGCTGTGAGTCAAAAGATAGGATGTCAATATCGTGCATGACATTATTTTTTATATAATCCTCAAAGGATAATGGAATATTTTTGATCTTGGAAGCTTTTCTTTCAACTTACGTCTAAATGTCACTTCATCAGTTTTCTATCTACTGCAATTTTCTTGGATAAGCTCACAGAGATTTTCTTTTACTTTGGGTGCCATTTGACATCTTTTTTTTTTTTTTTTTTTTTTTGACAAGCCATGAATCTGTATGAAAACTATGCTCAAATGCAGGTCTGCTAACACTTATTTTTGTAAGACTTTTATTTATATAAAGTTTTGTTGTTTTCTTCTCTCACTATGGTAGCTACTTTTTATATTTTCAGTCCAAGTGACAGCTGTGAACAGTTGGGACAGAAAGCTTACAAGTTGTACAACTAATGGCTTGGCCATTATCACTAGAGATTTTCAAACACCCTTGCCCTTGCTTCTCCATGTATTTACTCTTTGGGTTTTACTGTTGGGTAGTAAACTTGTTTTAGCATTAAACTGCATTCAGTGACCCAGGAGATGACTTTCTGCTTTCCCATTCATCCATTTTGGTCAGAATAGATAGCCAGACAAACACAGAAGCAAGCACACAAGCACATGTTTATCATTACTTTCTAGAAATTTTGATCTACAAGTCTCAACTTTATATTTTTAATTTTTTTTTTTTTTTGGTAGCAAGTTTTTGAACATGATTTCCTGATTCATATTCCCCAGCTGTAGTATGAAGTAAAAGATATCTTTAAGTCTCATGGAAATATTACTCTCTAAAGCGAGAATACTGACAGCAATGGAGAGACAAGGAAAGGAACAGTGAGAACAAAGTTATATTTTTGTGCATGAAACATAGCTCTCTTCTTTCTTATTTGTAAAAATGTTGGAAAAACAACATTTTCACTATCAGGAAAGGAATATGCTACTCCTCCCCTCAAATGTCTGAAATTTGGAAAATAAGTACTGTGAGGTTCAGACATATGGGCAATCAACTCTACTACAATAACCATGTGCTTTACAGGAAAGAGAGCATTTTATAAAGGAGTAAGTATTAATACTCATTTTGGTTTTGTGCTCTAATCATCACAGATATTAAACTCTGAAAAGCTCAGGAGTAATTATGTTATCAAGTTCAGAAAATTGAATATAAAGAGGACTGAAACGTTCTTATTATGAACAGAATGAAAGTAAGACTAATGAATGTACAGCCGAGGTTTTAGAAAAATCAGTGATAAGACAAGAATGTAAATATTCCAGAAACAGATGAATGCTACTAACCCAGAAAATAAGCCTAAAAGAAATTGAGGGCAGGACTATCATCATACAAGATCTTTAAAGAGTTAGTGGACACATTCATGAAAACAGTATCTATGTGTTTTATGTTTGTAAAAAATCCAAGAACCATCAATAAAATGAAAGATGTAGTGATCTGATCATGAAAAATATTCCACTTAATGCACAAATATCTAAATGCAATATTGCTTTGTTTAAACTGACTTAAATAGATGATGGAATAAGTACCTAAGATTGGAAAGAGGCAAACACAGTATCTATCACTAGAAAAAGAGGGAAAAAGACTACAGGCTAAAAGACTATAAGCTAGACAGATTTTGTTATTAGAATATATGGGAAAAAATAATAAGAGGAATTATTAATAATCATTTGAACATGAATGATAAGCCAACGTGGAATTCTCATAAATGGATCACATTAAACCACTGTGCTATACAAAAAAGCCAAAGACCTTAAGGTTATTGAAGAAGGACTCCACAGACAAGCCTCTGATAGGTCATGTCTATTACATCTTAGCACTGGTAATGTTTTGACACTGTATTACACAGCAACCTTAAAAGCAAGGTAAGGTCTTGTAAATAATATTATTATACATTGAATATGAAACAGTGTATCAAAGAAGAAAAACATACTCATCAGAAACCTTAGTAATTTCATACACACAAACAAATGAGCAGAATTCTTGCTAGAACTACTGGATTTTAACCTTACTTATTGAAGAAGTCATTGATTTTATGTGTATCCAATTTTACTAGTGTTCATCACTTAGTCATGTAACTGCATAAGAAGCTGTAAGACAAGACCTAAGGATGAAATTAGCCTGTAAAAAGTTAAAGCAAAACAAAAATGTACCATGATTTTACAGTGATACAGTAAAATAAACTCATGATACTAAATAAATACTATTTTTGTAACCTGTTATTTCAGAGTTGGAATTTTAACAAGTTTAGTAACTCATGCAGTGTAAAAATTCTGGGCTAATTTGTTGAAATAAATGTAATTCAAAAACTCCCTCCCCACTCTTACCTATTGCCTATGAAAAATGTGCACAAACCAGTATCAGAATTACTGGTCTTTTAAATTATATTTCTACTGCACTATCACAACTCTGTTCTCCAAACTTGCCAGCCCATCACAAAACAAACAATCTCTTATATTTCGTCCAACATGGTGTCTATTAATTGTCTTATACTAGGTCCATTGTTCTTTTCCAAGAGGAAAAGAATAAGATAGTGAAGCTTGTTTTCTTATAAAGGGTCTGGTTGTCGTTGTGGTACTTTATAAACATGTTCCCCTAAATTTACATTTGTGTCAAGAAAAACTAGGCTAGGAGGTTTTCAGAGATTTTTTGTGCAGATTTTCTCCCCTTCAGACATGATTTAAATGCAAAGGAAGATTTGCACAGAGAATATTTGTGGGGGTTTCTTTGGTTTTGGTTTTGGTTTGGTTTCATTTGTTTGTTTTGTGGGTTTTGTTTTGGTTTGGTTTTTGTTAGATTTTTTTTGGTTTTGTTTTGTTTTTAACAAACTAACATGTTTAAATGCTCTTTTTATTTCAGAAATACAGATATTCTAAGGTCTGACTACCAAGGTCCCTGAATATAGCATTGAAACATTGAACAACAAAATTAATCAAATACCTTCAGAAGCTGTACTTACTTTGGTCATAGGTTTGCATTGGACATCTTTAACTGGACAGAAAAATATATTTAAACTCTTTGGGTGATGCATTAAGTTTATTGTTGACTGATAAGTGTCATGACCTAAGATATAATGTATCTAGTCATGTATGGAAAATTCATCTTAGTTTGAACAAGTATGACAGCTTTCATCGTATATTTGTCAGATGCTGCAGAAAAAAAATGTGCCATCTAAAAACAGAGCTGAACAACAGCTCTGGAATGAAAGTAGAAAGTGCTCATAAATTTAATATAGAGTTCAGGAAGAAAAATTATTTTGTTTTTCATACATATGAAAGGAAAGTCTGCAGATCAAGCCAGGTTCTTTCAGCGATGCCTATGACAAGACCAGAGGCAAAGGGCTGAAAGTGAAATAATGGACATTCTGCCTGAACATCCTGAAGCACTTTTTTCCCTGTGAGGGTGACCAAACACTGATACAACTTGCCCATCTGCTGATTTTGAAAATGTCAATTCTTGGAGATAGTGAAAAAGTGTTTAAGGATTATGCTGAGCAAATGGTTGAGCAGAGGCACTGGAACACATGATCATCAGAACCTGTTGTGGTTTAAGCCCTGCTGGCAACTTGGCCACACACATTAATCATTTCATGGTTCTGTGATTTCTTTTATTAAAAGCCTATATTATTTTCCAAAAAAGTTTCATATCATCTAAAGTATACAATCATGCTATCTTCTTCCTCTAATAATCAAAATCATTTAGCTGCACATGAAAACTCTCGATTTTTTTGGTTTTTTTCCTAGTTAAAGCTATAGAGATACTTTAATTCCAGGAAGTAAACCTGTTGAGATAGTTTTCCGCAGACAATTAAGATGATATTTCAGAGAAGGCAGAGAGAGCTCTTGAAAAAAAAAAAAATCTTTTTACTTTTATTGTATTAGGATTCCTTACAAGGCAAGACTGGCATGTCTTTTCGCTGATTATCCGTACATTATTAACCTTATCTGAGTAAACTGACTGCAGTAGACCTTTAAATTCCATATAGGGGACAATCCCTGTGTCTCAGTTTAAAACAAAGCTAAAATGTCTATCTGGATTAGGAAGGGGGCCTCTTCCCAAAAACCACCACAACCTTTGAAAGTGAGAGACTTTAATTAGAAACCGTAGAGAAATGGATAACAGTTCTTAACTACAAATATATGTATAACCACAAATAGAACAGAACAAACAGCAACACTGTAACCAAAACCTTCAAACGAATTAAGTCCTCTCTCTGCTCCTTCGGTGCAGTTCTATTTCCGGGCAGTGGGGGGCGATGTCGCACCCCGAGAGGAAGTGGTCTCAAAAATCCGGCGAGGACCCCAGCGAGGCACAGAGATGGTGATTCCAAAGAGAGAACTCACGTGGGAAAATGGTGGTCGCAAGGGACGGGATGGAACCTTTCCCCGTGGTGTCCGAAGGCGTTGGAGGCGGGGAGGGGGATATTAGTGACTCCCTGCAGATGGTGGTGGCCCTCTAGGAGTCTGTAGCAAATCCAGGTATCGGTGACTGCACTCTCTCTCTGACAGGCAGCACAGAGCGCACAGAGTTGGGGGAACAAACCAGAGAGGCTCCCTCCAAGCACTTCCACCAGCCCAGCAAACGGTGACTTACCCCACACCACAGTTGGAGCCCACAAAAAAAGGTGTAGCATAATCCCAGAAAAACCTCTCTGCCCCACCCTGGCCCACCTCCCCAGCCATGAAGTTGGAATGCAGAGCTATTGGCCATCCTTTCATTAGCTGGTTGTGGGGGGTTGGGCATTAGCTCCCAAACTACTGTGTTGGTAAGAGAGAGAAAAATTCCCTGAAAGATTTAGAAACTATAACATCCTGTATCTAAATGAGTCCCATTGCGTTCCTAAATTTTTGTGAGTACTATGATACTAACAGTGTGCCTCCATTCAGCAGCATGAGCTGTGTTAAGTTGTACAGTATGGCTTTAATGGAGAAATGTCCTCCAAATTCTTCAGCAACAAGATACTCTGGTCAGTGACTGAACACAAATTTCTTGAAATACTAAGCACAGTCAGTTCATTTTGTGGTTGGGCCTACTGAAAATATGGCAAATGACTGTAAGAGCAGAAAAGAATACATGATGTTCTAAATTATCCTTGTCACAGGATCCTATCACAGGATTCATAAGAGCTATATACACTCTACTGGACAAAACAAAGCTTTTTATTTAGTGGCAGATATACATGAAATCAGAAGCAAGGAAAAAAAACAAAACATACTGGAGAAGATATTTCCTTCAGTCATGAAAAGAAGACTGGGTTAATAATGTCAGATGATCCCAGGCAGACCAGTTAAAACCTTTCACCTTCTGTAGAACTGAGTAGAAATCCACAAAAGCTCTAAATATACCAGACAGGTCCCTTTCAAAATTGCAGTTTATGAATAAATGCAGCTCCCAGGTCTAATATGGGAGGATTCAGAATCAGGAAAAAGGATATCTACATGTTTGCAGTGTTAAAATTCCAGTTATGGTAAAGAATGATCAGGATGCTGCATATTCTTGCCTATGCATAGATTCTAAATCCCATTTTTAGCACTTGGGTCACTCAGCCAGCCTGTGCATGCCTGCAGCTCTCCTGTAGATGTGGTGCTATATCTACCAGCCACATGTGTTATCTCAGCTACTTTGGAGCATCACAGACATGCCTGTGTCTAGACAATTGAATTAACCCTTTTAGTCTCATACTAAGTTTCAGTTTGCATAGCTCACATTTGTCCAAATCTGGAATAATTTTGTGTTCTTCTCTATAAGGCAGTAGTTGTAGCAATTCCACCTCTTGCATGTCTTGAATTCCAATATTTGAGAACTTAAAGTTTTCTTATCAATACTGTGCCTAGAGCCTCAAATTATCTCACATCACAGTCACTGCTACCATTAGCAGCAGTAAAGGACAAAGTAATCAGTTCAAAGAGCTGACTCAAGGAAATAGTTAAGGATTTTGTTTTCTTGGTCGGTATGAATGTTGATATGAGAAAACACCCCCAACATTATACTTCAAATACTCTTTACCAAATTGCAGCGCTACATTTAAGCAGCTGGTATGAGAAAATGTTTGCCATCTTTCCATATGCAGAGATTTATACTTATTCATTCACTCAGTGCAATGTGGTTGTAGTTGTCAACTAAGACAAGAATTATATATCACTGATTAATGATTTAAAAAGACTTCTTACCAAGGCAGTGCATACTGATGACTTGATTAGATTTGCTAATGTACTCTTTATGTTCACTCTGGAAAGGTCTTGGATTTTGTCAGATTGTGAACTTTGAGTTTATTCTAAACCTTGGATATTATGACCTACAATAATGTTATTGCAACTGAGATAAGTGAGCATGATCATTTGTTTTTCTTTGTGTCAGTTTAGAACTAAGACATATTTTGTTCATTTACAAGCGTCATACTAGAGTTATATAGGCAAGGTGATCTATCTGCAAATTTTTTCCACAAAAACTGTTGCAAAATGAATAAAAGACTAGTTTGGAGATCATATTCATTGTACATGGGAAAATGTAATAAGGCAAGACAGCAATTCCTTTTGAATTCATTGCTATGGATTAAACTTTTAATGTTATAAGGAGCTCAAAATAATTCCCAGAGAGAAAGTACAACAAATGAGTTAAAGATCAATTTATAATTCTAACGATTAGGTACAAGAACAATCATCTATAACTGTGCAGGAAAAAGAACAAGATGGACTGAATAAAAAGCTTGTGATAGGTGCTAGGTATCAGAAGACAATTGAATCAGGAAGGTTATGCTATTGCAGAAGATGCAAATGTTGTTTTGGAATGTGTAAGAGTGAAACCCAAAGTTAATCTTCAGCAGTTATAAAACTTCCTCTGAGCAAGTGTGTCACATTTTTGGAAATCTGCTACAGCTTATGCATTTCTAAGATGCAAACCACTTTTAAAAAGTTCAGAGGACAGCAATGTGCACGATCAGAGTCCTAGAAATTTAGATTTTTGAGTGACCAGAGTCACCTTGAATGTTCTAACAAACTAGAAACTAATGGGATTCTTTGCTAGTTTTCAAATACAGTAAACGTAGGTTCAAGAAGGAATAAAATGAACTGTTTTCCTTTTCACTGAGGACTTGAGAAGAAATACTGGTTTTCCATTGAAGCAAAGCAGATTAAATTCTTTGTTACAGCATACCACAATAGTCTTCAAGATTAAGAGGAAAGAGTATTTTGCTGCTTCAAAAAGAAAGGGTGTAACTTTTCCTCTGTAACAACATTGAAAAGGGCAACAGGATGGGGGTGGATGTGAGTGTGGAGAGTCGGGGAATGACATATGGGACAGGAAGATCCACATCAAACAAGGAGAAAACATTTGAGAAATGAACTAGTGGACAATCTAGAGAGTTGTTACTTCTTTTCCATGATATATCTTCAAGGATGGGATGACAGAAATACTAGGAAGGACACAAGTGCAGGACCCCATGCAGGTTTAACAGCCAGTTGTCTATAGTAAGTTATCAGAAAAAAAATCATCCTATGCTCTTAATGCGGGATGAAGACGCACACCTTATGTGCAAAGACAAGTATTCATGGCTAGTGTAATTAAAGTTTTAAAAATCTAACCAAAGAGTCATTATTAGTCCTATTACAATGTTATAGTCCAAATTCTCCAATTATTACAACACATATCTAATAACGATACAGTTAAAATTGATGTACAGTTTTCTCTTTTCTCTGGTGTGATGGTCACCCTTCCTATATTCCTCCTGGTTCAAAGGAAGATAGTGGGCTTAAGTGAGTAATTCATTATTTGACAAGAGTTTAATGTTAAAGATTTCTTACTCCTCACTCGAGACTGCTTGAAGGCAAGTTCTTTTTATGTTTTGTAATGTTTTGGCACACATAGAAATGCAACAAATAATGCTTCTCCATTGTTTCTGCCTGTCAAAGCTTACTACCAAAAAATTCTCTATCAGCTCTGCTGCCAGAAGTTCTCAAAAGAGCTTCCTGCTGGAGTTTCCTGCCAGAAGATCCTGTTATTGTTCATCTGAATAAGGCCACATGCCAAACAACTATAAAACTGAGAAGAAACTTTGGGAAATTAGGGGGAAAGGGGAAAGAGAGGACCGGTTACCATAACCAGAAATCTCTCCCTACCTCCCTCTCATCTTTTCTCTGCTCACCCTTTTTTCCACTACTGCCTGCTGCTTACCTGCCACCAGAGATTGAAACTCTGCCAGCCTGAAGAGAACCAAGACCCACCACGCCACATGAGCAAGTTATATCTCATCCTTCTACCCTTACCATATTTTTGAAAGCTTTTGAAAGCTGCTAGATTGGCACCCTGCATAGCCAGTAACACAGCTTCTCGTGAGTGACAAAACCAGACATTCTGGCTACATTCCACATACCCAGCCCTCCCACCCCATCAACCACACCCACTACCCCCACCCCCCCACCCCCCCCCGCCCCGGCCCCGCCATGCTTGCAGAGATAACATCAGAAAAAGAGGCAGAGACAGAGCTAGAAAAAGGTAGAAACTGCTTTCCTCACACCCACACACCAACTTGGAAAAAGAGAGTTTTAATGGTAACTTTTCTTTGCTTCTAAAAGTCAGCTTTCCCCAAACTTTTCTTATTTCTTCTCTTTGTAGCTCTTAGCGATTAATAAAATCAGGTTTTGGTATCAATAACTTGTGTGAGTTCTAATTTGCTCAGGGAAAATATTTGAATCTGAAGTTCTTTCTGCACGGTTTAAGCAGACTGTAACAAATGTACATGACACCTTAACCTCATACTTCATGGGTTCATCACACCATTTAAATCCACATAGACTATGTATGGTATGGTTTACTTCTCTTGGATATGCTTCCCTCTTTCTCTCTGTTATCCTTAAAACAAATTATACGCAACTCACAAGGTTGTTTTTCTTTAATGATCAGTAACTGATTGTTGTTGAGAGGGCCTGGAATATCTACCTTCATTCATGACTTTGTACTTTCAAGACCTTTGCCACCATTTTAAATTTGTACTCCTTAGGAACCCTGATAAATTTCTTTTTTTTTTTTTCTCCTGTAACAGCCTTCAGCCTTTGGTTTCCCGACAATACAGTTAACATTTATTATGACAGCATTGTCTGAAATAAATATTTCATTAATACCTAGTTCTGTGAAAAGAATTATGTACTGGAAGGCACATAGACTTACAGACATATATATATATATAATTATATAATGCTTTGATAACTGCTTGCCCCCAATATCTGGTACTTAAAGGAATTATCCATGGCACATTATCAGAACTACTCTACAATAGTAATTATAGCTAATTATAGTAAGAAGAGGATTAAATGTATTCTAAAGGTGTCTTTTAACACTATAATTCTGTTGTATGCTCTGTACCATAATGATGGACTGATGACTAATTATTCAATTGTATGAAGGATATCATGGTTCCTATGTAGTAATAGGTTAATAATAAGGTAGAGTTCACTCCTATTCCAACTGGGATAGTATTTAAAATGGGATCTAGTATCTGTTGAAACATATATGATAGTGGGAAAAAAGCTGTATGAGCACATATATTATACCAAAGCAGGAAGCCAACACTGTCCAAAACCAATTATGGTCTAATTTTTCAATATTCAGTAACTAGCTGTGATGAAAATCTTATATAAAAGAGTTTTATTTCTATCAAAGTGTTCCAAAATTGTATAGAACTAAAGTGTAGGACTTTGGAAAAGTTTAAATATTGGGACATTCAACTAGTACTCTTTGCCTATCATATTGAACATAATTTCTGTCTATTCTCAGTAGAATGGTTACTATATGGTCATAAATCAATGTCTCCATAATTTTCTGTGACCAGTGGGCACATATGACAAACATTTTTGCGAACAGTTTTGCAAAATGACTTACCAGTGTTATTACAGTTAAAAACTGTAGCACTTAGTGTCAGTGTAAATGGGCTCTCACATCATTACTTGAATGAGTGTGATGATGACATTGACACGCACTGCTCTAAGAGTGGCAATAAACCTTATGCCACTTCACAGGCACACACAGCATGTGATAATCAGAGACAAAATTCAAAGCTGCATCAACGTAACCTGGTGTGAACTCTCATGAAAGCACTGAGTCATGGCAGGGAGAAACAGCTAGATCACCCATCTGAAAGGATTGCAAAGATAACTCATACTCTCTGGCATATATGATTCTTGTCTGTGTGACAGCATTTTTCATCACATAGCAGCTGTAAAGAACAATCTACCAAAAATGTGTGCACGCACGTGTGTGTGTGTGTGTGTGTGTGCATATTTATATGTTAAACTTAATTGCGTATACTTAAAACATTAATGGGAATGAGTCTTGTCTGATTTATACAACATAAAAGATACTGATTCCATGAAAAATAATCTTACTATAGAAGTGGAAAACCAAAAAGAATTCAAAATCAATATTCATATTTATGAAACTTGGTTTACAACAGAATTCAAGAAGCATTTGGACAGTATTCTCAGGAACGTGGTGTGAATCTTGGGGATGGTCCTGTGCAGGGCCAGGAGTTGGAATCGATCTGTGTGGGTCCCTTCCAACTCAGCATATTTTGTGATTCTGTGATCTTTAATGGATAATTTGGAAGTTAACAGTGCACATAAATTGGAATTTTACTGCCACTTCCTTTGTATATTGTGTTAATATTAACGTCAGTATTAATGGTCAGGATTTCTAAAGCTTCAAAGTGTCAACAATTAGTTGTCCTACATAGGATTTTCCAATCACAATCAAATATAAATCATTAATGATACTTATGACAAAAGAACAGTGATGAACTTTATATAATTTAGCTTCACTTTCACTCCGTCACTTTGACAAGTCTTGTTTTTGTAAAATTGATTATCTGTGAGATCCCTATTGAGTCCCTATCTATGATATCCTTATTGTACAAGATGACTTGATTCACACTCAGTATTTAAGAGGTTCTTTCAAGACACAGAGGGAAACCAGTTACAGGAAATAAGAAAAACATCCAAGGAATTCCAAAAGAAGTATTTCCCTTTACAGTCACAAAAAGATAAGTGGATAACTCTAACCAGTGGGAACATGGGGAGAGATCAAAAAAAAAAAAAAAAAAAAAAAAAAAAAAAAAAAAAGTAGAGCTATATTAATTTAAAAGAAAAGTTTAGAACTTTGCAAACTTTTTTTTTAAGAAATCTTGCTATCATTATGTTATAGAATGCTGCCCGAAAATGTGTGCAATATTATTTGGCATTTATTTTTTTTTATTGTATTATTGACATTTGCAACTATGTGCATTGTTCTCAGATTCACAGACTAAATATAAATGAATGCATTCTATGTACTAATACTTCAAATTGATAAATAGTTTATATAAATTAAAGGAGGCAGATGGCTGAAAAATACTGTTTGCCTTGTCTGTTTAAGAAAGCAATTAGTAGCAATACAACTCATATAATTGCAGTGAGGGAGTATTTGAAAGTTATCCAAACACAGCATACAGTGGCAGTGGGAAAAAAAGAAAAAAAAAAAAGATGAAAAAAGATCATCAGAAATCAGTACATACTATTTTTATTTCAAGATTTTAATATCTTGAGCATGTGGAAAAACTGATCACATTTTAAAGCACTCAACAGTTACAAAGATTTTAAAATCTTCTGGAATTTTCAGTAATGTGTAGGAAAAGGATTGCTACTGGAATTCATAGAAAATAGAAATTCATCCAGAATTTCTTAACACTTTCTCATACTGATTGCAAAAACTTCAAAATCTCAATTGTGTTCTATAAGACTTAAAGCTATTGAGCAATCAGTTCATGATTATAGGAAAACACAAGAAAAGTGAAGAAATTGTAGTTTCAAATGAACAAATACCTTTGGTACCTCATGAATTTATGAGGTATTTTCAATTCTTCCTCTGAATCCCTTCAGAGAAAAAGGAGGATTATCTGAGGTCAGAGTACGGGAAAAATGTTAATAATTATGATCTCATATACTGTGAGTACAAATGATCCCAGTATTAGAACTGAAATCATTAATAAGAACATCCATTTTGCAGCAGGAGCTCATTTACTGCAGCTAGAATTGTCCCTGTTATATAAAGTGATATAAAATTTATCTGCAAAAAGTGTTGGCTACAAAAGGTGCAAACTGGACAATGGTATTATTATGAAAGCCTGATGTATACAAAACTGAAGGCAAGATTTTGGGTGTAAAAGTCCACAGAAAATCTGTTTATATTTTTAATTTTTTACTAAAAACATTAACCATAAAGTACATGAGCCATACAAAGTTTGAAAAAGATTAATAATGCATTTTTATCATATATTAATTAGATTTCTCTTTTCTATACAGAATAGATTCTTTAGGTATAGTCTGCAAAGCTGAACTTAGTAACGAAATTTGAGTCTAAATTTGACCTTCAGAATAATGATCCACAGAAGAAATATGGTTGCCCTTTTTTTCTTTGATTCCTGGAGATTTCTTTGAAAAGAGGATTGATAGAAGGTGTTATGAATCATTTATGGTCATAGAATATAATTTCCAATTAGTTAGACTGGAATGGTCCATGATGAGTTAAGAGATGGAAGAAATATATCCTTTCTCTTTATTTGTAGAATAGAAAAGATGTAATAGGTATATAGGATTTTATTTTCTCTCAGACTGAATTTAAAGTCTCCTTCACAAATAAAATCTAAGCTAGGTCTACTGTCTTTTATCATACATAATAGAGCCTGTATCTGGTTTTTGGTTTTTTTACATTTGCATAGGGGTGACACTTGTCATGGAGTCAGTGGGGACCTTTTCCATCAGTCATTTATAATCCTCTGCCCATGGGAATCTCCCTTATGCACCAGACTAAGTGCAGATGTCACATATGCTGATACCAAACATGGTACCATAGCACACCAAAATGGGAAGCAACCAGTGCCTGCACAGCAACCACCTCGATCACTTTTAGGTCTGCTACTGCACTGAGTAAATTAGAGACCCTCTAGAATAACCTGCATATTCCACCCATTGGCATAATGGCATATAGATAATGAAGTGCCAAAGAGTATCTTCTTCACAGACATAAATCTTTTAGATTTATTAAGATGTTTTGTCACAAAATCTTGCTGCTTAATACCACATAGGAGGGAGTCATAGAATTACTGAATGGTTTGGGTTGAAAGAGACCATACAGATCACTTAGTTCCAACCACCCTACCATGAGCAATTAACAGTTATCATGGGAACGGCTCCTCCACTTCCACAAGCCTCTCGGGGTCTGGAGGGGATTCTGAAAGCCCCACATGGGCAGGAGTAAAGTGATGCAGCACTCTGACATTGAAAGGTCATAGAAAAACCTTTAATTTCACATGCAAAGAGTTTTTAAGCCCTTCGGAGGTGGGCTTTAGGAGGTAGGATGTGATTGGGTAAGGATTCAGGGGGAGGGGAGTGGCTTGGGGACACAGGGACCAATAAGAGAACAGGAGGACCAAAACCCAGTGGAAAACCAGGAATGAGAAGTGACAGGTGTGACATCCAGTAAGGTCAGGAGGAGGGGCGGGGCTGGGTATCTGACAAGAAGGGAACATGTCTCTTTTCCTCAGAAAGTCACATGTGTGCTGGGGTTTCTAGGGAGTACAAAAAAAGGGGAGACCAGTACATTAAAGTTGCAGGTAATGTTGAATTATAAAGTCTCTAGTCCTTTGGAAGTTATCACAGGGGTGGTCTTGTTTCTAGGGGTTTCTTTTTCCACGATGTGTAGTCTGGATGATCCTTTGTCTCCCATGTGCTGTGGCAGAAGTTTTTCCCAGTAGGCAGTGACAGCTTTCTCTAGACCAGGCTGCTTGTGGTCCTATCCAGCTCGGCCTTGATGGGCCATCCACAGCTTTTCTGTTTAACCTTTTCCTGTCCCTCACAACCCTCACAGTAAAGAATTTTTTATCAAATATCCAGTCTAACACCAGCCCCTTTCAGTTCAAAGCCATTCCCCGTTGTCTTATCACTATGTGCCCTCATAAAAAATCCTTCTGCAGCGTTTCCTAAAGGATCCCTTAAGTGTTTTAAAACTTAAAACACTTCTATCACTAATATTTCCTGGTAGATATGCTTGAGATCAAGATGATTTTATGAACTCATACCGAGACCTTTCATGAATATCATTGGCAAGATAAATGCCTGTTTATTTGCGATAAAACAGAACAGAGATGAGACTATAACTTACCTATAGTGCAATCATGTTGCTGCTCAAAGGAAATCTTTATTCTTCTCCCTGCAATTACTGCTTGTGAAGATATCCTAAAATAAAATATAAAAATAGGGTTTTGAACATTGAAACTAATCAGTATATTTTCAGTTCTAAACCAAAGCGAAAGAATAGGCATTTCTAATCCTTTAGCTGTAATTTCATCAAAATGAGCTTTTCTAGCTAACGTTGTTTTCTCTTCGGGAGTTCTTCTTCATACTTTAATCTTTATCCTTCTCTGTTGATCCATCTTACCATTTTCTCTCCCAACATGTTCTTGTATCCCTTCTTTTCCTCATTCCCTTATCCCACCTAGGTTTTTTTTAATTCTTTTTTTCTCACTCATAGCAATGTTATATCTGAATTCAGGGCTCTCAAGTTATCCTGACATCTTTTCAAATACAAAAGAATTCAAATATTAAATTAAACTCAATCTTTTTCTACAGAATTGCCAAATTACGTATGGAGAATGCAAACACACACAAAAATCCACTGTTAAACAATCAAACAAACAAACAAAAAGCACAAGCACACAAACCAAAAATGATATTAGGTAATGAAACACTGAAACAAATGCATGCAGCACTAAAATTTAGAGTTTGGAAAAAGGAAGAATGAACTGGGGTTCCTTTTTGAGCACCCACTTCTTTCACCATTTAAAAGTTAAAAAGAACAAGGCAATTGACAATTGTTTACACTAACCAGAAGTTCCATGAACACATGGGGAGAGTTTCATATGTATTTCCCAGTGTCTCCATTGAAAGCAGCTTTTTTTCTGTGATTCTTTCCTTGGTCATTCACATTAACTGTGTATGCAGTTGGCTACTCTGCTCACCTCTGTACCCTCCACGTAGAACAGTAAAGTTGGGTGTCCAACTTCAACTTAGAAATTCTGGGAATTAGGTACGAAAATGTGAGACCCAGCATTGTGGGCACAGATTTTGGTGAAGTATCACAGCTTTTGAAAATGATTCAAAATGCTTCAGACACAAGCTGAGGGTAAGACAGAGATTTTGAAACTTGGACCGCTACTTCTGTTAGCCTTATTCAAAACCAAGTTGATTTTGAATCTTAAAGAAACAAGTGACAGAAAAGTTGGGTAAGCTGGAATTCAGACAGCATTTAATGGACATTTACTGGTGTATTTAATTCTGAAAACCTAATATTGCTATTATAACTCCATTTTTACTATAGGCAGTAGTATAAAAGAAGATATCTATTTTTAAGAATTCAGCCTTGCTGAATCATTGCCAAAATTATGTACATTGGAGTTCAACATTACTTATTTTTGGGTTTAGATTAAATTTACTGTGGAGAACTTAGTTTCTAGCAATACTCCACAGCCTATCTTGTATAACTTATAAGTTTCAAAAAAACCCACAAACTGATCAAAAGAAAGTTACCTGTATACAAATGTAATGCTCTGCTGTAAATCTTAATGGATTTTTCATAATATAAGTTACTGAGTCTGATTTAGCAAGCAAGGAATTGTCCAGATGCATTGGTGGTATAATGGTGAGCATAGCTGCTTTCCAAGCAGTTGACCCAAGTTTGATTCCTGACCAATGACATACCCTGAAGTGGAAACTTTTGGGTTTGTTGTCCATGAGAGGATCTACTCAACACCTGGTCTGTGGATACCTGACAGGCACCTATTTCAGAGGGTGAAAAGAGTTCTAGCACAGAAGCTAATGGGGCTCATTGATAGAACTTTAAACTACCTTGGAGGGGGGGAAGGGACGAAACCAGGCTCACCAGTGATGAGCAATTGGATGGTGTGCCAAAACTTGAGAAAACAAGCACTCATGGGGTCCCTCAATCTACCTCAAGAGATGTTGGCTACAACGTACAATGTAGGAACACCTGCAGTGTTCCTACACTAATGCACGCAGGTGAGGAACGAAAAAGAAGCGCTCAAAGCCTTGGTACAGTCCTGGAGATTTGACATAATTGGTATAAGTGAAACCTGGTGGGATGAGACCTATGACTGGAATGCCCTGTTGGATGGCTACAGGCTTTCCAGGAGGCATAGACAAGACAAAAGAGGTGGAGGGGTGGCACTGTGTGTAATAGAAAGGTTAGAATGTACGGAGCTTTCAGCTGGCAATGGCACGGTTGAGAACCTCTGGGTAAGAATAAAGGGGAAAACAAATAATGCGGATGTCATTGTGGAAGTCTGTTATTGACCCACTAAGCCAGGACGATGTCAAGGATGAGGAACTAAGTGACATTTCCAAGTAAACTGCCCTTGTCCTTATGAGTGACTTCAACTTGACAGAAACAGGAGCATCACAGATGGTACAATCTGGATCACAAGATTCCTAAAAGATCTGAATCACAACTTTATGAAACAGGTTCTAAGGAAGCTGACTCAGAAAGAGTCTGCTGCTTGTCAACAAAGGGCATTTCATGAGCCAAGTGGAGATTGCTGGCCATCTTGGCAACAGTGACTGAGTGAAGTGGTCAAGTTTAAAATCTCCATTGACAGGAGAAAAAGTGCCCAAACCCCCTCAACTATGGACAGATTTCAGGCTGCTCAGGGAATTAGCAAGTCCCTTGGGAAAATGTTTTTGTAGGTGCGAGGGCCCATCTGTGCTGGTCCCTTTGTAAACATCACATGCACAGGAGCAGGCAGCTCCAAGAAGTCGGAAGTCAAGCAGGTGAGACAGAAGGCTGATTTGGCTGAACAGAAATCTCTTGTAAACAAGGCAAAAAAAGAAGGTGTATTCTCAGTGGAAGCAAGGTCAAGTGACATGGGGAGATAAAATAGAGAGATGCTGCTTGATGCTGCAGACAAAGCTCAGCTGGAGTTGAAGGTGGCCAGAAATGTGGAGAACAACAAAAAGAGTTTTTTCAAATATATTAATGTCAGTAGGGATTACAGAAATATCATTGGCCCGTTACAGGATGAGGATGGTCACCTCACAAACAGGGACAGAGACAAGGCAGAGGTGTTTAATGCTTTCTTTGCCTCTGCCTTCAACATGGATAACGGGACAACAGGGTCTCAGTGCCCTGAGCTGGATGACTGCAAGGATAATCAGCTTCCAGTCACCATTGAAATTGTGTTGGATCTGCTGCTCCAGCTGAATCTCTACAAATATATGGGGCCTGATGGGATCCATCCCAGAATGCTCAAAATGCTAGCTGATGTCATTGCAAAGCCTCTGTTGCTGATTTTGGAGTGGTCTTGGGAATCTGGAGAGGTCCCAGCTGACTGGGAGCTGGTGAATGTCCCAATTTTCAAGAAGGTCAGGAAGGAGAACCCCAGAAACTACAGGCCTGTCAATCTCATTTCAGTGCCAGGTAAAGTTATGAAGATTATTCTGGGAAGTATTGGAAAACAACTGAAAGACAGTGCAGTCAGTGTTCGCAACCAGCACAGCTCCATGAGAGGAAAGTCCTGCTTGTCAAATCTGATTTCCTATTCTGACAAGCTAACCACCTAGCTGATCAAAGGAAGAGAGTTGTTGTAATCTTTATGGATTTCAGTAAAGCTTTTGATCCCGTTTCTCCCAGGAACCTTCTGGACAAAATGTCCAGCACACAGCTGGATAAACACAGCTTGTGGTGGGTGAGCAATTGGCTCAGGGATCGAGCA
>JAWWMO010000121.1:94269320-94285905 GCA_035047845.1 Dendrocincla fuliginosa
TTTCTCTATTATGTCCTTAAAAATAATGAGTTTCATTCCTTCTTGTAGAGAAACATAAAAGTAGAATCTTTTGCTGAGAACAAAAATTATTTTTATCTTTTTTTTTTTTTTTTCCAGAATCAAAGTATGCTCCCACCCCTGTGGAATGTACATTTTTAGAAATGGTTCTAGAAATACATGAAAGCAGATATTTTTGTTCCTGGCTTGTCTTATATACTGCAAAGAACAGAACAGTGCAGGAGAGATCTATAATCAAATTACTCTCACTGAACACAAATTCAAGATATACTAAGGGGAAAGCTTCTGCAGGAGCAACTTTCATGTAGGTGATGGAATGTGAAGAGAATCATCAAGGGGAACTAGACTTCTAAGAAAGCAGCTAAGAAGTTTATATCTCAGGGTAATACTGAAATGTGCAAAAGCCCATGTGAAAATCATACCTGCAGGATTCTGGTAAATTACTAGGTATTACTGACTACAAGACAGAGTTGAATATGCAGGTGTGGGATTTAGAATGCAGTATGTGTGATTTATAGATTTTCATCTAATTTACTAGACTTGAGGAATGGATGAAGGAGCTGGTGCTCTAGTAGCCTCCATATCCCTGCCCTCCTGACATAATCCGCTTTGCTTCCCATAAACACAGGAGTACTGAGATAAGGAATATGCTACCTATCCTTATTTGGTGCAAGTGCAAATTAAGCTTGTGTAATTATGCAAAGCTCACCTATTGGACCTATAACCTGCCTTATGTTGTTAATGCATTTAGAGAATCAATTTCTTTTGTCTTTTATGGCAGTACCCACACTAAGTCCTAGTTGGGCTTTGGTCCCTCTAATTTTCTTCCTGCATAAATTTATTAGATCCTTGTCATCATCCTGAGTTGTTTGTTTTCTTCCCCCTTTTCTTCTGAGTTGCAGCCAAAGCTCTCTGTTCAGCTAGGCTGGTCTTCTTCCCTGCCAACCCATCTTTCAGCACATATGGATAGACTGCTCCTGCCTCTGCAAGATTTCCTTCTTGAAGAATGTCCATATCTTCTATACTATTTTGCGCTTCAGGACTGTCTCCCAAGGGACTCTGTCAACCAGTCTCCTAAGTAGGCCAAAGTGTGCCTTGTGGAAATCCAAGGTAGCTGTTCTGCTGACTTCCCTCCTTAAGTCCCTGAGAATCCAAGGTTCTAACATTTCATGATCACCATGCCCAAGACTGCCTCCAAGCATCCCATTACCCACCAGTCCTTCTCTATTTGTAAACAACAGATCCCATGGGGTGTCTTTCCTGCTTGGCTCACTCACCAGCTGTGTCAGGAAGTTATCTTGCACACACTCCAGGAACCTCCTGGAGTGTTTTCTCTCTAATGTATTGAATTCAAGCAGACATCTGCTAAGTTGAAAACCCTCGTGGAACAAAGGCTAGCAATCCTGAAATTTCTCCCAGTTGCTTATAGATTATTCTGTCTGTCTTCTGTAACAGGCACTGGGATATCTGTCTTGTTGGCCTTCCCCGATTCTTACCCATAAACACCCAAACCTATCCTCAGCATCGTGAGGCTCCAGACAATCAAGACAGTCCCACAGGGATACCTCATCATCTCTCCTTCCTTGTCTATCCCTTCTGAAATGTTTATAGTCTCCGACTGGAGCATTCCATTTGTGCAAGCCATCCTACTATGTTTCCAGGCTGGCAACTATGTTGTAGTTTCCCTGCTGCTCAATGGCTTCCAGTTCCTCCTGTTTGTTGCCCATACTGTCGGTATTGGTGTAGATGCAATTTAGCTGGGCTATTGATCCCACCACCTTTTGAGGGAGGAGCCCAAGTTCCTATGTGACCATTCTCAGGTAATTCCATGGTTTCTTGTTCATCAATAACCCTTGTATATGCTGCTGCATGTCAGGTTCTATTAAATCATCGAACATTATAGTTTTTGCTTAGGTGGCATGACAACAAGGAAATTTATGTTTTACTCTGCAATGTGATATGACATTATCTGATGAGATCTCAGAAAACTTTCATTAACACTTGCTAGGATTTATGATCTCTCTCACTAAGTGATATTTCATTTCAGTAGGTGATTTCACCTAACATACCTGCTTGGAACATGTTTGTGTAATTAGAGACATACTGAAAGTTAATGAATAGTATTTGTAGGGCAAACAAATGTTAGCTTAACTACAAATAAAATAAAGAAGTTTTCTCTTAGAAATATATCCTTGTCAAATGCCTTATCTGCAAATTCCTAGCTTCCTAAAGCTCCTCTTTCTCTAATCCTAATAATTTTTTTGCCATCTATATTTCCTCTCGTTCAGCCTAAGATCCCAGGATCTCTAGGAAAGTCATAGAGCAAATCTGGCTAGGACAAATTCCTGGGCACATGAGGGAGAGCAAATTGACCAGGAACAGTCAGCGTGTAGTTACTAAGGGTAAAGCATACCTGGTCAGCTTGGCTGCCTTCTGTGATAACATGGTGGGTTTGACCCTGGCTGACCACCATACACAGCCCCTACTCTCTCAATCCTCCTCCTCAACTTCATGGAGGGGGGAAAGAAGATGTACAAGCTCATGGGCCAACATAAAGACAGGGAAAGCACTTACCAGTTACATTCATGGGAAAAAAGGCTTGATTTTGGAAAGATTAATTGAATTTACAGTCAATTAATGACAGAGTAGAATGGTGAGGAAATAAAGATAAACCTAAAGGTACCTTCTTCATATATCCGCCTTCTTCTAAAGCTCAATGTCATTTTTTCATGCTTCTACCCACTCCTACTCTGATCATTGCAGGGGGATGGGTAATAGGGGTTGTAGTCAGTTCATAACACTTAATCTCTGCTGCTCCTTCCTCCTCATGCTGTTTGCTTTTCCCACCACGGGATCCCTCCCATGGGACAGTTTTTCACTAACTGCTCCAGCATGAATCCTTCCTGTGGAGTACAGTCCATCAGATACAGATCATTTCAGTGCCCATCCCCTCCACAGTCTGTGCCAGGAAACCTGCTCCTCTGCACAGATGCAGGTGGGAGCCTGGCTGTATACATGCATTCCCCAAAGGTTGCATCTTCCTTCAGCTGTATCCACCTGTGGCAACATGTGGTTCTTCATGAGGTGCAGTGTGGATTTCTGCTCCACTCTGGTTGTCCATGGGCTACAGATAGAGAATCTGCATCACCATGGTGGTCTTCATGGGCTGCAGGGGAATCTCTGCTTCAGGCAGGCCAGTCTCCCCAGCAGCACACAGGAGGACAAGGGGTATAAATGAGAAGGAAATGTTCAGATGTAATATGAGGATTTTATTTTATTTCTTCATTTTGAAGACAATAAAGCATTGGAACAGGTTGTCTAGTGAAATAATTTAGTCTCTGGCCTTAGAGGTTTTTAAGACTTGCTGGGATGAAGTCATGAGTGGCCTGATCTTATTTCATTACTGTTTGAATATGTGTTTTCATATTGTTTATGTGTTTGAACTGTAGACCTCCTGAGGTCCCTTCAAGCCTGAATTATTCTATGATTCTGGGGTATATATATGAAGATCCTCTGATAGATGTATATCTGCTTCTGTATTTATGTAATTAACTAATATGTATATGTTAAATCTAAATATGTGCATATGTCACATATCCATGTGTAAATAAGTGCAGTCCCCCGTATATATGATACATGAAGCTATCTATCTGTGTGGGATATATATATTTTTTTTTTTTATTATTTAACTACATATCTACATCTTCGGGGATCTAGTTGTACACTAGCGAAGGTTTGTAGGGATGTACTGATATTAGGGAAAAAAGTTACATGGCAAGAACATTTTCCTTCTTTACCCTAAAATGTTACTGCATTATCTAGCACACATAACACCTTTGAATTCTCTCTATTCCACAGAATGCACTTATTCCCACAGTCAGTCTGAAAGTTTACTGTATACTTTTGTCCTTGACATATAAGTTGGTGATTTAAGAAATAATCACAAGCAGTATTTCACACCATCAAGCAAGATCAATCAGAAGTCAGAAGCTTTAAAATTTATACCAAATTTTAGGAAAGAAACTTCAGACTTAATTCTAAAAATACTTCTCCTTTTTCAGGGCTTTTACACCAGTAAATTAAATTCTTGTGTCGTTGCATTTGTTGAAAAAAAAATAAAATATTTTTCTTCTTTATAAGTTTTTATTCAACTTAATGAAATCAAAAGGCAACTTTCTAGGGAAAAAAAGGAGAAAATTATCTAATCATATCATTGATTTTTTATCTCAAAGAAGATTACACCTATGTAAAATGTCAGAGATAGGAAGAACAATAAAACTAGGTAAGAAGTCTGGATTAGGGACCAGAGAAAGAAAATAGAACGAGGTGCTAAGTGATCTGAGACAGTTCTTGACTATAGGAACTTGTTTACAGGAAGAACACGGGCATATTCTGCTAGACTCTGCATAAGGAAAATAAAATATTATCATTTTAGGCACAATGTCCTATTGCCTATTTAGACCAAGACCAGAAAGATGTAACATTACTGCCTGGTAATTAACTAAATTTGCTTATTATGCTAAAGGATTTGGGATTTTGATCTTCTATGCTTCTTTTACTTTTTACATTTACTTTTTGACTATATGTGTGTGACTAAGATATGGTTATGCATAATTTTGTGAAACACATTTATGCCTTTACCAAAGGTTCTTCTACTAAGTAAAAAATTAACAATTTTTTTTTTTTTAAGTGGAAGCAATATTTTCAGATCATTGGAGAAAAAAATGGCAGAGTTTAAATTGATAGTTTAGGAGTATATGTGCAATTCTCTGTTAAAGCCCAATGCTTTAGATGGCTTTCATCAAATCACTTAATTTTTCATCCCTAATTGCAATTGAATATTTTAGCATTTCTTATTTCTTATGCTTTTCTGAGAATTTTGACTGCACTGTCTCTCTTTACTGGACAGGCCTAATGCTGTTCAATGTTATATCTAATTCACAGACTCCTGGTGTGTTTCATTGTGGCTAATTCCTGAGAGTAGAAACTGGTGTTTGCAAAATGAGGTGAGGTGAGAAAATCTTAGATGATGGATCAAGCTTAGATAATACCAAAAAATGTTCCACTTTCCATATCATCATTAATTGAAGTGGTCTGCTATTCATACTGCTGATACTAAAGCAGTAATGGAGGCTTTTCTTCTCTAAGGTTATATTTGTGATCAGAAAGACCCACACCTTGTTTCATCACAAGAAAATATTGCTGCTAATTTACAGATTAGATTTCCAAAGTGAGAGCTGCTGAATATCACATAGGCATGGGAGTTTTTAAGATTTTCTTCAGTTTTGTATGAAATGAGAGGTTTCTTTTCAGCTGTGCTTTGCTGAATACAAGTATAGAGAGGAAAGGGGGGGTTCTGCCAATCAAAACTAGGGTTAGGCTTAGGTTTAGGCTTAGTCATTTAGTCTAGGGTCAATGCAGAAAATGTTAAAAACCCCAACCTATTGTGAAGATATATACTTTTTTAATCTAGTCATCATGGTAAAGAAACTGAACTGAACTTTGCTGACATTCAGTCTTTCAAGTGTTGCAGCATAAAGCTATCTTAAAGTTCTCTGTATCAACAACTTCATGGAAAAAAGGCAGTAATTAATTCAATGGGTTGTGTAATATCATTTCCCTCCTCAATGTTTATGCAAGATCTCACAGATTTGCCTTTGTCTGTGATGATCTTGTAGACCAGAAAAGAGAACAAATTGATTCCTCAGCTAATTAATGTAAACTAACACATTTTCTCTCAGCATAAAGCAAGTCCTGTTTGAAGTGAACTACCTGTATCTACACTGAATAGTATTTAGGACATTTTTTTTCTGAGGGGTAGTTATTTGTTCTATTAGCCCCAAGAGATAATGTACATGCCATTTCAATTTCAAAGTACTTAAAATAATACTCTCAGATCAAAAAGTTGCAAAAATATTTTGTGATATGTTGCTATTTTTCGTGTCCTGAGATATGGAACACATGGAAATAATAGGCTTGCCAGGACACTTGGAAAATCATCCCTAGGACCCACACCAAGCACAATGCATATCTATGACCTAAAGCAAAGTATCCATTAAGTCTGACATCAGTTTACTTTTGAAGGCAGTCAGTGAGGGAACAAACAAACACATGCTCAGCACTGGACAGGCAATGCTCCAAGATCCTAGAATAAACTGGTGTGAAATTTATGGGTAAACAAAGACGACCTAGGCTTTACCCTTAACTCTCTTTCAGAATAATGAACTGCCCTATCCAGCTGGACAGAAACACTCACTATGCAAGTTAGATCTTTTTTACAAAAATAAGGAATCTATACAGAAAATAGTGACTTTCTTTGAAAATTTGAACATTGGAGAGTATATTTATTTTTTTTCTGGAATACCTAATGTTAGGCTAGTCAATTTAAGCGAACTCTAAGCTTCTAGCAAAAGCCTTGCATATGAATATTAACACTTTCTCAGCCTTTAGGCCATTATGTTCTAAGTGACACATAGGTTATTACTGTAATTAAGCTGACTTGCTATGATTATCTCAGCCTGCTATTCAAGGAAAAACATGGCCCAATAAGACACATCTGTAAACAGAGCTCCCTGCTGTAAGTAGAAAGCCTACATTTGCTTATATATCACTCCTGCTTTAGAGGGAACTACTGCTTTTGGGATGAAGAACTTTCCATCTCAGAATAGTTTTTATGACTTACCTACATAAACTCTCTGACAAATGTATATGTGATGTTTGCAAACACAGATGTACTCCTGATATGCATGTAATGCTATAAATGTCTACTTATTTTAAAAGCAAACAAGATGTATTTTTTTAAGAAACACTGTTATTAATCTACATAATCATGGAATGGTTTAGGTTTTAAGGGACCTTAAAGATCATCTAGTTCCAGCCACCCTGCCATGGTGGGATACTTTAGCTCAGTTGGTTAGAGCATGATGCTAATAATACCAAGATTTGTGGGTTTGACCCCTGTATGGGCCATTCACTTAAGAGTTGGACTTGATGATCCTTGTGGGTCCCTTCCAACTCAACATATGCTGTGATTCTGTGAAATTAAGTGTTCTAAATTTTGTGCAGTAAGTTCAAAATTAAATTCTGTATCCAGAAATATTTCATAGTGCCGTTGCACAAGTTCATTCCAATGCAGGTTGCAGAAGTCCTGGTCACTAAAAGAAAGGTGGGGAGCTGAGTAGCACTAGTTTTAGGTAAACAAAGAACATACATCCAACAGATGTAAACATTTTATATTTGACGAAATTAACATAATTCTAAATATCAGACCCCTCCCCTATAAGAGAAATCAAAGGAAAGCAGAGAGAGCAGCTGTTGCAGCAGTGTTTCTCCTGGCTGAGGATGCTGTACCGGATCAACGCTGCTGTGGTTTTTTCAGCAAAACCTCCCTTTCTTTTTGGTAGAGAAGGGAGCACTACTTTTTTATTTGCCAATCATTATGTCTTGTTATTGAGCCCATCAATCATACTAAAGAATTCATCTTTGCTACACTTTTGCTTTAAGCAAATTAAAATTTTGCAGAATGGTCTGTGTGCCTTTTCTGCCTCACTCTTCCCACACAAGTTGACTGATAGTACAGCACTGAGAGAGTAAACCTACACACCACAGCAACAGCTACTTACAGATAGAGTACTATCCGTAAGAGTACATGATCCTGCTCTGGAAACAGAAATTAGGATTTTCTGATGAAACTGAATGGAGAGGTAAGAGGCAGACACAATACAGAAACACCATATCCAAGAAAAACTAATGCCTTAGAAATTTCTTGCCTGCCAACTAAATAGGTGTATTTCCCAGTACAGTCCTCAAATATAAAATTAGAGAGATTGAAGAAGCTCGTGTTGTCATCAGTTGCCATTGCTTCTGTGTGGATCCTACCTAACATCCAAAAGGGCCAAGTCATTGATTCGGTTATTTTCATGTTGTAATGGACCACTTTGTCTCTATTGGGCTAATTAGTCAATTTTTATTAGACCCTTGCGTTAATGATCTAATTAGCTGATCTGCTTCTCCATCGACACAGTGCAATAAAATCGATTAGGCGTTAATGAGCAAATTAGAGCCGCCTCACCCTCCTGGCTGCTCTGCTGCCCGTGAAGTTAAGCTACTCCACACCAGTTAAGCTATTTAAGCTACTCCACACCAGTTAAGCTACTCCACACCAGTTAAGCTACTTTTGCAATGGCTCGGGTGTCTGCAAACATGACCTAAACTCCTTGGAGACCCCTCGGAGCATCTCCAGAGTCCAACAGCTGTGCAAAAGTGGCAGGAAACCCAGCTTGGACTGAGCTCTCTGCAAAAGCCACCAGGGGACATTTTCAGGACGAGCTAAGCCTCTTGTAGGTATCTTGAGAAGTCTGCCGGAGAGCGATTGACAGCAGTAAAGCGGGAGAAAGCTTCTACATTTTCCCGCCTTGGCAGGAAAACCTAGATCACCAAAAATGGCAAATACTGGCAGACCAACCCGTCGGTGCCAGGGAAAACTCTGGCGAGGAGCCCAGGCTATTTGAGGCAATGCCCAGAGTTGCCCTGTGGCCCTTCCAGTATCCCGACTGCTGGTCCCACTCCTTGCCGCGTCTGCCTCCATTATCACTTCTGCCTTCTCCAGTTCCTGCCCTCTTTGGCTGCTGCCTGCTCCTTATTCTGCCACTGCTTAGGAGACATCCTGCCTTGTGTCTTCAGCCTTCAAGATGCTTCTTGCTGGTGATAACCTTTTCTGTGCTTTTATACATAGCTTTTGGCTTTTTCCTACTTCTCTCTTTCCGCTTTTCCCCTTTGCTTGTGTTTATTGTTAAAATAAAGCGAATTTCCTGTTCGAACCATGACAACTGGTACTGTGTAACTTAATCTGGGCTTCAAGTAACCATTCAAAGGAACCACATTGCAGCTCCATCTCTGAGCAGACTGTGGCACATGGTTAGCTAAAGTTTTCAGAAAGATCTTTTATCAAGGCATTATGACAATGTCTTGCCCACAAAGTGTTTGTCTGACTCGAGGTGAGCTCACAGAGATACCAACGGGGTACAAAGAGGTCATAACATCAAATTAGCATTATCAGTTCTCATGTTTCAGTCAGAAAACACAGAAAATGGGAGGAGAAAATAAGATAAATCCACAATCTGTTCACTTTTATAGTTGCTGTTAATTTGCTTCCTTAGTAAGAAAAATCACGTTCTTCATTCTGAATTAACATGTCTTTAAAATCATTATGAATTTTTTTCTTTTACATTAGAGTTGTGCAAAAAAGTGAAATAAGATTTTTATTCTTGCTCATTCTGTAAACTCCATAAGCCACAGCATAGTTATTGCAGAGATTGCACAGTGATAATTAATCTTTGGTACTTCAACAGCTCTTTAAGCAATTGAGCTGGAATTCTGCTAGGCAAGGTTTTTTATGTAAAAGTGTATCTTCTGCGGGAGTTTGCAAAAACGCTGTCTTACTAAACAGGTTTTAGTGACAATAACTTGCATTCTGGATTTTAAACATTTCTGCAGTATTTAGCATTTCTGGTGCAGTTTTATGATGCAATATAAATATTAAAGACAGTTCTTTCTAGACAAGTTTTAAATATTAATGACTTTATTAATTTTTTCCCAGCTTTAGAGTACTTCTTACACTAGTGACTTGGTGTTTATTCTGATCTTTACATACTAAATTTATCAGTCTTGCTATTTTTCATCAAGAATTGCAGATAAATTAATATTGGGTGGTCACGCCTCTTATACCAAGACAAGAAAGTATCTTTTTCTTCCCCTTGTCTATGCTGAATGCCAGGTTATGGAGTAGTGTGTGTGCATGCAGACTTAAACAATCCTTTGAAATGGAAAATGTTGTGCCAGCATAAAATATGCAGCACTAAATATTACTTTCATTATAAAATTATGGTTTTCTTGTCCTAAAGCAATTTTGAAGTTGTGAAGAAACATTTCTTTCTGCCCCCAAGCATTTTATAGTCAACAAAGTTTAAGTAAAAATCAAGTACTTCATCTGCCTGAAATATCAAAACCCATTTATTTCCCTCCCAGGAGCAGAATTAGCAACCAAAGGTGAAATAAAAATGTTACTCTTCTGTCATCAAGCTAGTTTAGATCTCATTTAGGTTATTAATTCCATTCATATATGAACATTTTCACATATATGACAGTGTGTGGCAATCCCCTTCATGTGTATAGCTCTAAATAAATACTCTGCACAGTCACCTCCCCCAAGAATCACACAGCTGGAAAATATTACTCAGCCTAATGGTGAGAGCTATATCTAAGAAATAAAATTTTATCAGGTGTTAAGACATAATGTACCAGAATTCAACTGATCACTTGGATTTCAGAGTATCTGGGAGTCACAATGAAAAAGGGAAATTTGGGGTCTGAAGAAAGGATGGCTCAAAGGTGGGCTGTCAGAGTGCAGCATGATTAACAACCCCTGTACAGCCTTCACAGACTGTACCTATAGATGTCTAACAGGCCAAACAATCAATTTAGTCAGTAATTCAGTTGAAACCCTTTTATTATCTAATTTGCACTATTGTAGACCTCTGATCTTGCAGAGATCTTCCACAGCAATCAGTAGTGATTTCCATAAGGCTATAAACTTAGACTAGGTAAATTTATTTCAAAATTTGAATTTATTTGCACTGGGATCAGTGCAAATGTCTAAATATAATATTCAGTTTATCGCAGTTTTTGGTATTTCTGGTAGGTTTTGACTGGCTATGTTTTGGTGTGCACTTGGAATTCTTACAAGTCTGAATATATTCAGAAATTGCTACTGTTTTCTTTAGTCCTTCATACGTGTCCTAGTGAAGTGATAGAAAAATAAAAACACCCATGAAAATAAGTTAAATTTTTGTCTCAGAGTTATTCAGAACACAATGTTCATGTCTATGAGTACAGGACATAGAGCTTCTCTGGAGAAAATTACAATCCAAGATGAGGAAGTGTTTTCAGTTTCAGGAAGAATTCTTTATGCTAGTCCAGCTAGATTCAATGTCTACTTCTGTGTGCTAAATTGATATTCAGACTATTCATAAGTTGATGTAGGACTGGAGACTAATGTATGAATGAATACAAATATATAATTAGTAAAAATGTTCCAAAAATGTCTAACACTGCTTATTTACTGATGTCCAGAGAATACTTGGCCAATCTGTTAGCCTAAGGGATCCCCTATCTGATAAGAAAAAAGAAGCCATTCACAGAACAGGGAAGTTAGAAATCATAACAGTGACAGTTTTAAAGTTCTGTTAAGGATTTGTATCTTCTTTAGATGCCACACTTCATAAAAGTATGGCACATCATCTTCTTCTTAACATTTCTTTCTGCCCTCTAAAGCTGCCGTTTCTAAAGAAAACTGCAATATAGCACAAGTTGAAAGTTCATCCTTAGGTTATTCTTCTGAAGTCTGTTCTGCAAACTTTCTTCAAAAATGCTTAGAATAAGGGCATATGAAGTGTTAATCCTTTTGAAGGCATAATCCAATTAATTAACTAGAGCATGAGAAGTCTCCCTTTTTATACACAGTGTGCAAGTCAAGTTACAACATTTAACAAAGTTGTTCATCTGTGCTACTTCAGAAAATCTTATGATAAAGATTATTGCAAGCTGCATAGCTTGGACAGCAATTACAGTATTACATTTACTTTCTTTCCTTTAGACATCTGAAAATTAAATCTGAACTCAGTTATGTTTACTTTAGTTGATAGCAATTGATATATCATAGTCACCTGTGATAGTGAGAAGAGAAATAAAGCCAAGAGAAATAAAAATGTAAAACCACAGTGGGCTCTTTTGCTTGCTTGATTTTTTTTGGCTTTTATTTGGTTGGTTGGTGGGTTTGGTTTGGTTTGGTTTGGTTTTTTTTTTTGTTTGTGAACTCCATTAACTCGCTTTGGAAAACTTTGAACATTGGAAACTTGATAGGAGGAGGTAGTTTATTTTACTTCATTTGCTTTCAGAAAAATAAATAAATAAATAAATAAATAAACCCAGAAAACCCAGAAAATTAAACTGGAGCTCTCTCACTGCAAACTTTTGACGTAAATTTCTTCCCCAGGAAAACAGACACCTCTTGCAACATTGGTGTCACAGGTGAAGAGAATTATTTCTTTAGAATTTATATCAGTAATATAACTAGTGACTTTTTCCTACAAAACCCAGAGTGGTTATGTGATTAAAAGTTTTCATGTACATACATTACAGACAAAAAATTTATTTTACATTAATAACAATAATATTTCTATAATGTGATATCTTTGCGTTACATTTGAGAGTTTGTCCTTAGGAGCCTTTTAAGAGACACTTTATAAGATCTTTCAGGTTTTATTTGACTTCTTTTTAAAGTTGTCTTAACATTACTTTTTTGATAACTATGTATATTTTACTTTCTCAGGTGCATAACATGGAAAGATGAGTGATGCTAGGGAACATCAGCTCTTTTACTGTTGGCATTCGTTTGGTTTATAGCCCTGCAGTCACCTGTTATCTTCTATAACCATCATGTAAAAGTAACATTACACGAACATATGAATATCTTAGTTGGGTACTGATGCTGTTAAAATTATTGGAGATACTTTGTTTCAGATATGTATTGGCTTTTGCAGAGCTTCAGTAGTGCATTTGTATTACTCTTTCGAAGAATATGCTACTAAAGTTAAAAGTCATCCATTGCAATTTTAATTATTTTCAGAGAAATTAAGGAAGAAAATTTTTCTCTCCTCACAATACTAACTTCTCTGTAACTCTTTATTGTACTGCTTTTGAACAGTTCGGTATTGGTAACTTCATTTCTTAGGAGTGTCAGGGAAGTCAAAAAGCAGTCATGGGAATAACACAACCCGCCTCTCTAAAAAATCAGGAAATTATTTCCTTTAGTAATGAGTTTTGTCTGCTTTTGGTCAAGTGGAAAAGAAATATAAAGATTTATTCAATTACAGTCTGTTGCTAGAGTTCTCCCCAGGATACAGAGTGACTGTGTGCCATACCATTCACAGGGCTTATGCTGCGTTTTAACTTTTGCTGTTCACTGCACCCTCACAGCTAGACCACATTGGTAAGAGGATTTTAGCCTTTTAAATACTATATATTTGTATTTCAGTAATCTGAGGAGATATAACTGGAGTTTGGGATTACACTTTAGCAATTTTGTTTCAAATATAGTCAAAGACATAGATCCAAAAATGAAGACATGGAAGGAATTCATGAGTTACTGAGCCAACACAGGAATAAGTGAACAAAACGTATTGAACATATAGATACATGGGGACAGATTAGATCACTGAATAGTCCTTCTGGTTTTAAACTTTCTGCATCTTTGAGGTTGTTTAGTAAAAAGGATTTGCACTTCTGTTTCTGTTTTTCAAATATTTACAGTAACTTTGTTATCCATGACCTTCATTATTAGGTGGCTGATATCTTATAATCTTCTTACACTTACCATGTATGTTTTTCTATAAGTGATAAAACACTTCTATCAAAGTAATCCATATCTGAATAATAAATAGAACATCTCTTGAGGTTTTTTTTTTCTAATCTCAGAATGAATTAATGATTTTTATGACCATTTACTTTAAAGAAACAGGTTTGAATTAGCATTTTAATACTATCTGCAAATGAATAGAAGCACTGAGACAGAAATGTGTGCAGTGGAGAAATGGAATTAAATATCAAGGAATAAAATTTAAAAAGATATATTTATTACAGCATAGCATGTTTTGTTCATAGAGTGGCATTTCAAAGTGAAAGGAAAGACAAGTCTTGTTTTCTAATGCAATAAAAAGGAAAATCCATAACACAGATCAAAATCTAAATTAAAATCTAGTATCTTTTTAGTTCAAGTCCTGCTTTCCTAGGCCCCATGATGCTGCTCTGTCCCCAACTGTCCTCTGTACAAATTGTAAGAATAAATCTTCTTACTGTCATTTTCTTCCCTTTCATAGAGAGATGACCTATTTTCTCCCTGAGAGTGAAAAACTATTGGTGTCTGTTTTGAACATGGCTGTGGGAAAATTTCTAGGCCTTGATGAAAATGAGTTATTAGAACAACAAAGTACTGCACTTGTGCAACCTACAATACAAAAAGATTTTCTGTTTATTTTCATGCTTTCAAATGTCAAAAATACAAACCAACATATGTAACAACTCCTGAGAAATGAGGCAAAAGCCAGGGAGTAAAACCAGGCACCGTATAACTTGCCTAAATTTCACTTAAGAAAAAGGTGTGCGATCAGTAAAAGAAATCGTAAAGTATTAACTCCAAAATTGCATATTATTGGTCTTTTTCCAAGTAAAAGGAGTAAGCAATACAAAATTATCATCCCTGGAAGTGGTGCTAGAAATTAGATTAAGATAAAAGAAAGATTTTATCCATGCTTTCTGACAGATTAAGATGAATTGATTCTGTTTCAGTAAAAGGAAATACATGCAATTCATGTGAAACAATTCATGTGATATTGTTACTAAATCACACTATATTTTTTTCTGTGTATATATATATATGTATACATATTTTTACACATGAAGATTCTTATTACAGTTTAAATCAAACCTAACTTAAATCAAATGAAGCTGGGATGTCCAGTTAGTGATTTAGGCATAATCCAGACAAGGAATGTTGCTTGTAAATAAAAATCAGCTGAAGATCCTTTGGAAATTTTGGGAGAGTCATTATCTTCAGATAAACTGAACATTTATTATTTTTAAGAAGAATTTCAAACTACCTATCAGTACTTTTTTCAGAATAAAAATATTTCAAAAAAAGAAGTAGAATACAAAAATGTCATATTGTTTACTCCATGGTGTCCATTTTGATTTTTTTTTTTTTTACATCTTCTATAGACTTTTCATTCTTTATCTGTCATCTCACACAGAATTATTAACAATTTTACTGTACATGTAAAATCTTCCTCATTAGGTATATCTGAGAACAAACATTATTTTTTCTGTCATGATAAAATAAGTCTGTCAATGTCACATAAATGGCGAGGAATTCTATAAACTATTGAACATAATGTTTATTCAAATGTCGTAAACCAGACTCATAATGCAAATTAATTTAAGTAGATCAGTATATTAAACTTGAACATCTGTACTGTATATACATAACAACTATTTTTGAGTGACTGAACAAAAGGAAAAAGCTCTCAAGATTGCAAGGGCAAAACCAGCCTTCCCCCAAAACACACCTCACTGACCTACTCACATTGTTGATTTATGCTTGGATAATATTTGTCTGTCTTACTCACAGGTTGAGAGAACACTTGCATTTATTTCAATAAATTTTGTATTGGGTCCCAAAGTGCATAAATTCACTGTCAGATAAAATGATCAATAATTACTTCTTCTCACTGCTTTTTTCATTATAATGGCTTTAGAGTTCGTAATTACAACAACTAATAAAGCAAAACAATCCTAAGATCTAACAGAGTTCATACCAGAAATATATTAATTTCTTTGCTTTGAGTTATTTCCTTTTTCTCATTCATGTGCATATATATCTAAACAGGTGGATTACTTTTAAAATATGCAGCTAAGTTCAGCACAGAAAGAAAAACTCACCACCTCTACCAGTTTATCATGACAAAACAGAAAGTACCATGCAGCACTACTATCCCCATCAAAAAATACCTTACCTTAATATGAACAGAATGAGGTGAAAGAATAGGTTCCTAATTTTGATAGAAAATAGTCCTGCATTTGGTATAAGATCATAAATTCAGTCTTAGGCTCCACATGCTTATAAATGCTGTATTTTGCTGTGCACAATATATTGCTGGTTTTTAATAGATCTGGGGCACTGCTGAGAAGGGAATATGAGCAGCAGCACATGAGTAAAGTATATGCAAAGTAGTTCAGTAGCAATTTATAATTGTTCAATTGGACCATGCTGCTGCCAAAATACTGTTTACCTGGCTTACACATTCCTACAGTAATTCCATGGAGCAGTTATACAAGTGATGAATTTGCTGTACAGTACTAGAGGTGGGTGGCTGTATTTTTATACGGTGCTGACCTACTTGTCCATTATTTCCCAAGGGTTTATTTAGTATTGAACATAATAGGAATGAAGGAAGTAGTCGGAAAATATGCTGAAAGATATTTCTTACATATCAAAACTCTGTAGGCCATCCCTTTATTAGTCTTATTGTCTTCAGGTAGAGCTGTAACTATAGATGGTGTCAATTTGTCTGTCAAATTACCGAAATGACTGAGCTGATGTTTTCCACCTGTAGGCAGAGAAAATGTTTCATTTCATTTATCCTGGATCTGGTCAATATTTCTGCAGTCCTTAATTGGACCTAATGTACTCAGCCTGAGACTGCAAATACAAGAAAACTGCAGAAAAATTCTATTAATTCATTGTAAGTCGACTTACTCTTTTATAGTGTCAAGGTCAGTGCATAAGATGAACATAGGTTTTACTTCTTTCTGATCTCACAGGGATGAATTTTGCAGTTACTTGAAATGCTATCCCAGATTTCTGGATAGGGGTCTCCTTTTTAATAAGCATGTATGGACAATCTGCATGATAACATATCAGCCTGAAAATTGAACAATAGAAATGAAATAAAAA
>JAWWMO010000121.1:94286005-94382990 GCA_035047845.1 Dendrocincla fuliginosa
TTTTTAATAAGCATGTATGGACAATCTGCATGATAACATATCAGCCTGAAAATTGAACAATAGAAATGAAATAAAAATGGAATAATGCCTATTCTAATACAGAATGTTGCTAACTGGTTAACAAGAACATTTTAAAACTTTTAAAACGGCAGAAACGGCGACCACGGGTCTGTTTCATATGGATCGGGTCCGGCCCCGGCCCCGGTCAGATCTCTCTTTAGTTTCGTTTTCCCCGGGTCCCGCCTGGTGCAGACTCCGTGTTCTGCTGCTGCCAGCTTGTAAAATCCTCTGATGGTTCTCCCATAGTGACTGATACATTAAATTATTGTTCTGCCATTCAGAGCAACCTTGACAGAGACGAGAAATGGTCAGTGGGAACCCCTCAACTTGAATTGAGATAATGCAAACTCCTGCATCTAGGGAGGAATAGACTGGAGTACAAGTATGCTCTGGGTGTGGACTGACAGGAAAGTAGTTTTACTGCAAAAACCCTGGGGACTCTGTTGTACACCAAACTGAACATAAGCCATCAATGTACCTTTGAAAAAAAAGGCCAACAGCTTCCTGAGCTGAATTAGGAAGTGAAGAAAAGACTTGGTGGGAATCTTCTAAGGGTGTTCCTAGTAAAGTGAAGTAAAGAATGCACAGCCAGAGTCATCATGGTTATTCATAGTGAAGATACAGGAGGCAATGAGTACAAAATGATATGCACGAATTTCTAATTAACCTGTCTACTGTGAGTGTGGTCACACACTGGAGCAGGTTGCCCTCTGGTTCAGGTTATCTGTTCTTCAATTCAAAACTTGAGCAATCTTCTCTAGCTGATCTGCTTTAAAAAAGGTGTTGAATCAGGTTATCTCCACAGGTCATTTCCAACCGCAATTATTCTGTGACAATTTTGTCTTATTGTCTTCATTCTACTGCAATACTTCCATTTTGCTTTCTCTTCCCTTTTATTCCACCACATTCTTTTAAAAAACCTTTCTGATTTTCTAAGGTTTGTCTCCAAAATTTTGTGCATCTTTTACAAGGCTCAGATTTGACCCTTATTCATGTGCGAGCCATTGCTGTCGTATATGCCTTCCAACAAAGTATAAAGAAAGCTTTCTGGCAGAACACAGCTCCATAATGTGCTGCCTGCACTCAATGATGTAGTGCATCATCAAGCTGTGAATAGCCGATGAAGCTTACAGCAGCCTCGTTGCCCCAGTTAATTGTTTGTTCAAGTACCAAAACAGAGCTGACACCTGTGAAAACTTGGCTTGTGTTTCTTTGTCAACACCTATGCATCATCTGTAAATGCCTTGTTGATACTTAATAGAAGAGATTCATGCGTGGAATATCTGTTACATACTTGCCTCTATTAGATGTTTTAAAAATAAAGAGAGATTGCAGCACAGCAAGGTATTATTCGTTATGAATTACAGAATGTCTTCTTTATGACAAAGAGCCATAAAAATGGTATTGATGATTGATCAATGTTATTTTAGCTGCCAAGGCTTAAACTGTACAGCTTGAACAACAAACAAAAGTCTTATCTGACTGTACAATCTGTAAAATCATCTTCCATAATGTTAGCTACCAGTCCATTGCAATAGTTTAATAAACTTGTTTACTTATGTATTTTCATTGATTAACTCATTTATTACTATGTCAATAATGACTTAATTACCCTGAGTTCCACAAGTATTTCTTTATTTAATGCACAATAAGGTTAAGGTAAACAATTTAAAACTGAAAATTTTGAGGTGCAGAAAAGATACGAGAATAACTATTTTTCTCATCAAACTTAATAACTCCAAAAATACTTTCATCTGTAACTGGCTATGAAAGGAAAGAAAGTGCGCCTGTAATTGTTTATTGAATAAAGAAGAGGAGGAAGCAATTCTGAGTAGGGTTGAAATCCAAGAATTTTTGACTTATTTTTCTGCTACTAATAAAACTTATTAATGTTTTCATATTGCCATGCACAGTGCTTAAAATTTGGGATGAAATTCTTGAGACTGTATATGTTGCCTGCTTGGTATGGAGCCCAGCAGTGAAACATTTTTAAAATCTAAGGCCTAGGATAGATTTCAGCCTAAACAAATGTGAAGAGGACTTGGGAGAAGAGGTGAAGCTTAAAAGACACAATCCATTGCCACCTTGCATTTCTGGGGTAGTTTTGCCCAGAATGTACAACTCAGAATTCGGTTTAAGCTGAAAGAACCTGCAACTCTCTAGAAGACCACCATGCTGTGTTTGCACTATTGTGCAAGTCCTTACTTGAAGGCAAACCTTTTTTTCTTTTTGCCTTAAACTAAATTAGACTACATCAGTTAGTCCCTACACTTCTGTACAGATAACAGTAGAGGCCTTTCTGAATATGGATATATGTGCTTTACAAGGTCTTAATTTCTAACAATTTCTATTCTTTTTTTTTTTTTTTCATTTTACTCATTTTAAATACAGTAAAAAAATGAAGATCTGATAGAAGGAATAATTTATTAGAGATCATAGGATGGATTCATTTCAAAGCCAGGATTTGATGCGAAGTCTAGGTCAATGTTTAATTCATATATAGCAACGTTGTTTAGACTCATCATTTTTCTTCCTAATTTTTTTTACTTACTGCTTTCATTTTAATTGCATTTCATATTACATGTATTAAAGTGAAAGAAGGGCATCAATTGCTCTTGTTTTTAGCAAGTTTATATTTGCCCTGAAGTAAATATATCACTTTCAGCATTCCATAACAACCCCTCAAGGCTGTGTTAGTGTATGTTTTCAGGGTTATAATATTTTATTTTCTCCTTTTGTTACTTTACTTTTTTATTCATTTTATTTTTGATGCTTCTGCTCCTCTACTTCCAGAAAACTTGACAATTATGAAACAAAACATAAACCAGTGTAATGGTACAGCTTGAGACCAAAAATAGCCTGATACATAGTTCTGTAAGTTCTTAACCACTGCCTTCATCTCAGCTGGGGCTGTGGAACTAGGCATTTATCCATGATGGAACATGAGAGAATTTTTTATTATGAAATTTGAGATTTTCTTTAGCCCAATACTCAACATTAATTTGTTACAGTAGTTCTACGGGGAACAATATGATCCTATTCCCCTTTTGTGTAACTGCAGAAAGCAACCCGGATTCCCTGTTTGGCTGAGAGCAAAAATATGTATTTGAAATTCAGATGATGGAATGGATAGTATATTGCTCTTTGGTGAAACTTTTCATAACTAATAATTGCTGTAGGCTCCCCAGTCATCCAGTGAAAGAAAGTGTTCAATCATGTGTAGTCTAAGAATCTTGCCATAGAGAAGTACCATAAATTAATTAATAAATTAATTTATACATTATACTTTATAAATTAATTAATAAATTAATATTAAAAAAATTAGAAGCATATATTAAGATCATTAATGTTTTCTCCTATCTGGCACCACTACAGATGGTAAAAAAAGTCAACATAACTAGAAAGGCACTGGTTATCTATATAAGATGATTACAAGAATAAATTCATCTTCTGCTATTCCTTTCATTTTTCTGATAATTTCAGACTGCACTTTCGCTTCTTGACTTTATCCTGAGGTAAAATTAAAACAAAATAAATCCTTCTACTTTGAATATCAGACTTCAAAATGCTTTGTAGTCCACATGCTTATTACCTGCTGGTTTTCACACATATTATAAGCATGAAACTCATTTCAGAGAACAATAGCAGAACATAGAAAGGAGAAAATGAGAAGTATAAGAAATGTAAGCTATTAGATTGTTTTTTCTTTGTCTTTTTCTGCAGAACAAATTAGGCTGAATTTCTAGGCTGCCCTATATTGTCATAAATGAGTGTTTCAGAACTTAGGTTCATGTATGTTATTCCCTTTTTGGAGGTAGTTACAGAGATATACCAGATTTAGGTATATCTAGATATAGACAGATGATATAGATAGATACATAGATATGTAGATATAGATGATATAGATATAAGAGAGAGAGAGAGAGAGAGAGAGATTGAGATCTTAGGTGCATCTAGTATTTTAAGTGTTATATTAGGATCTGGTGCTCATAATTAAATAGCAGTAATTTATTTCCTCAGTGACACCATCAACTTAAAAATCCATGATATAGCTATACTAATTTCTGATCAGTTGCCTAGTAAGTTTTTAGAAAGTTATTACTTCTTAAGACAACTAAATGAAATTACAGTTATATTTGTCCAGAATAACATAGGAGATGCTGGACTGCTTTATAGTCCACTGACACAACGTACAGAGAGGGTAAACCAGAACAAAACCCTTTGAGTTAATGTAATGGCTATTTCTCTTCACTGGACCAAGCTTGCATGATCCTCCTTCTTGTGTGGGTGGTGCATGTAGTGTCATAATGAAAAAACATTAAGCTTAAGACAAGGGTTTGGCCTGCTACACTCACAGTCATTTTAACATTGCTTGCTTTTCATGTGATGCATAGGATACTATCACGAAGTACCTGATAAGGCAATTAAAATTGTTTTGGATTGGGGTGGGTTTTTTACAGTTTTCTTCCATGGAACTCTTCCTTGGTTTAGATATTGATATGGGGTGCCAGGTCGTGAGAACCAAACAGCTGTTCAATGCCTTGCAGTTAGAAATGTTTGTTTGAGCACGGGGAGAGATTATGTTTCCCTGTTACATGAGGCCTATTCTTAAAAAAACACTTCACTGCCCAGTAGCATGGTGGGCTTTTTTTCAGAGATATTCTTTCCATGAAAAGAATATAAAAGCTGTTCAGCCCTTCCCAATACTCCCAGTCTTGTACTAAATTTCAAAAATATTTATCAGGGAGCAGTTTCACACAAGAAAGGTTTAAAGGTTTAATTGCGTTCTTTATTTATGTAATACTGTTGAACTGAATCATTTGGGTTTTTTCCTCCAGTCTGATTGATGAACAAGCAGTTGAAAGTGAAGTGCTTTATTAAGTGAATGAACAGTGCAGTGTATGTAGAAAAAGTGGTGCTGTGTCTATAGCAACTAGTCTTTAAGAAATTTACAAAATGATAATGTGCCAACAACTTACAATATCAATAGATTGACAGAAAATTATGAAAAGATTCTGCAGAGCTGTAATGTGAACTAGAATACATTTATTGTTTGGATAGGGCAGTTATTTGGCAAATTAAACATAAAATCATTTAGTTTCTGCAGTTTGACATGATCCTCAAGCATGGATGGCAGTAAGATAGGAACATATATTACCTCATGGTGGCATTTATTTCATGTATTATTTAGCACTTAATTTAATTTATTATTGATCTTCTGCTTTTCTTCCCAGTAGCTTCCAGTCATTTCTTGCTACTTCATATTTTATTTAGTGTCTGTGATATGGTAGCACTGTGCTAGTGTGCTGCATGTGATGTCCCACCAACAGCAACTTGAATGTAGAGTGGCACTGAGAAATTGGATGTAAAAAATATAATAATAGTAGGCACATAGTAAATAATTTGGAAATAATACTTTCCCTTTAAAAACAACAGATAAAAACAAACAAATATTAGTTTAGGCAATACTAAGTCCAAGGATTGGAGACAGTAATTGTATTTCAAACAATATAATTAGCACACCTGAGTGTTGAACTAAACATGATACTTGTGGCAATTCGAGTTTCAGAATATCATCTAAATTACTCTTCTGAACATGTTGCAATTGGTACAGTTATTATATACCCTCTTTTTATCGCATTTAATTCCACTGTTCTTCAGGTTATCTAACGCTACCTCCTATGCCCTTCTTTTCTGTCTTAGTTTACAACCTTGTCAGTTTGCTTCATATAGAGCAGTCTGTCTTTGTCACTCTATTTCTAGAGTTTTTCATTAGTTCAATCTAACAGAAAAATTTGTTCCTGGTTATTTTTTCTTTCTGTGATTGTAGTCATCTCTGTTTGTAATTTCTTTTAACTTCAAAGGATTTTGATGTGCGACATTGTATTCCTGTGCTTAAATGAAGCCACATGGATTCATTCTAACTTGGGTCTTGGTCTACAGTTCTTACAAAAGGCACATTGTCTAATTTTGTCCTCTCAGTCAGGCTACTGTTACCCAATATTGCCTTGGTCAATAGTGACTCACTGTCTACTCTTCTCTGAAGATGACTTTTCTTTGATGTAAAATAAATATAAGAAAAATATTTTGAGATAGATTATGATATAACATAATTTAGACTTGATCATTTTATACTTGTGATTTTACTTTTCTAATTTAAGATGCTTATATTAACAATACCAAAAAGAATTTATCTTCTTTACAATATGTTAAAAAGCACTACTGTATGGATAATATCTGGGGGAAAAAATTTTCCAAACAGTAATGAATGTAAAATTTTGTTTTGAAGGTCCAGCGTGATAATTTGGAATGATTGAGTAATATCAGAGAAATGTTAGGATCCGGTCTGTAGTTAGTAAAAGCCGATCTAAGAAAAGTGCTAGTTGCCTAATAACAAGATAATCTACCACAAATAAGATGACTATGTTCCAAGGAGTGGAAAATTACCAAATTTCTGTCCTCATCTAAAATTTCATGCTGCTGCCAGAGGGTAGGAATAACTGTCATTTTGTTAGTTCTTTTCCCCTGCCTTTTTCTTGGAATAGTGCAATCCAAAAAAGAATCAATTTGGGAACAGACAATGGTGATAGAGACCATTTATTAGGATAAGTGAATGAGGAAAAAAAAAGGCTTAAAAAGTTCTTTGAAGTCCTCTAGGGTGATATTCCCCAGAGTAAGGGAGAAGAAATTTTATAATTTCTTGGATGGTATGGAAAGAATGCTTTTAGACATAAGGTTATTATGAATTCTTACAGAGACTAAATTAAAACTGTAAGATCAAATCAGAACCAGGTTATGAATTTCCATCTATGCTTGATTCTAGCATATTTAGGTTTCACTAAAGTATGGAATTATACTATTTGCAACAGATATACAATCAGTAAATACACACCAGAAAAATAATACAAATGTGCATCTTCTAACTTTATAGCAGACAAAAAATTGATATTTGTATATTATACACATTTTATATTTATAGATCAAACAAGAAAGTCACAGCCTTTCAATGAACCCCTCTTCCATCTTCTCTTGCCCAGGAAATAATACATGCAACACATACAATTCAATACATACAGTATAACATATGTTAACAGTTGATTTCCTTAATCTTTTGGATTTCCAAAGTATCTTACAGTTTCCAGAATCTTATGGATTCTACTAATTCTTTTTTACTGTACTAACTTCTCTCCAAGTACTTCTATGTTTCATAATTTAAAAATTCTCAATTAATTTCTTTTTTAACCTGGAAAGTCTAGGAGAACAGACCTATCTCTAGCTCTTTGTCCCTTAAGTGTATCAGATGGCCTAAGGAACTTCCTTATGCATTTTTTTGCAGCCGCACACTGCCATAATAGATAATTTTGTTGATATCTACAGAAACTAGATATCTTTTCTAGCAAAATGAAGATGTTATTGTTACACATTGTATGAAAAGCTGTACTTTATCCTGTATCACAATCTAGAAATACAAGAAAGTGTTCTCTTTTCAACTCCCATTCCTGCTTATGACTATAGTGATAAACTATGAAAAGCATTTTCATCTTTTTTTTTATTTAATTGAGGACTGTCAAGAATAAAATTCTTCAATAATCACAGTATTAAAAATAGCACTTTGAATTTTGATTCTTTGGATTAGATTTACAATAATATCAAGCTCACTAGTTTCTATCTCACTACTTATCTAATTAGTTGCGTTTCTGTTTTATTTTATTTATTCCTTTGGCTTTATTTTTCCTGTAACACATTTAGTCCTTTTGCTGACATTCCTTTATTAGTTCTGTTACATAATGTGAGCATACAGTAAAGTCTGATTAATTTATGTCAGTGTAGATGGACACTCATATGTGAACATAGGGGAGTGCCTGCTACAATAAACACCAAGAGTTTTTATTCTAGATGTTATATAGTTTTGTTATTGTAACTACTATCCATCTTGCAACTAATTATTATCTTGTAACTAACTATTGTAACTAATCCATCTTGCAGTGTCAAACCAATGTGAAAATGTTTGAGAAGACATCTACAGACCATAGGTAAATAACTTCATGAAGGCAATTAAAGTAATAAACAAACGAAACATCCCAGCAACTGAAATAAAATCATCACTGTTATTAACTTTGACTTCTGAATGCATAGCATAGAAAAAAATACATTATGCAGGAAGAAGAGCTCTTACAGTCTTGTTTGTTTTGCTGCACCATGGGACAAATGTGTCAGACGACAGAAACACTGTTCGAGCTGGGTAGACTGTTACACCCACACAGAGAAATTGAAAAATCATTACAAGTCCCTAGGCTGAGCCAAAATTAATAAAAGAATAAATACAAAACCAAAGTCAACGCTGAAGTGATAGGGGCTCAGGTAAAGTTAATATTGAAAGGACAGTGATATGCATACATTTCTGTTTGCTCAGCCAGCAGCTTACAGATATATTTGCTTATATACTCCTTAAACAACTGAACAAACAAGACATTTCACTGCTGGGAACTCTGGCTGATAACCACTCGTTCATCTCTGATGCACAAAAAAATACATGTGATCAAAGCATCAAACACTTTCCTTAAAGTAGTTTAGGATAAGGTAATTTAGGTGCAACCTAATTGTGTTCTTCCAGTACCTGAAGGGAGGGGAGCCTACAAGAAAGATGAAGAAGGAATTTTTACTAGAGCATGTAGTGACTGGACAAGGGGGAATGGTTTCAAACTGAAAGAGAGTAGGTTTAGATTAGATATTAGGGAGAAATTCTTCATTATGAGTGTGGTGAGGCACTAGAAGTGGTTGACTAGAGAAGCTGTGGATGACCCCTGCCCAGAAGTGCTTAAGGCCAGGTTGCATGAGCTCTGAGAACTAGTCTAGGGAAAGGTGTCCCTGCCCACAGTGAGGGTTGGAGCTAGATGATCTTTAAGATCCCTTCAAACCCAATACATATGATTCTACTATATTAAAGAGAAATAGCATAGGAATAATATTGTCTGTAAGGTAGTGTAAGAAAAACAGAATATGGAGAATTTTTTCTTATAGACCTATGTCTTTCTCAGGGTCTTTTCAGACACAGAAGATGCATCTGATGGCTGACTGGTACCCTCAGTCTACAGAAAGCCACAGGAAAGTCAGTGTTACACTTTAACAGCTATATAATAACAAGGCTTTTGTACAATTTGAATATGTTCTGCCTTTCCTACTATTGAGGGTTTTCCTCATCACTATGCTCATATCAGGAAATTTAGAAAAAAATCATGGCCCCAAGGGCAAGTAGTAAAAATATGTATAACTTGCAACCATACAAATATGCCCAAATATGCCTTCTGCTCTCATTTTTTCTGTACAAAAAAAAAAAAAAAAAAAAAGAGGAATGCTCCATTATTATTTAATTATTAGCCATTCCCTCAATCTAATTATTGGTTTATAGTTCATAGTCCCATGGCTACATTCTGGCAGGACTTGACATACACCTGTAAAACTTCAGATCTTGACACCAGTGTTATCCATATCATAGAGTAGAAGAGGTCCATTTTCAGGTAAACAAGCCAGCATTTTTCAAGAATGCTGTATCTCCACTATGTCTCTCTATTCACTCACTCTAATAGATACTCTATCTTCTGATAAAAAAATTGTGAAGCAGGGCTCTTATCCCTCAGCTGTGGTAGTAAGAACTTAGAGCAGTAGGGGAACACATGATCTCCAGAAGTTTTTTAACAATTGTTTCTGATCTTGAATAATTATTAGATAATGGTTTCAATTAAACCTGTAAAATGAGAACTGAGTAATACCATTGAGATATTTTGTGTGCACTAAGGCACTCCTATTATTTCGAAGCCAGAAGGGAACTTAAAATTGCTGTCCTCTGAATTACTGCAGAATGACATGTGGAGCTGACATAGCTTAGTAATATGTCTATAACAGCACCTCTTCCAATTACATCTCAGATGTATGTGAAGGATAAATAAACCAGCAAGCTCACTCCATTTTGCAAAGATAAATTAAATATCTAGTTTATGAAAGATATGCCAAAATAGAGGTATTGTTCTGTGGCCTTAACACAGACAATAGGCTAATATTTCCTAAATTTTAATCAAGGTCTGATAACTGATCTGTGAAACTGTCATAATAATCTATGCAGAAAACAACAAACACCTAATGATTACTTAGGGTGCTTTTGAGAATCGTTTGGTATATGTCAAGTACCAAATCACAGTGTAAGTGGCATGATAACTGCATAGTATCTGGAGGTGCTTAGGAGCTTTGAAGATGGAAATGAAGTAATTTTACTTGTAGCTAAACTGTGAAATTGCAAATGAGTTATTCTATTCTCATTTTGTCTGGCCATGGGAGGGTTTGTGTGACACATCTTTGTGCTTCCATGTACTGTCCTCAACACTAGTCATTAAAAATATACTCCTCTGACAGAGACTTTTCATTTGGTCTTCACACTTCTTCCTTCTACAAAGCACATACACTTACCAGTTCAGCTCTGATCTGTAATTTTGTTAATGGTAACATTCACAAAAGTTAGTACAAATTGTATCTACATGACACATTGAATAGGAATGTTCTCTGTTTTCATACTTGCAGTCTTCAGACTCCAGACATCAGAATAATTATTCAATCTCTAGGCAAATTTGGGCTTTATTATTATGTCTTTTACTAATTAAATTTGATGCACCTTTAAATCAATATTTAGTTAGAAAACTTTGAATTTATCAACATATTGCATCTTTTCCACAAAAGGGTTCTTGTACTAAAGAAAAATAAATCCATCCATTCTGACTTTTGTATTTTAGTTGAGTACAGTAAGCTCAGCCTCCTTGAGTTATGCAGTCCAATATGAGATATTAGGAGGATAAAGGACAGATAGAGTTATTGTATCAAATGGATCAATAAGGTACTAGTATTTGACTTAATTTCTGCTTGTTTCTTTTCTGAAAAACAAAGTCTAGGTAATATTTAAAAGCATCAAAAAATATTTATGCACTTTATTTAATGTCAAGTCTGAGCATATTCAGTTTTAAAAACATTTGTTGTAAAGTGAAATTAATTATTCTTTGGATAGTTATAATTTATGTACCAACTTTATCTTTCTCAAAAATTTTCACTATCAAAGCATAAATATGGGAAATTCACAAACATTGATAAATGTTAGCTTTCTTCTATTGTTTCTAAAGTCAAAGATTTATTACAAAAGAATGTGTTTACTTCAAATTCAGCATATTCATATTCAGCATGTTTTTACTATGCTTAGAATTACTCCTATGTAGCAGAATCTATCACTGGATCTAAAGTATAGCCATATGATAAAACTAAAATACACCATGAAAAAGCAGGTATTTAATACTATTAGAACCCTTAGAAGCACTATTAATGTATATTTGCATAGCTAAATAACCTGACTGCATTCCCAGATTATATTCATTTAACCAATAAATTTTATTAAAAACTTGTACTGGTTTTGGCTGGGGTAGAGTTAATATTCTTCACAATGGATGGTGTGGGCCCATGTTTTGGATTTGTACTGAACACAGGGCTGATGATATAGAATTTGTCATGGCTGAGCAGGGTTTACACAGTGGCCTTTTCTCCTTTCCACTCTGCCATACTGGCAAGGACGTTGGGGGTGCATGGAAGGCTGGGATGAGACACATCCAGGAAAAGTGACCCAAACTGATCAAAGGGATATTCCAGACCATATGACATCATGCTCAGTATATAAAGTGGGGGGAGGAAGGAGGGACATTTGGAGTGATGGCATTTGTCTTCCCAAGTAACAATTAGACATGATGGGACCCTGTGCTCCTGGGATGGCTGAACACCTGCCTGCACATGGGAAGCAGGAACCAATTCCTTGTTTTGCTTTGCTTGTGCAAAGCTTTTGCTATCCCTATTAAACTGTCTTTTTCTGAACCCATGAGTTTTCCAGCTTTTACCCTTCCCATTCTCTCCTGGATCCTACCGGTAGGGGAGTGAGCAAGCTGCAGTGTGAGGCTTCGTTGCTGGCTGGGTTTAAAGCACAACAACTGCAAAAGCAATCCCCAAAATATAAATTACACTGGTTTCCTAAACATCTGTTCTTTCTACTGATCTACAAAATTAGGCTCCCTAATACTGAATTTTTTCTAGCTTCATAACTATATTATTCACTGTCCTTGTCGAATGTCTAGTTTAATGTTTAAGACCTTTGCTTGGCATGAGCTAGCTATGACAAAACTGTGTTCCCTGAAGTTGAGTTGAGCTTAGAACATTTTTTCTAATTCCTTGGCAAATACTCAAAGAGAAAATGGAAAAGCATTAACATTGTAATGCAAAGGAATTCCTTATGGATTTAAATGGAATGTAAATATCTTCTTGACTACTTCTGAACTGCTCAAACTTTTAAGCTCCAGCTCAAACAGCAATGCAAACTTCTAAGTTTAGAATTGCAAACTTCTAAGCTCAGAAACCAATTTCTGTGGGTGTCCAAAATGAAGCCAAATATCTCAAAGCTTGGCATCTCTGGGCAACACATAATCTGAATGGCTGTCTTGAACTTAAGTATTTGTTTTCCATCAGATGCCACTTTATAAACTACACTCTGAGCCTTAAATGATTTGATATTCATTTTTCCATTACCCTGGATCGTGTTACAGAAGCACTTTATTGCACTCACAGTTGAAAGAAAAAATACATATTTCTGTATCTTCTGTTGATAACTTTCCGAATTGTATAAGGCATTTTAATATTAATTGAAAAAAAATACGGATCATAATATGGTTGTCCCTAATCTCACAAACTTAATTCATGAAGGTAGGACAACAAAAGACTATTTGTTTCTTCATAATTTTTGCTCAATATTAACTCCAGTAGAATTCTGTTCCAAATTAAGTGACAATGCTGTTTACTGGAGATGGCTTTTTATTGCCATATTTTGAAATATCCCATGTCACATCTGAGATGCCTTCTCAAGAAATGATCAGCAGCTACTCCTCATGACCAAATTGTTACATCTATCACTAAGCAAGAGAGCCAGCCTTAATGACATTTTTCTTATTAAATTGAACTTATATATACATGGCCCAGAAAAAAAAATCTTTTTTTTTTTTTTTTGAGAAAAAGGGTTAATAAGAATTTTGGAAATCACTCTTGCTAATAGCATTTCCAGATAATAACCAAGGGTTTATTATCAATGAAATCAATGAAATGGAACAACACTATGTAGATAAAGCAACAACATACACAGGAGAGCTGACACTGTACATAGATCTATGAGCCCTAAACAAAGTGATCAAGCAAAAAATTTAACAGATGCCCAAATTTGTGATGTACAAATGGATTAACTGATGTCAGCGTTTTAAGCACTTGAACAGCTCTTGAGGGTACTGCCTGGAGAAATGGCAGTGTTAAAGTACATTTATTACCTCACTGGGGAGATATAGATTCAGTCAGTTACCCTTTGATTTTTGAGCTCAACAGCTTTTACAGAAGCACAGCCATTGTATAAATTACATGTTTAAATGGTTTCACCTTGATGAGATTAAATAAGTCTTTTCAAGATGTGCATTTTAGCTGTTCAACCTACCACAGAATTTCAAAACAGTACATCACTTTAATATTAAAGAAAAATAATAAATTGGTTATAAGGAAAACATCAGAAGCTTGAATTTATTTTGAATATTTCTGGTGATTATATTTTTTTAACCAGAAGAAAACACAGTTATATTACTATGAATTTATTCTCAGTTGTTCCACTGAGATAACATCATATTTTTTTTTATTTGAAAGCTCTGTCAAATAATTTTTCAAGTATTTTGGAGGGAAATAAAATATTAGAATTGCTATCAGTATATATTAGAAATATCAGTCAGCATAGATAAAAGGTTCTTCAAAATATTCACAAGAAAAAATAATCTGGGTAACAAAATAAATTTAATAACATGAAAAACTGTCATGAAAGAATAAGAAATAATAACATTTTTCATTGAATACTAGTGTAGAATACAGTAAAAAAAGTTAGTGTTGGGTTTAGTGCTAAGATTATGCTCAAGACATAGGATTGGATTTCAATGGTCACAGATACATCTACAGGATTTTTATGAAAGTATTTCCTTGTGCCAAAATACAAAGTGCCAAAATATAGTATTTTTATACTAACAGCATACACTTTTGGAACAGTGATAGATATATCCATTTTTAAGTGTATCAGATATGTTATCAAAGAATCACCTGCCAAACAGGAGATTATTTTTTAATCATGGTTTTGGTGGGGGTAGAAAATTACACTGGATTGATAATAAGCTTATTCAGTTTAAAATATGTTGTAGGCAAGCTTATAATTACCTAACAGAGATTACTGATTTTCAAGGTCTGCCTTTAAAAATATTTGGTAACATTTAATACCGCTAGTCAATGAAATTAATGATGTGGGCTAAATTTTGATTTTGCAAAGCAATTAAGGAATAGTTTGGTCAAAGATGTAAGGCCTGCCTTTTCAGGACAGGTGACTTCTACAGCAAAAGTTTTGGGACTTTTCCATATGAATACTAATCAGAAAACAGTGAAAACAAAATGCAAAGTAGAAGAAGAACAAGAAAATTGAAATGAAAATGTGAAGATTCTTCATGTACACAGATAAAACATAGCAGAGTATAGATAGGATAAAGTTAAAATAAATTATATTAAACAGTCTCCAAGATTTAAATAAAAATGTGGATTTATTTTATTTGTATAAATGGTCAATAGAAGATGTTTCCTTACTGTGTTTTGCCAATAATAATATTGTAAGTGATGGTGGTTAAAACTGATGTATGGGGTTTTTTCCCTCATCTCAAGTCTGGAGCCAAGCACCATACTGGATCTATTAAGGTTCTATAATATGAAATCAGGAATGGAAACTGCTTTGGCAAAACATGAAGCAGCAAAACTTTTTACAAAGAAAGAGAAGTCAGTAACAGTAATGGTCTTTGATGGATCAAAGCTTAAGAAATGGCTTCATATTGTAGGAGTTGCATTTAATTGCTTTTCAGAAAAATTGCAATGTATAAAAAATACGTTTTCTAGGGGAATTTGGGAGTTATAAAAATGTGGGTAATATCAGAATTTCCTAAAATATAAATTGAGACAAATGAAAGAAGATTTAAGTATGACCCCCAAATTATGGAACAGATGGAAAATAAATAATAAGATTTAGGCTTTTTGCTTATCTTCTTTTGACTCTTCACTGGTCTTAATAGCACTTCAAAAAATCCCACAGGAACATTAGAGTGGAACATATTCTACAAAAAACTAAAAGCAACAGATCTCTATGCTCAACCTCAATTAAAGAGTATGATTTCTGAATAAATATGAAGGACTTAGATAAGAGTGACTGGAGACCAAGAAAAATTTCAGAAAGAGGACATGAATAACAAATAAGTGATTAATATAAGGAAATAGGAATGAGATATTCAGGATTATACCAGTACATAGCATAAGTATTCAATATAAAAGTTTTTAATAGTCTCTGCAGATAAATAAGAACAGAAGAAAGACTTTGTCTCTTGTGTCCTCTTTCCAGCAGTGGCTGTCAGAGAGTACTTATAGAAGAGTAAACTGCAAAAATACTTCAGTTTAATATCCTATTTTCAGTTCAGTGACTTGCTGATCTAGTCAAGGTTTCTATATATTTAGTGACCTAAATCCATTTCTTTTCAACAGATATGACCCCTTCATTTCTGTAGACATGCAACTTTTTATTTCTGCTGTGCCCTTTGATGAAGAATTCCATCTTTCAGAAGAATAACTTTATTTTCTTTGTTTTGATCTGGGCTTTATCTATATAGCCTCTAGTCTCTGCCCTGCAAGTAATGTTGAATCCTCGAGCCCAATTCACACAGGTTTGTGACATTCATTCCACCCTGTCATACCCTTCTTCTCTTTTCCAGACTTAGACATTCAGTTCTTCTTTGCACTAGAACTGGACCATATTTGCAATCATATTTCCTCCAGTTTTGACTTCCACATTATCCTTTCAGAGACCATAATTGTGGGCAGCAATCAAGGCATGTATTAATAGTCTTATAATGAGGTTTTTTCATTCTTTCATTTTCTAATATTTGTGAACATTTATTTCTCATTGCTGCTGAGAACTAAATTGGCATTTTATGGAGCAAAGCCAAATAGACTTACTACATCCAAGTTTGCACTGGTAGAAACATCCACTTCTGCTGTTTGGGAAGGTCTGATCAGAAATACACATTACTCTTTAAAATGTTAATGTACTTATCAAGGTAATATATGATTGTTGAATTGCAGAAGCAAAATGTGAATGGTATTTTTCCTTTTCCACTGTGGATGTGGGGCCCTGTCATAGGTTATTGGCCATGTGCATGCAGCATGCTTTACCGGGAGAGGCACGGATGGAGCAATCCACCTTCCTGATCTTCCTTTCTTCCATGTCTCATAAGAGCTCTGATCTCATCCTTTCCTTGTACTTTCTACTACAGACTGTATCAAGCAAGTTTCCCTTATCAGCATGATTATGGACAATGTTGGAAATTTGTGAGGCCAGGTTGAATCTTCCCAAGCATAACATACTCATTCATATGTCCACTAATCCTAGCTCTTGTAGGAGTCTTATTCCATAAAGAATTAGCAAGGACATTCTAGGATTCAGTCATGACAAATGAAACCCAACGCTGTGCTAAGCACCTTTCTTACAAAATTAACCTAATAATGGTAAGAGAGCTTGGTCATTAAAATCACATAGATTGGCATTCTATTTATCTTTGATAATCAGCCAGAAGGGGATTTTTAAGTGTGTTGGGTGGCTAGGGAGAGATCACTTATTTTACCACTACCCATCAAGTTAGAGTAGGGTAATAAGAAACAAAAACAAATATTAAAAACACCTTTCCCTTACCTCTCCCTTCTTCTTGACTTCACTCTTGAATTCTCTCCCTCCTCCCTGCCCGAAGTGCAGGGGGCTGGGAATGGGATTGCAGTCAGTTCATCACATGTTATCTCTGCAGCTCCTTCTTCCACATGGGGAGGACTCTTCACAGTCTTCCTCTGCTCCAGCAGGGGGTCTCTCCCACAGGGGACAGTCCTTCATAAACTTCTTCAAGGTGTGTCCTTTCCACAGACTGCAGTTCTTCACAGACTACTCCAGCATGCACCTCCCATGGGGTGCAGTCTCAAGATCTTCCAGCATGGGTCCTTTATGGGATTACAAATCCTGCTAGCAAATCTACTCTAGTGTGGGTTCATCTCTCCACAAATCCTACAAGGAGCCTGCTGTAGCATGGGTTTCCCAGGGGGCCACGGCCTTCTTTGGGCTCCATGGACTGGAGGTGAATATCTTTGTGTAAGGTCTGTTCTTAGTGTATTGCTTATGTCAACCAAAATCTAAAGAATTCCATTCTATATTGTGTTCTCTTTCTCAAAAGCAGACTCACTACATACGGTATCCAGTCTCATAATTCCCAGAGACGGAGTTGTGTTAAATTCCTAGACTTCCATACAAAAGATCTTTTATTTATTTATCTTTTTTTTTTTTTTTTTGTTAATGACTGAGAATTTGACCTGCATGCAAATCATCAAAGGAAAGAAAGAAGAAAAATACATAGGTAACAGCAGTGAACATAAGACCTTTTAGAGCTCAACTCTGGTTTCAGCTTAAAAATAGAGATTGGATTTTGAGAAGCACTTTAAGGATTTATCAGTATGGGAAGATATGGTGTAGGACACAAACACAGGTTCTAATCTGGGTTTAATGTGTAATACTTACAAATGTGATGGCTACATTTTTTGTGACTCTGTAGAACATGTCAAACTTTGGGAGTTTGCTGTTCCAGTTCTGTAGTGTATCTACTTGTGAAATAGCATACATTGTCTTTTATAGCAGTATGATTATTCATATTCTTTGAACAAAACCATAATAAACTACTCCTGTCCTTAAATTCAAGCATGAGTTGCTTTGTCAAACTAAAGCTACAGAGAAACTTGATATTTTGAAATGGTTTCTCAAAGGTGAAAAACAGTAGGAACCAAGAATAGATCCTGCATCAAAATAAAATAAATAAATAAAAATCAAATAAATTTTTAATTTTTAGTCTCTCTGTATATCTACTTTTTTGCATTTGATTTCCATTAATGACATGCTGATTGTACAGTGATACAGAAAGACACATTTGAAGGACATTACATTATTTATGAAAAAGAACCAATGGTGCTTAAGCCAAATGTTTTGGTTAGGAATCATATTTGCTCAAAATCTGAAGTTTTGAAAAACAAAATCAAGTTGTTTTTTAATGGACAGTTAGTAACACAACTTATAAGCCCCTGGATAGTGACATGTACTAAGATTTTTTTATAAGGAAAAAGAGTTGCAAGAAAAAGGAGATTTTGTCAAATGTCTATAAACCTTCAGAGCTGGTAGCCCTTGACCTGGCTTATTCCTCATTACTCACTCCACCATGCCTATTTACTATTTTTAAATTAAACATATACAAGACATTTAGGGTTGCCCAATGCCTGGGATTATGGAGGAAAGCATAACTTGTGTTTTGCCTGCTTTGTGAAATTTTTTCAGATGCTTGGTAGGACTGAGTTTACCAGACAGGCTCAAGGCAGGAGCTAAACTGTCAACTGGTACCACAGCTGTCACAATCATCATCAAGTCTTATGGCTACAAGAACGTAATCTGTCTCCTGAACTTCTCTATCCACCTTTAATGACCACAGTAACTAAGTGGTTGGTATTGTAATTTAAAACCTGTATGGGATGGTCACAGACCAGAATGCAGGCAGCCAAATGGCCTGTCTGTCTGTGTGGAACAGCCTTCTTCCTCTTCCTTCAAACTTTTTCCTGAATCTCACTCTACAGAAACTGCTTATTAGTTGGAGCTGGCATGCTAGATGCAGACCAGACAAAGAATCTCATCTCATCCCTGAATTTTAAATTTGTGTTGGGTGTTGTATGTGTTTTCAGTAAACTGATAGATGCTCAGATGACATACTACCTATACTTTATCACTGGGCAACTAACATTGAAATAACTGCAGTTTCTAAACAACACAAAACATAAAATCACGAAAATGCAGTGGAGTTGGTACCTTTTCAATATGGTGACCAATGACTGTTCTAAGCAGGGCTGTGACCAAGTATATGTCAGTAGTATGTCACATTAAAATTTTTAAACATCAACACTAGTAAAACAGGATTGTGTTTTCACCCATTTAAAACAATGTAAAACAGAGTATTGATGCCACACTTTATATTGGTAGTTTTTGGTAGGATTTTATGACGGTGATTTGGAACTGCTGTTTGGTTTTTTTTTTTCCGCAATTTCTTGTTTCTGCTGCAAATCAATAAATTGATTTCCGAGTAGTGAAAAAGACATTGTCCAAAAAGCTGGTCAATGAAACCCTTCCAGGTAATGCATGAAAAGAAGGGTAACTGTTCTATGGCTGTATGTTACATAACAATAAAACTTCAGTAATGGAAGAAATTAATTTACAGATTGGCAATTCCCAGTCGCGTCCTTGGGTGGAAAAAACAACCTTCATAACTCTATAAGGGAAAACCGGGAGGCACTCTGTCATCCCATCCCATCCTGAAAACAGATCCAGAAAGGGTAGTGATGCAATGCCCAACATGTCTACAGAGCTCTGTGTTTCCTCTTTTAGGATCATCACCAGCAGAGCAGTAACAGGTCTGCGCAATGTCCAACTGCTGTGCTACAGCTGCACAAGTCTGGCACAGGGAAGGAGAGTCCAACAACACCAAGATCAGGCTCAGTACCCAAAACAGTTCTGCAGTAGTACCAGTTCTCACCCAGTCTATGAATCCTTCTATCCATAAATCAGTGGCACCATTCTCCATCTGGAAAAGAATGTGATCTCAAAACTCAGAGGAGCTGATTTTAGCAGATTCCAGAAACCTGTCAAAGACAAGTCAGTATGGCATTTGTCACTGTGACAGCTGGCTTTGTAAAGCCTTGTGAGACTGCTCTCATGGCAGCAGGTTAATGTCACTTCCTAGAGTGTAAGAAACTTTTTATGAAAGCACTTTAAGGACTGTGAGGCAGCCTTTTGCATCAGTTCTTATGAGTGACCACACAAATCAGTGTAGACAAATTGCTATACTGACCTTCTATAATCATATTATAGAAATATAAATATAATATAAAATATTATATTTTATATATATTTATAGTTTGTATATTTATATTTTATATAAATATAATCATAGTATAGACATAAATAAATTGTAATAAATACATATAAATAAATAAATAAATAATAAAAACTTTACAGTGCTACTCTCATCAAATTAATACTCTCAATATTTCCAATCTTAAACTATGAATAAATCTCTTTTCAAAGAGTGTGTTTTGTTTAAAGTGTATGATATTTGTAAAAAATTAGGAGGTTCGAATTCCTCCTGTTCAGTACATATTCTGAATTTTAGAATGTCAGCAAATATAACATCTAAAAAGACAATAAATTAATTAAAAGAAACTTAACGATACAATATCATAGAAAAATTATTTCTGATTTGTTTTACTATAGACTGTAATAAAAACAGATGTATACACAAAGTATACATATCCCTATAATATCAGCCTTATTTATTTAGATGCAAAGATTATATGCAATTAAGATGCACTTCTTTTATCTTGTGCATTGTTATTGCAACATTTTCTATTGATTGCCACAGATTGACCAGATTGCCTCTGAGATCAGGGTAAGCTATTCTTTTCCTCTTTCTTCTTTCTTTTTTTTTCTTTTTTCCTTTTTTTTTTTTTTTATTAATACTGCTCTGTCTACTCTTGGTGAACTGACACTTATTTTTGTAATAATCTTTTGTGATCACTGAAAAGGATGATTGATGGTATTTTTTCCCATGATGCATTTAATTGGATGTCTGACAGTTTTCTATTCCTCTAAACACTTCATATCAACTGTTACTGTGCTTAGTTTCTGTCTTCATTTCATCTTTCTTGTCAGTCAAGATTGAGGGGAAGAAATAGGTGTTTTGTCATCTGCTTTTTTTTTAAAAAAAAGTTGTAAGAGCTGTTTTTCCAGGTTGTTATACATAGATTCCATTAGACAAAAAGCACAACAAAATTATTTGCAGATTAGATATTGGCTTTATGTATGAGCCTGATTTTTATTCCTATAAATTATAAATTTAAAAATTGGAATTCATCAGGCTTGTCATATTTAATTTTTATAAGCAAGTCTCTACAGTGTTAAGAAAAGCATGCCTTGGACTTTTAATTCTACTAAAATTCTACTGCACTAAGGTGTTGGTTTGCATTCTCCCTTCCCCCTGCAGTGTGGACGTATATTCACAGTATTATAATTTAATCACTGTAAGCATCCAAACAGCAAGTATTACTTCAGCACAAAATCATGGAAGCTTACATCTCACTTTCTGAACAAGAAATATCTAAAAATACTCTTTCAGATATTTGAAAGGTAAGAAGAGAATTTCTTATTGCTGGACAGAAATGTATATTATTCTACTTTCCCTTGAGTTCTGAAGGGAAAGTGGAAGACAAAAAGCCCTAGACCTTTGTTTTGAAAATATGTTTGAAATATTCTCAGAGCTTGAACTTTTGTAAGAAAGATGTTTCCACCATCCCCTGACTTTAAAATAAAGACAAATTGTACGAAAATAAAGATAAATTGTACAAAAGAATTCCCAAATTTGAAAATGCTTCATTTTCTTTTAATAAAATGTATAAACCATGAATTTTTCTATTTATATTTGGGACTGATAATATTTTTTTTAAAAAAAGGGAGGATTTAACAAAAATTTAAAGAATTATCAAGTCAAACATATCTAGTCAAATATATAAATGGATTAAAGTGTTCATAAGTTCATAAACAGAATAAAAATTCACTTTCTACTTAGCTGAAGGAATAGAGTTTATATTTTTTTTTATTTTTACAAACATTAGGCTGCAGGTTTCTATCTATTTCCTTGGTCTCAAAGAAGAGTTGTGTGGCCCCAAAGTTTATACAACACCTTTGTAACCCCATTCCAAAGGGGAAGTGTAAAAACCTGATCCCTGCATCTCTCAGTGAGTGCCAAAGCTTCTTTCAGATGCTACATGAATTCCCCCATCTTTCAAAATAGTTTCCAAGACCTCTGAAAAATGTCTTAAAGTAATAATACAAAAGAGAAAAAAAAAAAGGCTTTGTCTCCTCATTGTGTTTGAAGTCCAACAGAAAATGGGTGTTTTGTGGTGCAGCCTGTCCTTAAGTCAGGTCTTCATATCTCACCTTGGAACTGGAAGCAAAACTGGCACATGAAGAGGACCTCAAAGGGCACTCCCAGCTACTCAGCTCAGCACAGCATCGTCCTGGCATCCCCTTCCTGAATTTCTCTGACTGTCTTGTGGACCTTTCTCACTTGCAGCTGACTTGAAGAGCTCATCCTCTTGTTACATTTCTCCCCCTAAGAACACCTTAAGTCTTGATTTGGGTTCTGCCTAGTGTCTTCTCTTGCACACCTCCTTTCTCTGCTTTATTTTCCTGATTAGAGGCAAATTACTGTGAAGATTCTGAATGGAAAGCTGAAGACTAACAACCTTTCTATTCCACATTCAGTAGTGAATTCCTATGGGCTTTGGAATTATGAAATTATGTTTCATTTCTCCTTTTATACCACAATATGAAGTATTTGCATCCAAAGAGGGTTAGTATCCTTGCTTGAAACAAAACTGCTGCGTTTTTATGTAGTTTTACAGCTCAGGACAGGCATTTCCCCCTGTAAAGCCTGGACTACTATTAAAAGATGCTGATATTTGCAATTTCATAACCTTGTAACAAAAACCTCCAGGTTTGGACTTGGAGTATTTTTACATTTAGTGGATCACTATATAATAAAAAAATTTGAATATAGTGACTGATATATATATATATATATCACAAGTGAGTGATATAACTTAACAAGGGAAGGAAGGGAATGGAAGGGGAAAGATGATAGTCTTCTGTTATTGTTATTCTTTTTACTATAGCAGTGAGCTCAACTGTAATAAACAGAAACCGCTGATATAAGGATCACAGGGGAAATTCTTCTCTCAGTTAACTGATTGATTGACTTCAAAGGGAGTTTCAGACAACTGAGTAACTGAGGACAGAATTGACCTCAGGACTTTAAGTCAAGGTCTCATTTCACACATGCCTCAAAATCAGATCATGAAATTTCTCAGATGCCGCTGTGTTGTAAATCAGCTATTTTTCTTTTTTTTTTTTTTTTTTTTTTTTCTGAGATACATATTTTCTTCCAGGAAAAAAAATCTCAAGTATCCAGAAAATTTCTGATTATGATGCATAAGTCATTGGAAGGCTCATCACCATGTAAATGTCGTTGTTCTATCTCTGACTTACAAAATCATTTGTCTTTCTCATATATTTAATTTCTTTATGAACTATTTACTTAGGAATTATACTCCAGGATATACTCCTCAGTCTGTGCACCTATATCCTGCTCAGCCATAATAGGATTTAGGCAGAACTCAGTCATGCACTCTGCAAAATGCTGATGTCTTTTACTTCATGCAGACAAGCACTTTTACCTCACTCAAAACAATAAAAATCTATATTTTGCTACTGTCTCTGGTTTTCTAATCATTCCTCTTACATACAGGTTTGCTATAATATTCTACAGCAAAAGCTATGACCAGCATCTCCCATGCTACCTTCCACAACTATCTTTGTACAATAGCAGGATCCCAGAGTTCACTGGTTTAAGAAATATAGATACCCAACTTGACCAAGTATTCTGCAATGGAACAATCACAACTGTGCTACCTGAAAGGGAGGCACCTCCTTGATTAACTAACTGGAGAGAGCAGGAGCAGGAAGAAGCTCAGCTTCTGAGTTTTCCTTTTATTGTTGCCTGCAGAGTGTTCTGCAAATGGCCCATGGAGTAAGCAGCCAAATTTACAAATCTGTCAACTCATTCTCATCATGGAGGAAATTTAAAAATGGGAGTGATCCTTTATTCAAATCAACAGGCAAGTGTAGCAAAGTCTCAGCTCAAGGATAGGTTTGATAAACTTTGTAAAATCTGTGTATTAAAAAGTGAAAAGTATTTTGGAGTAAGAAGGCAGAAGAATTATGATCATGTATTTATAGCATATTTTCTGTCTGATTCATGATTTCCAGGACTTAATGGTTAAATGAGGATGAAGTCTCTCTTCTTGACATAAAATTAATCAAAGATTCCTAAGTTTTAAATTCAAAAAGTGCATTAGGTTCATCTATCCTGACCTTCTGAAAAATTGTATGTCATGCTTCTGTCTGAAATGCTTGTACCACAATTTTGTTTGGCCTGATTTATGTAGCTGGATTTTTCTCATATACCATCATAAGACTGCATTATAGATATCTATAACTGGCCTAATCACTTAGTTTACCTCTAATATCAGTGGAGAGAAATAAGTACTTTTATAGGGTGTTAATGATCTGACCTATTGTTTTTTTGTCAGCATTAGGATGGAATTAATTGCATCTTAAAGATGTCAGAGAAAGGCACATGCAATGTAAGCATAATATTTTTTTTTAGAAGAATGCTATCAAAAATTACTACATAAATTGTTTAAAAAGTAGTTATCTGTATTAAAACTGGGCACATGAATTGTTTGCCATAAACTTTAGATCACTGGACACTGCTATACTTCCTTGTCCTAGTTTAGAGAGATGTCAGCTACCTGCTGTTTCTGTTAATTCTGAACCTTTTCTCCAGAACACCCGTTTTCAGAAGGGTACAAGGTTCTGGAGTTCTCTTGTGTTTGTTTTTTTGTGGCTTTTCCTTCACCACGTGATCCTTTTAAAATCTACTCTCCTGTTCAGTTTCAAAGACTTATTAGAAACTGAAAAACTCTTAACAAAGAGTTCATCTTCTTGTTGCCACTACTGTAAATATGGACTATCTCTAGCAAAATAATGGAATCCCATTAGATTTAAAATTAAGTCAGAGATCTGATAGTGTTAAGCAAACAGATTTAAAGTTTGTGCTTATTGCACTACCTTGAATATTTGCTTTGGAGGGAATGTTTTAGCTCACACATTTACACTTTGTTCTTAAGCAGAGCCAACTGAAAAAATGACCAGATGAAAACAAAATTTCTTCTTCCTATTCCTCTTAACACATTGTAAGAGATTAGTGACAAAAATCCCTTGTAGCCAAAATTCTGACAGAGCTTGCATCCACAGGGATTTATAATGCTCTTAAAAATTGGTAGTAAGCCCTTCAGTTCACAGCACTCTTTCCACTATTAATTCAAACATACCAATTAACATGCAAGCCAGAAGAGAAGTTTTTTTTTTATTTCTTTTCTTTTGTGTAAATTGGTTTGGATATTTTTTGATTTAAAGATATTTCAAGTCATACTACCAGTCATGTCAACCACTTTGGTGAAAGTGGGTGGCTTTAATCTCTGTCTTACTGGGGTTCATACATGATTTCCCATAGGAGAATACAATGAATCACTCTATCTCAGCTGTCTTAGATGAAATTCTGACGTGGAGAATACTGTACCTAAGACTACTGAAATTCCTCCTGGTAATGTTACTAGGCAGCCCTGGCATTTTCCTGATGTTTTCTACTAGTTTAAAATTCATCTTGTTAGAAAGTAACCTACTGTTTCAAAAGCAGTAATTTGTTAATTTCTCTTCATACCTTTATCCCCTGATTTATAGAGATGTGTGCTTCAGGGGTAATGAAAGGTGTACAAAATATACAGCATGCAAATTATAGAAACACATAAGCACATGAGAGCTGGCAAAACAGGAAAGGAAGTACAAGGATTTAAAGGATTGCCATCTTGGGATGGCAATCAATTTTAATTATAAAAAAGAGAAATTACATTAAAAGATGCATTTATGGTATGTAGTTATTTTTAACTTCTTTTCTCAGGGATCCTTTTCCAGTCCCTATTGCTAATTGGTCAATAATACACATTAATTTCACTTCATGAACTCAGAGGTTTGAGGTGAACCTTTAGATAGATTTTTTTTTTAAAACTTATATATTACTTTTGGCAGATTTATTTTATCAATACAATTCACACAATAGCTCCACTAAGTTGTTTCTGTTACTGAGAATCTTGAAAAAAGTGCAATCACTGTTATAAAGAACTTTTTTTTATTTTTGCTATTGTTATTTTCATAGGACACCCTTAAGATAAAAAAGCAGCCTGAAACCAAAATATTTGTATGTTTAATCTTGAAGGTCTGAGAAAGTTCAGTCAGGGAAGTAAATTTGTAATCTAGTATTCAGGTGCTTAAGTCTGCTGATCAGCAAATTCTATGAAAGAGATGTGGAAAAGCTGCATTAACAGTTTGTTCTCTCTGCAAAGAGATCAATCAATGTTGTCAACCTGAACTTTAGTAGCCTTTGACAACATTTCCCAGAGCCTTCTCTTGGAGAAACAGGATTCTCAGGGCTTGGATGAGTGCAGTTTCCTGGGTAAAAAACTGGCTGGATGGCAGGGCCCAGAGAGTCGTGGTGCATGGAGTTATATCCAGCTGGCAGCCTGTCACAAGTGGTGTTCCCCAAGGCTCAGTGTTGGGGCCAGTTCTGTTTAATATCTTTATCCATGAACTGGATGACAGGATTCAGTCCACCCTCACTCAGTTTGCAGATGACACCAAGCTGGGAAAAGTGTTGATCTGCTGTAGGGTAGGAAGTCTCTGCAGAGGGATCTGAAGGCTGGATAGATGGGCTGAGGCCAATGATGTGAGGTTCAACTAGGCAAAGTGCCAAGTCCTGCCCTTAGCTCACAACAACCACATACAATGCTACAGGCTTGGAAAGGAGCCACTGGAAAACTGCCCAGCAGAAAAAGACCTAGGATTGCTGGCCAACAGCTGGCTGAACATGAGCCAGCAGTGTGCCCAGGTGGCCAAAAAGACAGGAGCATCCTAGCTTGTTTCAGAAATAGTGTGGCCAGCATGACCAGCGCAGTGATTGTCCCCTGTACTGGGCATGGTGAGGCCACACGTTGAATCCTGTGTTCAGTTCTGGCCCCCTTACTACAAGAAAGAAAGACTGTAAAAGTCCAGATATTGTCCTCATAAGACACAGGGAATGAATAGCAATTACAGATAAATAACACTGTCAGTCGCTAGAAAAATCTGACAAAGTTGACAGAATTCAGATAATAAAACCCTCAAGTACTGGTATGTAATTAATTAAAGACCATTATAGCTTTATTAGGTTTTATTAGGTATTTTTTGTAGGTTTTGTAAAATGAGCCCAATTTCAATTGGTTTATTCAGTCACAGGTTTGACTGTGTGACAGCTAAACATCACACAGCTGTTTTCTTACTGCTTCACTTCCCAGGTGCGATTGAAAAAGAAGTAAAATTTGGGCATTGAGATGAGGACAGTTTACTGGAACAGAAAAGCATAATAATAAGAATAAGATAAATCCAAAAATAATTAGAACATACAAAACAAGTGATACACAATGCAATTTCTCAGCACCAACAGACCGATGCCCAGATTGTACTTGAGTAGCATTCCCCAGTCAGCTTTCCCCTAAATGTATGCACTGAACATAACACCTTATGGTGTGGGATATGCCTTGTGTCTGCTAGAGTCAGCTGTCCTGGCTGTGTCCCCTCCCAACTTCTTGTGCACCCTCAGCCTCCCTGATGGTGAGGTGAGATGAGAAACAGAAAAGGACTCGACTCTGTGTGAGCCCTGCTCAGCAATAATAAAGACATCAGTGTGTTATCAATGCTATTCTCATCTTAAATCCAAAACACAGCTCTATACCGGCTACTGGGAAAAAAACTATCTGAGCTGAAACCGGACCACCGTTTTGATACATAGTATGTATAGCATTTTATGCAGTTTGACACAATGTGCTGAGGGGAAAAGAACTGTGCATATTAAATCACTGTGGTTTGTATTAAATGGATTAAAAAGGGGTTAGACTGTAATACTAAAATAAAGTGACATTCTTCTGTTCACAGTGATAGCTTAAACCCTCACGGGAAAATAAGTATAAATGAGGACAGACACTTCAGATTGTTTTTTAACATAGATGTTAATAATAGAGGCTTTAAGAAAACAGTATAAGCAAAACACATAGAAATAAAGAACATACATTATACATACAGCATTAATTAATCCCCTGAAGAAAGTTTGGGGGGTTTTGAAGTTACTATATAGCAGATTACTTAGAACACATTACATTAAGCAGCATTTTAAATGGACCCAACTACCTGGCAAATATACAATAGCAGTTGACACAATGATGGAGTTATTTGCATGAGGTTCCACAGTGACCAAAATTAAGGCTAAGGTTATTCATAATTTTAATCAATTATCTGGAAGTAAACACAAAATTACTACTCACAAAACTCTCTAGATACCACATCTAGAATTTCTACACAGTTAAACAGTGGTGAGGGTAAGATAAAGGCAGATCTTCTGAACATTCCTCTGCTTTCTTCATGGAGAGAAATATGAGAATTGTGTCAATGAATAAAATCTTCCTACTTTCAAATAGAATGGAGAAAAGATATAATGACTTCAACCGGAAGGTGCACAAACTGAAATGAATAGGTCAGTGGGCTTTTTTTTAAGAAATAAATGGTGGGAATTATAACTGGGTAGTAATGGCAATTGTAACAGAAAACTAATGAAAGCAGATTAATACAGACTATTAATACAGTCTCTTATCTGAAAACAGGTGTTTTCCAAGTAAAATATAGTTCATTGAAATCAAGTAATGCTACTGGGCACTACACAGAAGTACATGGATATTGATCTGGTAGACTATTACATAGGAGATGAGTTAAGGTGTTCCAATGACTTCTTCTGCCCTTAACTGACACACATACAAGACATCTGGATTGTCCTTTTTTGGTTGGTTTTCTTTTTTGGGTGGGGGATGAGTTGTTTTGGTTTAATCTGGTTGGGGTTTTATTTGTCTGTTTGTTTTGTGTGTGTGTATGTCTTTCTGACATCTTTGTGTTCTACTCACTATACAGGTGAGAGCAAAAGTGCACAGGAGTCATCCAGAAGGACTTCTGATGAATTTTGTAAAATCATCTTGCAGTCAATTTTGAAATACCATTCCCAGTGGTCTACAAACAAAAATCACCTGTTCTTCAGAGTGCCTTGCTAATGATGAAAATACTGAAAAATTCTGGTTCCAAGTATTTTAAGATTATGCAGATAGTAGTCTAGTAGTCTTTCATTTGGAACATTATACACCACCATTGGTGAAAGTTTGCAAAAATGTGGGAAAAGGCATCTTGATGCCTGAGTACCAGAAACAGTCTTCTAAAAGTTCATGAAGGAATTCAATTGTGATACTAGAAAAGCCAAGCTTACCCAGACAAATTTTGAAGGAGGAAAAATTTTTTTACAGTGCATACTGCATGACTAGCATTCATTTTTCTTTTTTTAATTTGTAAAATAATGTGAAATTAAGATCCTCAGGACCTTTCTCCTCCCGCTCTTTTTTCTCCCCCCAGTTATTGATTAGTTAATCTTTTTAACTGATTTCATCTAATTGAAGAAAATAATTATGTATTAGCTTATGAAAAAAGCAGACCCAGATACATTCACCTCCCAAGTGCCCACATAATGATTTTGTCCTTGTCTTTATTCAGTTCTTTTACTATTCTCATGTTATTATGTTCAGTGAGTAGAACAAAAGTGTGGAAATGAGATTACGTAGTCACTTAGTACCCTGCTGTCTTCAATGGCTTTTGCATCAGCAACAGCCCTTCAAAATTTTCATGATGCCTTAAGAAAACGATCTAATAAATTCAAGAAAGACAGCTGAACACATAATTTAGAGTCAGTGATGATAGAATATGCTTCACATCTCAGAAATTAAAGGAAGAAAATATTTATGTCCATCATAAAGTCACGGACTGTTTGATATTGGAAGGGACCATCTGGTCCAACCCCCAACTTTTCAGTATCTTGAGGGACAGAGACTCCACAACCTCCCTGGGCAACCTGTGCCAGTGCTTGGTCACAGTAAAAGAGTTTTTCCTGTTGTTCATGTGGCCCCTGCAGTGTTCTGGTTTGTGCCCATTGCCTCTAGTTCTGTCACTGTGAACTACTAAAAAAGCCTTGCTCCGTTGTCTCCCTTCATGTATCTACATACACTGACAAAACTCATCCTGAGCATTCTTTTCCTTTCACTGAACATTCTTGGGTCTTGTAGGCTTTCCTCACAGGAAAGGTGCTCCTGTCCAGTCATTGCAATGTATTTGTGGCCCTTTCCTAGACTCTCTCTTGTACTGAGAAGCCCAGAATTGGACACAGTACTCTGGGTGTGGCCTCTCCAGTGGTCAGTAGAGGGGAAGCACTGCCTTTCTCAACCAGCTGGCAATACTGTCTAAAGCAGTCAGGATACCATTTGGCTATATTTGCTGTAAGAAAACACTGCTGACATGTTTAAGCTGGTGCCCAACAGAACCCCTAGGTAATTTCCTGAAAAGCTGCTTTTCAGCCTGGCGGACCTCAGGTTGTATTGGTGTTTGGCATTGTTCCTTACCAGGTGCAGGAATTGGCATTTCCCTTTGATGAATTAAATGAGGTTCTGTCAACCTATTATTCCAGCCTGTCAAGGTGCCTCTGGATGACAGGTCATTACTGTGGCATATCAGCCATACATCCCAGTTTTGTATTCCTAGTAAACTTCCTGAACATACACTCTCTATCTCATGATTCAGGTCTTTCAATACGATAGGACTCAGTATTGACTCTTAGAGTACACTATTGGCCTCCAGCAAAACTTTTTTCTACTGATCTCTGCACTTTGGGCATAGCTATTTAGCCAGGTTTCAGTTCATTTCACTGTCTGATACAGCTTGTCTATGAGAATATGCTGGGAGACAGTGTCAAAAGTCTTGACAGTGTCTTGAAAAATATTTATAGGACCTCATTATTGATTATATTTAAGGAACTGACTAATCCTACAGAAAATAATTATCTATTGGAGTGTGGGACGCTTGTGTACCATAACTCTAATTTACAAATGCAACCTTCCCTGTCCTTCAACACTGGGATTCTAGATAAAAGTAATTCATATTTACTGTATGTGTGACTATTATGATGATTTCACTTTCTTCTCTCTTGCCTAATTCATATGAAAAAAACTAAAGATCAGGATGCTGAAAGCACACATCTATTCTTACTAAACCTGGTTATTCAAAACTGATGTGTTGGACTCCATAAAATCTAAATATTGCTAAACCCCTCCCCCACCCCAAAACCAAAAAACCAACCTCTGAGTCTGTTCCACAAGATCTCAGAATGATTATCCTTTCTATTTTTCTAGGTATTACAGCTATCTACAAATAATGCATGCAATATCAGCTACATGATTAGGGAAAATTTAACCCTTGGAAGAAGACCAGCAAGTTTCCCATACCTACCCTTAGGTACTAAGACCTGGCTCAGAAAAACATTTCAAAAGACAGGTATCATCTGTAACAGAAATGCATACATTTGCCCAGAGTTTATTTTAAGGAATTTTGAAATCTACAGTTCTTCCAAGTTATTTCAGCTGTTTCTAGGTGGTCAGATGAGAGTTACAGACAGAAAAACTGTTCTTATTTATGGACTGCATGGGGCCCAAGCTCATTTCTTTTAGATAGTAGCCTGGCAGTTTCATCCATGCCTTAGTCACTTCAAGACTAAAGTTATATTGGTACTGTAATAAAGGGCTACATTTTTTTGGTAATAGATGCACTGCATCATTTGCTAAGCAGTGTGTTTTCTTTATGAAAGCATTATATGTGTGCACTGCCATTTGTATTAGGAGCTGTCATATCAATACTACAATTTGGGTTTAGATCTCTAACTGCTGGAGACCCACAAATACAAGAGACTTACCTGTCTTTCACTCTGCTGCATCTCTGCAATTCGAGATGAGACAAAGCTGACCTAAATATAAGAAAAAGTAGCCGGTGACTTTTTTGTTACGATTTCTCCATCTCTCGTACTGTTTCCTGTCTTCATTTGTAACATCTGGAATCTGTTTGGTTTTTTTCAGTGTGTACCATAAAATGAATCATATTTCTCTGTGCTTACAGAAACACAGCACTTAGTGAAAGCTTGACAATAATATAGACATTTAAGAATAATTATTTGTGCTATATTTCTTTGTTGTTATGACCCTTGATGTGACTGAGGCTAGCTAAAATGGGCTAATTTGCTTTTAATGTGATTTACCCAGAATGCTAGATGTATGCTTCTCATTTTAGGGCTGAAAAATTCAGTGAGACAAATAAGTGGGTGAAGAAATCAGCATGGAGGCATTTTCCATGGACTGTGAAAAATATCAAACTAACAGTTTAAGATTTATACAAAAATATGCTCTTTTATTTCTAGCTTCATCATGACTAATTGCTTAATACTTTTTTCTACTCCAATAATTTCTCTGATTTTAATATAAATTCAACATTAACATACCATATCTATAATAACTTTACAGTTTTATTTAAGTCTTTTCTTCTAAATTTACCATATCTGATCTATTGGCTAGAATGAGTAGAAAGTGATTGTCATCTGCATTACTTTTCCTGCTCAAGTATTTGGCAGAAAAAAACCCGTATTTTTTATTACAGATTTTTTAAATCAACAACTGTGAAATTAGTGGGTTTTATCAATCTATTATCTTAAATAACTTTCCTTTTGAAAAGCAGAGAGCCAATAAAGCCCCACTTAAAACAGCTCTTTTAAATTATGTATCAAAATATATTTCTGTAATTAAAGTGAGGGGAAAAAAGGTGCTCCCATGGTTATCTTTAGTTCACTAACTTGGATCAAATGAACCATTTTGGGGAATAAGCTGCAACTCAAGTAAAGAAGAGATATGTTCTCAGTTAGTGAAATATTTCCATTACAGTAGTATCTGACATCTTTAAGCAGAATCACAGTAGAGTTTACTTAAGTTTTGTAAAACTTCTTAATAAAAAAAAAAAGAGCTTAGAAATCTTTCATATTTTAGAAATTAAACAAATATATGAGACTGACAATTTCATAATACAGCACTTTTTATTTCTTGGTTTAGATGTTGTTGTCTGTAATCATATAAATTCTGCCATCACTTTCAAATAAGAACTTTGCTATGTTAAACCCACCATCATTTTAATCCTTCAGGCTTAACCAACTTGTTGTTTTTCACTTTCAGAGAGTATTCAGTCTCAAAGGGAATTTTCTTATAGAAATTCATTAGATTCTAAGTATGTTCTGGTATTTTAGCGTACTAGAAGAACATGACGGAAAGTGTGAGTACCTTGAAGGCTTTGTCTGCAGGTCATGAGAGGTACACAAAGTAAAGGAAGTTTCATTCTCTTCCTATGTCTCACATCACATAGATACACATCTCAATTACATTAGAAGACTGGTCCCTTTCATTTATTTGCAATAGGAAGAGATGCTAAAGGAACTGTAAGCTTTAATAAATAGAAGTAGTCAAGAAGCTTTGACATTTTTCAAATAATGACTTGGGGAGAAATATTTTTCTTCAGGATTCAGGTCACAGCAAAACATCACCATTATATGTCACTAAACAATTGCAAGGAGAGGGTATAGTTGTTGAATACAGGAGGCAAGCCTGGCTAAGAGTTTATTTGAAATGCCTCAAGGTAATTGGTGTTTTTCAAGGAGGACTGCAAGTTAAGGTGGCCCATAAACTATAAATTAAAGAGGTATTTTTAAAAAGTCACTAGTGAAATTCTAGTCCTTATGGAGTCAATGGGATTTCGATTTATAATTTGTTTGTGAGCTGGGTTTTTTCGTGTTTGTGGGTTTTTTTCCCTCTGGGTTTTCTGTTGCAGACAAAAAATATCTGAAAATGTCACCTTCAGGTAATTCCAGCCAGTCCCATGTCAGCCTGTTTTAGAGAACTTTAGGAAAAGATTCAGCGCTCAAGATCATAATGAGAAGCTAAGCTTTATCCTTACCAGTGGAGATTCACCCTTCTTAATACAAACCACCCCATAATTGTAACAATCAAGTACTACATTTCCTTGTCTGCTGCTTGAAGGGTGACTACAGAAATTCAGTCCTGCCACATAAGAAAAACCCATACAACCTTTCCTTCCTCCATTGTTTGTGTACTCTGTATTCTTCAGTCATAACAAAAAGATCAATATTCATTTCACATTTTAGTTTCTGCCTGCTATTCACAAACATTTTCTCCAGGGCCCTATGTTGTATCTTTGCCTATTGTTTTATTGAATTTATAACATTGTTTTTATTTGCTTTCTATTATGGCACAGATAATAAAAATGCATAGCATGATATTGGGTGAATATAAAGCGCACAAACACTGAGTGGGAATACCAAGTGTTGTTTTTCACCTCACAAGAAGGAATGGATGATGGGAAATATGATCTATAAACCCTCATGAGGCAGTGAATAAACTGGAATTGCCATTAGGGTTCAATGCTGGATATTGATAGTTCTCTGGCTCTGCTTCTTCATGAAATCAGTGAAAGAAATTAAGTGCTTTCAGTTTCCACTGTGTGCTCTGCTATCACATCCCAGTAGGTCTCCTATCATGTCTAGGGACAGAGAGTGTTCTCCACTGAAGTTATAAAATCTCTATCTCTAACTCTGCTATTTTGAGATCCAGAGGGTGGGTTCATCAACCTTGAAGAAGAAAAGGAAAACTGACTCTAAAGAAGGAAGAAACAATCAGCTCTACTATTCCTTTTATAAATGCCTGGCACCTGTATCATTCAAACAGAGGCTGGAAATCTTTTGCTAATTTCATTCTCACACTGAGCACATTCAAACTTCATGTCTTCTTGGTTCAAACCCTTGTAAGAAACTCAAAGCTGAAATATCCTTAATTTTGAACTTTTTCATGAAAATTCTTTTTGGTTATGAATGCTTTAAGGAGTAGGCTACCATGTAAGATGTAAACAGCACCTATGTTAATTGTTTTTCTTCAAAGAGTGAGCACATTGCATTTCATGAAGGATGCAGTGACATCGATGAGTTAAAGCAGCTCATGGTTGTCACAATGGTTTCTCAGTTCTTTGAGAAACATCATGTCTTCTAATTCCCAAATTCACTTTGTATTTAATTCTCTACTTGACTCTTGTAAAATTCATGAAAAGTTCCAGAAGCAGAAAACAGGTCTCCGCTCTTCTGGCATGTGTACATAGCCCATTTCTTTTCTTTGCCATTTTATATCTTGACAACTAGGAAATAGAAAATAGATTTAAATCCTGTCAGATAGAAAAGGAAGTCAAACATGGATCATCCATTTGTTGGCCAAGTGCCCCAAATGTGTGTTACTGGAAATGGCAGGTGGAACAACCACCATTGTTTTCCTTGAGGCAGAGCAAACTTCTTTTCCATAGTATCCCATGTTTTTTAGCTGTTATCATGGAAGAACATTCTGTTAAATTCAAATTCTTGTGTTTGGAAATAAGAGGCTGAGAACTGCTAGGATGTAGCATTTGGGCCCTTCTCCTTTAGACTGTAAGTAATTTCTTTCCCAGGATGCTGATGTTTAAATCCACATATCTACCAGCTGTCATCCAGCAACTATGGAGAGTCTAGGCAGGGCATGAGCATGTGTTTAAATTAATTTTGGAGGTATCTGTTACCTAGTAGACCAAAGTACAAGGGATAACTGCATTTTTGTACCACTAAAACTTGCTGGCACATTTTATTAAGTTTGGAGTAAAAACTTTCAATTAAATCCTGTTTCAGGATGTTGTTTCATCATGGTATGATCCCACTATCACTGATGTCTACTTAATTTCTCCTATTGATGACAACAAGATATTAAAAATACTATTAATATGATTTTTAAATAATTAGCCAATATTTAGCTAAATCATGAGAATTATTATTTCAGTTATCAATATGATTTCATAAAAATTTGGTTAAAATTATAAAAACCTGTTGCATTTTTATTTTCCTCACTAGCAATTATCTTGATCTGTTTGCCTCACTGTCCTAAAGATCAATAAAACCTAATGCACACAGTCTTTTGGGGCAAACGGGAGCAAACTGCAAATGACTTGTGTGAGTGCTTTCTACAGTGTTTTCTATCAGGAAGGTATTAGAAGATTTTGCTTGCTTCTTTTAAAATTTTGTCACAGAAAATCCAACTGCACTCAAGAATTACTCTCTCTTATTTTGAGGAATGAAGGAAAGGTATACAAATTTTAGGTCATTGTCCTGCAGAACACTCTTAAGACCACTTAAGTTGATGATTTGCAAGGGCAGGAACTCAGTGCCTCTCCAGAAATTTCTTTGCATTGCCCAAAAGAGGTTCCTATAAAATAAAATAAATTAATAAGTTTGCCTTCTGATTTAGAAAACATTGTAAGATATCCTCACTGGAATTCTCAGATCCTTGATTTATGTGCATTATAGTTGCTATATTATGACCGTTTTTGATAAAATTCAAACCATTAGAATCACCCATGCAGAAATCTTTGAGAAAAGGCATAATTTGAAACAGGCCCCTTTAGACATTGAAGCCCAAAAGGCGGGATAAAACTGTTTAGAGACAGAGTTTTTAGCCTTTAAACAGCAAGGTATTTATTGGTGCAACGTTGGGGAACCCCCAGCTCGCACTGGACAAAGAGTTCCAAAGTTTTCAGTGAAAAGCAAGAGTATTTATACAATTTTGCATAGGATTACAACATCTTTTCATGCATATTCATAATATTGCAACATCTGACTGTAATATTCATAGTAGGTGGAGCCTGGGTGTGATCGCCTCTTTTGGGGAATTTTGCAGGGGTACATCCTGTTGCCTTCATCTCGGGGGGGGGCTGCATTTTTACTCCTCTTCATCATGAACTTTTCAACTTCTTCTGGTTTTGCTGATTCTGGCAGGGAATCTTGGACTTGGGCCTCTGTTCCCTGTTCTGTTTCTTAATATTCCTGTTCTGTTCTTTGGTGTATCTTCCTTAGTTCCCTTATCTCTATGTACTTGTCTTTCAGGGCATAATGACCCAGAATTTGTCTTTTAACTAGGCATTTTCTCATAGAGAGTTCTCAGCGTCGATATTCTAAGATAACTTTTCACTCTTAGAGCCTCTGCTCAGCTTCAACAGTCTTAAAGAAATGGCATTAGAATTCCTTTGTATTCATATGGAAAGCTGTAGAGGTAAATCTGAATGTACTATTAAGCAAAAATAAAATAAAATAAAAAAAATCTTTAGGAGGGGAAACAAACATGTACTGGAGAGTCCTGAAATAAAAATAATATTTCATATATGTCAGTTCTGTATCTGACAGATTTTTTTTGTGAAGATTCTAGCTCATGAAGGATTTAAAATAAAAATAGTTGCCTGTTACTGCTTGAAAATCACGAGGTAGAAGAGAGTTAGGGAAATTCAAAGATTAAGGCTGTAACTGGGGATAACTGAGAAATGGACTGTTTGTTTTTATCTGCTTCTGTTCTACTCCTTTCAATTGTTATTCTCCTTCTGTCTTTATAATTAAAAAAATAAATTGTTATGGTACCCTTTCTCAGGGTACTTCATTGTTCAAGTTTCACCAGCTACTGATCATCCTACCACCAAACCAGAACTGATTTATCATTTGGCATAACTTTGCCTGTCAGAACTAGCTAAAACATTATCAGTGAGCTCTTTAGTATTTATCCTGTATCTGTATGAAGTCTTTTTTTCTGTAGCAATGATGGGAAATTAATGTTGCATTATCAAGAAAATACATTGTTTACATTGTTGTGAATACAATAACAATATAGACTGTATTCTATTATAGGCCTTTCTGAAATACCAATAACTTGTATACTGCTATGGGACAAACAGTGTTTCTGGCATATGCAAGCTATTCGAGGCATTTCTAAACTCATAGGATCACAGAATCTTAGAAGACTGACCCCGTCCCTGAAGCAGGGTAAGCTACGGGATCAGACCAGGCTGCTCAGAACTTTACTTGAGTCTTGAAACACTATGGCTATGGAGACTGTACAGTCTCTCCAGGCTGTCTGCTCACTCTGCCCTACTAAGCTGTTCTTACAGTGAAAAAGGCTTTCCTTGTATCAGGCACTGCTAACTGAATGGTGACTTTGTTATCCATCGCAGCCTTGAAGTCTTGTTCAGCAACTGGTATCAGTTCCTCTTCTTTCCCAGGCAAAGTACTTTTCCATTTGTCATTACAGAATTTCCAGAAGTTCCTGCTAACCCACTCCTCCAAGCTGGCTAGGCCTCTTTGGAGGGTACTTCTGCCATTGAGCAGAGCCTGTTCTCTCAGATTTGGCATACTCGACATACTCGACAAGAGGGAACTCTTATTTCTTTGAAGCTATTTGAGGAAGATCTTAAACAAGGCACGTCCCAGGGCAAAGTCCTCTAGAACTTCACTTCTTACCAGCCTCCAGACAGAATACAACTGATTAATCATGACTCTCTGAGGGTGATTCTGATCATTCATTGAGTAGTCCACTCTTCCAGACTCTAACATCTTAACTCAGGTACAAGAACATTTTTGATACTACCAGAAGACTTACTCTACTTAAAGTTAGTGACCCCCTCTGCTTTTCCCAAAACAGTCTCTCATGTCTCTCTCATATTTTAGAATAGAAGACTTCTGCTTTGTCAAGTATGATTTCCCCTTGGTAAATCCATTTAGACTGTTCCCAATCACCTTCTTCTCCTTCATTGCCCAGAAATGTGTGCTAAGATGACTTGCACCATGGTTTACCCAGAGTCTGAAGCAAGACTAACTTCCACACCTTTCCCATACTCTTTTTCAAAGTTTTTGCAACATTTGCTCTTTTTAAGTTGCTGGGAACTTCTCCTGGTGTCCATGGACTTTTTTAAGGAAATCAAGTGGCGAATAATGTAGAACATAACAAGAAGAATGTAGGAAAACAGTCAGCACTTAAGAACAAAAAAATCTTGCAAAAATATTTTAATTTTTATAAGATTTACATCTGATTTAGATTGGAATAACTTATGATGAATAGACTGTGGCTTCATATGTTTATACATTTACCTGAAAATCACCTGAAAATATTTGTGGGTATCTGATATGGATATGAGCTGCATTTTTGCCATTAGAAGATACAGTGGAAAGGATCTTTCTCTTTACAGTATGTTGAAGTCTGGTCTGTTTATTCTGCCTTCCTTCAGAAAAGTAAATGGGTCAAATGTTTTCTCTGGATGAAGAAGGAGGTTATTCCTGCCTTGGAGAGCTTGCTCAGAGAAAGGGGTTTTCAGAGACACTAGAACAACAGAGCAAGAGAGAGTCACAGCTGAGACTCTCTTGTGTGGTGTGTAGCTTTGCAACTTTCAATGTTACTATGAAGTAATGTCATCAACATAGTTTCTGGTTTTTAGATCAGTAAGAACTTAGCTTCAAAGAAGTGACATACAAACAATTAGATTTAAATGGCTTGCCGTGATTTATATGCTTAATTAAAAGCTTATGAATATTCATTAATATGTTAGACAAGTTGCTTTTTTTTACTGAAAAATCAGTCACATTTAGGTCACTTCCAAAGTCAAACTCAAACTTGTAGTCTGTATGCCAACCTTGAACTGTTCTTGCAGGTTTTGAAAACACAACTTGTAGCTACAATTCTTTGGAAATGAAGGCCTTTTCTTTGTTTTTCATTAAACCAGTCACAAAAAGTAGTACATGAGCCATTTATTTCCAACCAAATTGAAGCACAAAATTAGTCATGAAATATTCTTGACCTCTATGGCTTTGTTAAACAAATTGTTTGGATTGTCAAGAGAGTTTATGTTAAATTTGTTATTTAGACAATGCATCATATGAAGTGGTTATTATCAAAGTCATTGACTTCCCTTGATATATTCACCAGTACATCCCTTTGTTTACAGAGCTTCTTTGCTGGCTGCTTAACACAAGGTACAAAGCTACGTGTACTTCTTTTTGAAATCGTTACTGAGAAGGACCAGAGAAACAGAACCTTTCCACTGAAGTACAGGATAATGCTGCTTTCCTCTGAATGACAATTTGGTGGTGGTTTAAAATGTTGGGTTGTTTTGGGGTTTTTTGTTGGTTTGGGGTTTTTTTGTTTGGTTGGGTTTTTTAAAGTATTGTTATCAGAAAAACAGCTTAGTAACATTACGGTTATCTCATTAGGGGGTACAGAGTGTGGAGAAAGTATGCAGTTTCTAGCTAAATTGGAGGTTTTGCCACTTAATGTCACATAGGGACAGTGTTTGTCCCCCTCTAATCTTTATCTCTTTTTTCCACTACTGCCACCTCCATGACTTTGGATCATTCCCTGTGTTGTTATTACTGCTGATAGTAACACAAGGGTAAAGGTCATAAACCTAAAAAAGCTTCAGAGAGATCAGTAATATCTCATATTTGGACCATCAGAAAAAGAATAACATCTCTGGTTTCTTCCTGTCAACAACATAATAATCATGAAAATAAAATACATATCTGCAAAGAGTTCTAAAAGTCCTGCTCTACAGAAATGGCAGGCTGAATCTAGCAAGAGGCATTATGAATATGCACAACTGAGACAAAGAAGGGCCAGGAAGGGATGCACAGGGTTGGCATGCCAAGTATCTTAAATGGCTGCATGCTAAAATTCTTTTTAAAAATAAACAGTGGAGTCTGACATCTTTCTCTATAATCAGAACAAGGGTATAATTTTACAAGTTTGGTTATGGCAAATGCCATATTTAATTTACATTAACAGGGCTTTGCTGAAAAAGCATATAAATATGCTAAACATGGAACAGTAAAAGTAATGTTTCCTTGCATATTAAAGCCTACTCTGGAGACCAGAATATAGATACAGGTATCACACTGAAATGTTTTTCAGTGGTGCTTAAAAATATAACAGTGTAGTCTTCATCTGGCAAAGGAGTCTGACATAAGTTCATATTAAACCCAGAAAAACAGAATGAGGCTTGACAAAGTAAGAGATATACACCAAACAAGGTGTTGCATGTACTCTTGGCCACCATTAGTGGAAATAACCATCAGAGATAAAATTCTTACAGACTTCCTTTCCCTTTAAAACTGTAGAATATTGACGTGGACGGAATCATAAGGCAGCAAAAGAATTTTTTTTTTTTTTAGCATAATAACGTGTGAAGTAAAAACAATGGATTCCAGGAAAGAAGACTTCAATAAACTCAGAGAATTGATGGACTGTACATCCTGAGAGGTTAGTCTGAGCAGAAAAGATATTTTAAAAATCTGGCAGTACTTTAAAAAACAAGACTTAAAAGACTCAAGTGCAAGCTATTTCCCTGCAGAGGAAAGACAGAAAGTATCGTAAGGGACCTACTTGTCTAATTGAAGAACACTGCATGGATTTAAAAAAGAAATTAGTAAAAAGGAAGTGGAAACTAGGCCAGACTAATAAGATGAACATGAAAGTATAGCATGAACATATAGGGACAAAATGAGAACCATGGAGAAAAAAAAAAAGGAGCAGCAATTAACAAAGGACAAGGAGAATGTCAACTAAGAGATGAGGAAAAAAAAGTAAAGGGTCGGTCTGCTGTTTAGCAGAGCAATACAGCTACCCACAGCTAATGACAGAAAAGCTAATATCTTTACTTTTTTTCTGCACCAATTTTCAAAACATAGCTCTACTGCAACTAGGAGATATATCAACCACTAGTGGCAGATGTAAGAAAATAAGGGGGTGAGTGACAAGTTATATGGATTTGTCATGAATGGATTGTGTCAACTAAAACACGATTTCTCTCTAGTAGAGAATAGCAGACCTTGTGAATAGAGAAGAAAAAGTAGGTTACATATATCCTGGCCTGAGCAAGGCTTTGACAGACATTCTCATAAGCAGCCTTGGGAGACATAATCTAGATGAAAATGTCATGGACAAGAGAAAATATTAATGTTTCTCTGTCAGAACGAAGGCTGTGTCAAGTAGGGCTTTTCAGGGTTCTGTCCTAGGTCTAATATTATTCAATATTTTCATATGCTTCTTAAACTCACTGTTGAGTGCGGACAAATAAAGAATACTAAAATCATGCAAGGATACACTGCTGAATAAAGGCAAATCACAGAATTTCTAAACACAAAAAGAACAAATACTATCCTATGCAACAAGTTGAACACTGTATTGAAAAAATCATTCAATTCAGTTGTGTAAGGCAAAAAAAAATCATACTTATGTGAATAAAATGAGATATAGCACATAAAGCACATGAAGTAGCATGATCCTCTGCTATGTGCCAGGAACACATAATCTGAAGTGGTGCACTGGTTTGGTCATTGTATTTCAAGAAAGAAAGGATATAATATAACAGTTTTCAGACAGAAAACAAGATTCATTAAATAAAAGAGTTATCCTTTCTCTGTGTCTGTATCAAACAGCACAAAAAATAAAGCGGTGTGGAAGACTGCACAGAATCAGCCTGAAAAGATTCTCTAATGACAAAAATCGAAGCTGAGATTGATTGAAATTGGCTAAAGCTGGCAGCACAGACAGTAACTTTCATCCCTAGTGCTCTTTAGTGCTCATGTGTGCCTATATATGCCTGTGTGTGTATATATATATACACACATGAAAGATAGATAGATGATAGATAGATAGATAGATAGATAGATAGATAGATAGATAGATAGATAGATAGATAGATAGATAGGCATTTAGGCTCAAAATAAAGAATCTTAGGGATAATTCATTGCTGGTTAGAAATTAAATGAAAACATACTAAATAGCCTGAATTCATAAAAAAGGAAAATGTTTATTGCCAAGAATTGCTTTTTTTTTTCTTTTGCTTGGATGGAAACCATGTTCATTCAGAAATAAAACAGGTTAGTTCATATGATATAAAAAATTGTCAAAATCCTGAATATTCAGACTTTGTAGCAGTGGAGATTTCTAAATGTATTTGCAACAAAACTGGTAACTAAGTATGTGTATCTGCATTTCTGTTTTTCATAAAAGGCACCTTTCTTTCCTGAGCTCTTCAATGCATGCATGTGATTATCCAAATTATGATCTAGTGACTATATGTATAGACAATATAAATCAAAAGAAAATTGTCTGACAAATCAAAATAGAATGTTAAGTGAATAAAAAGGGCAAAGTTATCAACACAGTTTAAATCACACCAAATTAATTTGTTAAAAAAAATTTCTTGACTTTTATGCCAATTTAAAGATGTAAAAATAAGGAAAAAGACAAAGAGAAGTATGTCTGCCTTTACAAAGGCTAAATCACAAATGAAATAGCCCTTGAGAACGAAATTCAGAAAACTAACATCAAACACATTGGTCAGAATCCTGTAATCCTATAATTACAGCCAAATTTCTGCAGAAATATAGTGGTAGCATATATAGTCAGGAAATTCTTCAGATTTTGTTTGATGCCATTTTAACCTCTTTGATTCTCTTTACAAAACATTTTTATCAGGCAATAGTCATTCTAAAAATGTCATAGAGAAAGATTCTTTATGAATATTCATGGAGTGCAGTTTGTATTAGTGCAAATGTACAAAACAGAATTGTTCTTTTTTACCATTTTAAATGTCCTATAAGCTTGAAAAACATCCAGTCATAGAACAAAAACAGTCTTGTGTCTTAACATTAGTAACAAATTTGGAATGCAGAATATGCAAAATGGTGTTTGAAAATTGTTCCCAAGTACTCTGTATGCTAAAAGAGATTTGTGTTTCCATAATTACTTGAGTTATCAGTGAGTAATTTAGAGTGCTGTAATTGTTCATGAAAACAACTGGCCTCAAACACGCAGCCATTTTAAAAATATGGTGGTCTAAGGATTTAGCATTACTCTTCTGCTTGTTGTTATGCTTTTGGTTACTACCCACTGCAGCTGAAAACAGTGAATAAGAACAAGAGAGCATATCCTGGCATCACAGATGAAGACAATTTGAATTAATATGGTTGATCTAAATTCTGTCAAAGTCTGACTCTAACAAAGTAAATAAAGAGAAAAGAAAGACATAATAAGTGCAAAAGCTTTTAATAGATACGTTTAAATTTTTTTAGATCCTTCATTATACATAAATTGCTTTTGACTAAGAGCAATTAATATGTTGTTTTGAAAATGGTATTTGAGAGAAAGAATGTACTTAAGTCTAGCTAAAGACTGATTCTTCCTGTAAGGAGAGAGAAAAAACAAGCAAATAATACAGAATGGAGGATTCTGAGCAGTGAAGAACATTTACATACCTACAGACACACTAAATGCTAGAACAACAAAAGTATCTTTTCTATCACTGATGTGCCTTTAAGAGTAATATATCCTTCCTAAAGCACTCTTAATGCTGACACAGCCTAAGTTCACAAACTAAACTATCATCCCTGGGAACAGTGACTGCCAAAAACAACTTATGAATGATGCAGGAAACATGAAAAAAACCCCATATATCAACTTTATCAACAAGTAGGAAAGTCAATAAAAGATATTCTTAGGTTAAACCATAATAAAATATTGCTGCAAAATCAACATGCAATATAAAAATTATGACCATAATTGCAAATCAGAAAAAAAATAGCATCTTAATTAGACATATTAAAATGATAAATCAAAAGAGAGTCTTTCTACCCTCCAGCACATCAACACTCCCACTGAACTTGGTGTCATCAACAAATTTACTGAGGGTTCACTAATCCCCACATCCAGATCATCAATAAAGATGTTAAACAGGGCTGGCCCCAAAAGTGAGCCCTGGGGAACACTGCTAGCAACCAGCTGCCAACTGGATTTAGCTTCATCCACCACAACCCTCCAGGCTCAGCCATCCAGCTAGTTTTTTGCCCTTGAAAAAGAGTCTACCCACCCAAGCCACAAGCAGACGGTTTTTCTAGGATGATGCTGAGGGATATTGTGTCAAATGCCTTACTGAAGTCCAGAGAGAACACACCCACAGCCCTTCCCTCATCCACCAAACAGGTCACCTTTTTGTCGAAGGAGATCAGCTTGGTGAAGCAGCATCATAAGCCTTTCATAAATCCATGTTGACTGGGCTTGATCACCTGGTTGTCCTGCACCAACCATGCAGTGGCACTCAAGATGATCTCTTTCATAACTTTGCCTGCAACTGAGGCTGACAGGCCTGTAGTTCCCTGGATTATCCTTTTAATCTTTCTTGTAGATAGGCATGACATTCTCTAATACCCAGTCAGCTGGAACTACTCCCATTAACCAGGATTTCTGGTAGATGACATGGATGTCATAGTCTAGAAACCAAAAGTGATCGCAGCAATAAAATCAAAGTGTGTCCTGTTGCTTTGTAGTTAAATTTTAAAGTCCAGACACAAAAATACTATTTTTACTCTTTTTTTAGCAAATCAGAAAGCTATTTGTTAGGCCGTTCAAAATAAAAGTGTGATTTTTACAATAGGTTTCTTAAATAATTATTTTAAATAACAAGCTTTTATCTGCCACGCCCTTATCATTCATACATCATGCTTTAGTGATGGCAAAGTGTACGCACAACAGTGGGTACTGAGCTGGCTGTGAACCAATGTAAACAGTTTAATAATTCCATGCTTGACATCCCTGTCTGCTATTCACCTATGTAAAAGTATTTTTTTCTTTTTGGGTCAGTGCTAGACAGCAGCTTGAAAATATTCACTCCACAGTAAAATCTATTTTATAGGATTTCTCAGAGTGTGTTTCTGTTTTCTCAGTATTTTAGAGCTCACAGCAAAGGTGAGGGAGCAAGCGCTGTGCACAGGCTCCAGCTTGTTGAGATAGAGATCTGTCAAGCTCAGAAGGCACTGGAGGAAAGCACCACTGTAAGCAAAAACAGCACTCCCCTCAATATTCTCTGTGATATCCCAACACAGCTGTTAAGCAGTCATAAGAAAGGCTCCACCATAGCACAAAATCAAAAGCAGCAAGACTAGTCCTTTGTTCCCAGAGCTGAAAGAAGCTGCTTTCCTGGGAAGACAGGCATCCCAATAAGAAAAACTATGAAAACAGGAAGATTGTTGAAAAAGGGATTTTGCAATGTAAGTGACACCATGACAAAAATAAATGGAAAACTTCCATTTCATAATCTTTGACACTAATTTTTCTCATCTCCGTGAATGAATTAAAATCTTCTCACAGAATTCTCCTGCCCTCTTCCTCATTCCACTCATGCCCTCCATTCCACTTCACCCTGCTGTAGAATACTACAGCAACTTTTGACTATCCTCCGGAAATAGCTTGAAACCTCTGTTTTGGTTCACCCGTAGGAGGAGTGAGATGGATCCAGTTTCCTTGTTGAGACAGAGGCATCTTTTTATGAAAAACCCTATTGTGTTATAAGTATGCACGCACTGAAAAGTAACAGGTGTGGCTGCTGCATAGAGAGTCTGAAATTGCAGCATGTTAGGTAGTCTGTAGTAGTTACCCATGTGCAGCTTTTTACCCAGTTTCATCTTACCTGCAAAGAAACTTTTTCATTTTCATATTGAGAGGGGAAATTTCGGGGCATGACTCAGCCTGTTTCAGGCATACACTTTAGCATGAGATAAACTGCCTCCTCAAGGTGTCTATTGCTCTTTATTGACAGTAATGGGAGCCCCAGGGGTAATAACTGTAGATGAGATGTACTCACTGTAGTTTAGTTAAGTGAATCCTACCTGAAATGAACCCACCTCTTTTTCATCATGAATATAACTCAGTTTAATGTGCAAAACCCAAGGACAATAAGAGCCAATGTTCATTTAATTTTCATACTGTATCTAGTATGCCACTCATTCAACAGGGTAGGGGTTTTTTATTTGCTACATGTAGACAAGTGAAACTACAGGTTCTTAATTAAATTATGTCATCTCCAAGGACACTTCGTCCTTTGATCCAAGACAGTTCAAAAAACTTCACGGTTCAGTTATCAGGAGGGAAGGCCAAGCATACAGCAATCTCTCTCTGTAGCAGTAAGGTTATATGTCTATCTGTTTATTCTAGGCAAAAGCTTACCTGTAAAAATCTCTCAAAGCCAGCTGTCCTTGAACAACAGCACAGAACTTCATCACCGCCATGGGTTGACCCTTTTCCATCTATTTGCTACTCACTGTTGCTCCTCCTGTTACTGGAAAGATATGCAGAGGATGAGATGTTACTGTTCAGCTCCGTAGAATTTACAATGCACATTGTATCATCCATTTTGCTGCTCCTTGACAAGTGACAGAGATATGTAACCTAGTAAAGGGAATTTAAACTCTATTTTCCATATGTTTCTCATTTGCACTTCACTGACAGAATTCCAAATCAACTTGATGGCTGTCGTTACTGTTTGTAGAATTCTTAATTAAAAGTATAAAGCAGAATTTCATTCATACTACATTTACCTTGTTGGGAGTGAATGTTCTTTTCAGATGATTACTGCATTGAAAAAACAAACATCTATGCATAATGTTTAGGAATTAAGTGTATCAAAATACAGCAGAATTGATGAAATTTCATTCTTAAAGTGCGGAAGTATAGGTACAAGCCAGGCATCTTTTTAGGATATTTGACCATCACATGGGACATTCATATTGTTCCCTATGAACTCCAGCATGTCTGGCAGATGAAAATCTGGAAGGACATATTCCTTTGCATCTTTCTTGGCCTCTGACACAGGCAGATGAGAGCCTGAATCACTCTGAAGCCACGTCTCTACTCCATTAAATATGATGTTTTCTCATTGTTACATGAGACTATGCCCCATTGGGTGACAGATGCAGTCTGTCACCCAATGGGGCATAGTCTCAGGACTTGTTTGGGCTTGTCCTGGCATTTATTAATTTTACCTTGGTCTAGCTGTGATAACAATTACCTAAGTAGTCAAGTTTGGTCTAGGATACATGTAGCTTATAGTGTAGCTAGTTGTTATTCTGTGTAGAATAACTTAGCTGTGTGGTTTGCGGGAGTGTAAACACAGAAGATATTCTAGGTTGTAAACAGACATCTCAGTGGCCCACCAGTGGTCACTGTAGGAGTAAAATCTTGTTAATGAGATTTAAATAGGAAAGAAAACTGAATGATTGACAACCAAGGGAGACAAAGCTCACATTTACAGAATGTGTTAAGAAAAAGTATAAAAATAAGCAGAAGAAGATATCAAAAATCAAAGAGGAAGTGATCAATAGTGTCAGATTTTTCCTGAGGAGCTTAGGATGCTGACATCTCACTACAGCCCCACTGCCTTTAATTAAAGAGTAGGAATAAATCTGAGGCAGTATTGGACACAAAACCTCATCTTATTTAGATATGCTAGTATAGATGCAGCCATACATACCTGAAAAGAAGCTGAAATGCACATGATCTTACAGGGTCTTTTGCCCTGTAAGTCCTTTCTACAAGTTCAACCCAGGTAGCTGGTGATTGAAAACTCTGGCCATCTGCTATTTTGCAGTTCAGATACAGTAAGCTGGCGGTTTGTCCAGTTCCTAGGAGATGGATGCCCACATTACAAAAACCCCTCACCATTATAGTTGACACTAATTGACATGCTTGTATAAGACTAAGCAGTGAGGCCAAGGAATAAATAGGCAGGAGTTTCTGAAAGGTAGTTCTTCTCAGTCACAGCTGAAGGATATTGTCCACACAATTTGAGAAGATGGCCATTACTTTTGCTTGAGATACATCTTTTCTGAATCTGAATAGAGCTGTCACATAAGCTCTGAATTCACTTGCAAAAATTAATTACAAGAAAAAATTTCCAAAATACTATGGTCCTTCATTCTACTTTATTAGGCATATTACTTTATATTTATATTTACTCTATTAAAATCATGCATCTGACAGTAAAGCAAGGTAATATTTGTTTTTCATAAATCATTTCTTGACTCATATCCTAACATTTCAGCAAGGAGCTTAATCCTTAATTAACAGGCATAGCTCAGATTTTAGGCCTAAGTTAGGTGTTGCTCCATTGATAGTTATATTTTTTAGTCAATTTAGAAGTCAAGGTCTCATTTTCGAAGGTGATTTCCTCTTACATGTATCTCTAAGACTCTCTGACCAAATTCAATGGCTAAAGTATTAATCCCTCAGAACTGCTTCTAAACTTTTCCCTAAGTCTGTACATAATTGTGACCCTGGCCCTAGCTTTCTACTGGTTAGCACTTGCTGGGTCCTCCATCTCTATGGTAGTTTCACATTAAGTTTTGCAGTATCTCTGTTGACTTCTACAGTGCCAGTGTTTACTTTTCCCCTGTCCTCTGTGCTGAACTTCACAGTTCAAATAATTGTGCTAGTGTCAGTAAGATGGGAACCTTTCTGTTTCAGTAAATGTTCTCTATTTACCTAAGGATTCAAATAGCCACCCATTAAGGTTTTTAAGACACATGTAGCCACATCCAATTTGTGTTTCAGTTTGAGTTCAAATTAGGCAACTAGAAAACTTTGAGAACCTACGTTTCAGCCTACATATTCAGAATGTAGCACCATAGAAAACTTGGTATTTGCCTTTGACTCACCTCGCCCCACTCACAAAAAAAAACCCCAACAACAACAACAACAACCCCCACCAAAATCAAACAAACAAAAATCCAGTAACTATAAGCTTCTGTAAATGTAAGTGCATAAATTACTAGTAACTAAAATTAATGGTATATTGTGAATCTTTTTGTTATTTGTACATTCACAAATGCCTATAAATAGATAACATGGGAGACATATTTCAAAATGGGGTCTGTATAAAAAATGACAATATTGCTGTCTGTATAGGTAGACAAGTAGGTTGGTAAAAGACTGTTTGGATGACCAGATTACAGGTTCACATAGTCATCATTAACAAGTCATTCTCTACCTTATGACAGGTAATAAGCAAAGTGCTGCAGGGATCTCTTCTGGAATCTATCATGTTCTTCATCTTCACCAGTACATCCTTCCAACATTTAAATGGAGCTTATAAAAAAGATGGAAGTGAATTTTCACACGGGCGTGTGTTTATAGGACAAGGGAGAAGAGTTTTGAGCTAAAAGAGGGGAGATTTAGATTAGTTGTTAGGAGGAAATTGTTTACTCAGAGGATGGTGAGGCACTGGCACAGGTTGCCCAGGGAAGCTGTGGATCACCCATCCCTGAAAGTATAGTCCCTGAGAGGGACTTAAAAGATCATCTATTTCCAAATCCCCTGCCACTGGCAGGGATGTCACTCACTAGATCAGGTTTCCCAGGGCCCCATCCAACCTGGCCTTCAACACTTCCAGGGAGGGAGCATCCACAGCTTCTCTGGGAAACTTGTTACAGTGTTTCAACACCATCATAGTAAAGAATTTCTTCCTACTGCCTAATCTAAATCCACCCTTTTTCAGTTTGAAGCCATTCCTCCCATAATTACATGTCCTTGTAGAAAGTTCCCCTTCAGCTTTCCTTTAGCCCCGCTTTGGGTACTGGAGAGTTGCTTAAGGTCTCCCCAGAGCTTTCTCTTTTCCAGGCTGAACAGCCTGAACTCTCTGCCTGTGAGAAAGCACCTATGAGAGGTGCTCCAGGGCCTTGGTAATTTCTGTGACCCTTTGCTGAACTCACTCCAGCAGGGCCATGTCCTTCTGTTGCAGGCCCAAGAGTTGGACACAGCAGTCCCGGTGGGGGCTCACCAGAGTGGAGTAGAGCAAAAGAATCCCATCCATCGACCTACCGGCCACGCTGCTTTTGATGAAGCCCAGGCTTCCTGCACTGTAAGTGCACATTGCTGACTCATGCTTAAGTTCTTATCCACCAGCCCCTCCAAAATCCTTTTCCTCAAGGCTGCTTTCAATCCATTCTTCCTTCAGCTTGTATTTGTGCTTGGGATTGTCCCAAGATAGGCTCAGGACCTTACACAGACTCTCACAGATATCTGGGTCTGATAGATATTTTATTTCTGAGCTGCTTTTTAATATTTCTTAAAACATCCAGGATTGATGTTTCTGCCATTTCTCTTACCATTATTCCACAGTCTTCTACTGCTCTATGATACATTTTTCCTCACTGAGAGATTACCAAAAGTGGTAATCTAAATGTGTCACTGGAAAACTACTTTTTTCATGTTGGAAAATGCACCAGATGGTCTTTCTTCATTCACCTTCTAATACCCTTTAGAATATTGCATGCAAAGGGAATTTTAGATAAAATCATAACTACTTTAAGTAGTCATAATATTTTCACCTTAATTTAGAAAGTCTAATAAAGAGAATATTTTCCATGTCATGAATAACACTTGATTATGTTGATTGCACTGCTGTTGTATCAACATTACTGTTCTGACAGAGAACAATGAAAATTTGTAACATGAAATGAACTATTGAGTTGTGTCAACAAAAAAAAAATATTAGATGATGATAGAAGAGTGTAGAGACCACACTGACATTGGAAAATCCCATTTTTTCAATCTAACCATTAGTGAGGTGAGACCATTGACCTTATACCACACACTGGTAATGCTGAGGGCAGAAATTGTGGCTTAACTCTCTTATTATGACTTGTAGATTCGGATTAGATCTTATGCATTTGTAGTTACAGTGGGATAAAACATGGATATTCCTCATACATATTTGAAAATTATTAAAGCTTGTTTATTCATAAGGTCAATTATATCTTTCTTTATGGGTTTTTTTGTGACAGAATCCACAGAAGCACAGCATGAAATCAGAATACAACCATATGTGAATTAACAATCAAAGTACCAGAAAGCTTGTAAAGCCCCCCGTTCACTTGGCAAGTTTTTGGGATTTTTTTAAAGGCTTAGGTCCTTCAATACCCTGAGGTGGTGCAAGGGGAGAACACAACAAAGTTCTCAGGAGATTGAATAACAAACTTTTATTTGCAAACTTTAGAACATTGAGGTAGAATAAGGTACTTGGCAAATTTTAAAGCAACATTCAATCAAAATAATGTGCTTCACAAAGCAGTGGCTTAGCAAACTCTAAGCCATCCAACTTTAAGCTACCCAGATTTCAAGAGGAAGTTAGGAGAAAAAAAATAAGAGAGCAAGAGACAGAGAGAGAGAAGAAAAGGGACAGAGAAAGATTAATAGTCACTGATTAGATTCAGCAGGCTCTCAGCTGCCATAAAGTCCAAGATGGTGGGCCATAATCACATGTATGCTTGTGCTGCTGCTTTTATCTGTTCTGCTCTGCCGGGGCCCTTCAACCCCCAGCTGCAGCTTTTGTTGTGCCAGTGGCTCAATAACTGTTCTGGGGCTGGGCTAGAAGCTCCAGGGCAGGGCGTGGAGCAGTGCAGGGTCCCACCTATGAAGAACTTGCCCTGTCCCCGCCCACACAAACACACACTTTACTGGTTTTGAGTCAGTAGGGCTGACAGAGATCAAGAAGTGTATATGGTGTGACTCTTGTGGGTAGTCCTGTGCAGGGCCAGGAGTCGGACTTAATAATCCTTGTGGGTTTCTTTCAACTTGACATATTCTGTTATTCTGTCATTTTCTCTAGTCTTTCACAAAGACATATAGTATGGCACAGGTTACAGCATATATGGAGAGGGCTTATATGGTAAGTGACCAAGGGATGAAAATACAGTTGTTTATTATTATTATTATTATTATATCATGCATCATTATGTAACACTGGTCTCACCCACCTAGGCTGTTCATTAGCACCTAGGAACTCAAGAAGCTCATTCATCTCATCTGTTCTAAATAACTCTTAAAAGATGGCATGAATGATGCTCCTTCAGTTTCTTTCCCTTATGTTTCTAAAGGAAGCTTAGAAAGACCAGTTGGACATGTAAGACCAGAACAATACCATATTCAGTATCACAGAGCAAATGTCAGCTGTCTGATCAACAAATATAATGAAACTTCCCAGTGTAACTTGATAAGAGCATTTAGAGTATGTACATGGTACATGTAGACAGTATAAAAATACATTAAGAGAAACATGGAATGAATTGGAAGGAATTGTAAAGATCATCTAGTATGATCTTTACATATCCCTCTGTCATGGGCAGGGACACATTGGTAAGGTGTTAGTCTCAGACCAACAGGAAATGTCAGGATCTCATTTGCAAATGAAGAAAATATTTCACACCTCCATTATATACTAAAGAGTGTCCCTTTTAAATAGCACCTTTCTGGTTCTGGATTTTCGTGCAGATCATGAAAAATTAGTTTTTTCAACTGTTGCACTTAAAATTAATTAGAAACTTTGGGAGGGCTAAACACTTCTGTGTAAATAATAGAGTTCTTAAGCATCTCACTGTCACAGTTTATGAGGGGTATTATCTAATTTAGTGGTCCCACTGAAGCCATGTACAGCTTGCTCACTCCTTCCCCTTCCCTCCCCCACTCCTCTCCCTGTGGCGGGCAGGAGAGGAGAACTGGAGGCACTAAAGGTAAATATCCTTTACCTTGAGATAAGAACAAGTTACTGGAAACAGCAATGAGATAAGAAAATGAATGGTAGCAGCAACAATACTAATGACAGAGGGTGTGAGAAAGAGGCAAACAATTCACATGGAAACCCCACTGCTCCCTCCACCATGCTATGCCAACTTGGAACCTTTCTCCCTGGAACCCTTCTCCCTGGAAGATATTCCCTTTCCCTCAATCCCAGCAATGATGTGAAGTTGTATAGAATACCTTCTGGGTCCCAGCTGTGCCTATCCCTTCCTGGATACTGCATAAATTAATCCTGTCCAGGCTGGAACTAGGGCACTCACTAATTATTTCAATAATAATTTACATTCCATTCACTTTTCCTGCATAATTATGTTATTCATAGACTTATATCTGAGGAAAAAACCTGTAAGTAAACTATACAGTCAGTAGGAAGCAAATTTAATGCTTAGATAAGGTAAAGAAAATCTCATCTCAACACTTCACTAACTCTTATGTGAATAGCCAAACAAGAGAGCTAATTAAAACAATCGGAACCATTGCTCTATATTTGTAAACAATAGTTTTATTCGGAAGCTTTTGTGATGCTTTGGTGTGAGGAATGGATGTAATTTAAATTAATACAATGAAATTCAAGTTCACGGTTATTATATGGGGTCATTATTACACAGATTTTACATTTTTGGGTGTCTTAGCCTCCATATTACCATACCCTATTATATTTTGATGTCTTTGTATAATGGTAAAATTACTCTTCCTGACTTTGTGTTTCATTATGATATTGCCATGCTCGAATGGTGATGTGTTTATTAAATTTTATTTTTACAGGGATTTCCATGTTACTTTTGGTTTGAGATGCACACACTGTATTTGTATTCTTGTCAGCAGCTGTGGGGAGAGAATATAATAGAGACATAAGCAGAGTCAAATCAAATCATTTTATGAAAAATATCTGATTTAATACTTTCAGTGTTACTCCACTTTCTACTTTGGAGTTTGATTAGCAACAGTGACAATAACTTTATTGTGAGCTGACCCTTTACTAATTTCAGATGATGTTTCTAATATCATCCCTTGTGTGGCCACACTGTTATTAGACAAAGGCCTGTCTGAACCAAGTCCTGTGATGTAAAACATTGCCAGAGATAATTTTCTAAATTACAGTATGAGAGATACATTCAGCAAGGTAGAGTGGCACAAATGCCTGCATTGAAGGCAAGTCTAGCAGCAGAGATGACTGATTTAATATGATGTGATGCTGAAGTTTCTGGTAGTAGGATGGTGCAGTTTTAAATGAATGTCTTTGTAATTCTCCTTAAGTAGATAGCACACATTCTTCCCACATCCTGTCACTATTCAGGGTTGGAAGCAGGATGTGTAACTCATTGTGTAGTGTAAATTGTTTGGGGTTATAGCTTTGATACTGAGGAACATTTTAATAGACTTTAATAGAATTTTGTTTTCCCTCCCCTTCTGTGTGTTAGACATCATATATATTTGCATATATCTCTTGTTTGGGAGGAAGGGAATTGAATATCTCTGCATTTATGTAACATAAATGATGCTGCATTAAAGTTCATTTGGGACAAGGAGGGCAAGAGACTGGCATGGCTGAATAGGGAACTGCTGGTCAAACTAAAGGCCAAAGAGCAAATGTATAGGCAGCGGAAACAAGGACAGGTGATGTGGGAAGAATACAGATAAGTACAATTTTGTAGGAAGGGGGTGACGAAGGTCAAAGCAAAATGGAACTGAATCTAGCAAGGGATGCAAAGATAAACAGGAATGGCTTCTACAGGTATGTTAATCAAAAGGAAGATCAGAGAAGTCATACCCTCTCTGATAAACAACACTAGTAAACAGGTAATAACAGACAAGAAGACTAAGGTACTTAATTTTTTGTCTCAGTCTTCAATAGCAACGTCTCTTCCCACACATATGAAGTGAATGAACAGCAGGATAGGGACAGGACAGCAAAATCCCTCCCACTGTAAGTGAAGATCAGGCTCATGACCACATGAGGAACCTGAATATGCACAAGTCTATGGGACCTAATGAGATCCATCCCAGAGTACTGAAGGAAGCTGTTGATGTAGCTGACAAGCCAATCTCTCTGATATTTGAAAAGTCATGGCAGTCAGGTAACATCCAGACTGGAAAAAGGGAAGCATAGAAACCATCTTTAAAAAGGAAAAAAGGAGGACCCTGGGCATTACTGACCTGTCAGCCTCACCTCTGTGCCTGGGAAGATCATGAAACAGACCCTCCTAGAAGCTCTGCTAAGGCACATGGATGACAATGAGATGATTCAAGACAGTCAGCACAGCTTCATTAAGGGAAAATCCTGTTTGACCACACTAGTGGCCCTCTGTGATGGCCACGTCAGTGGACAAGAGAAGAGCTACAGATGTCATGTATCTGGCCTTCTGTAAAGCCTTTGACACCATCCCCCACAACATACTTCTCTCCAAATTGGAGCGCAATGGATTCAATGGGTTGACTGTTAGGTGGATTAGGAATTGGTTGCATGGTCCTATCCAGACGATATGGCTCAGAGTCCCAATGCTTATCAGTGACAAGTGGTATCCACTCAAGGGTCTTTATTGGGTGCATTGTTATTTAATATCTTCATTAATGACATAGACAGAGGGATTGAGTGCACTCTAAGCAAATTTGCAGATGACACCCAGCTGAGTGGTGCTGTTGACACACCTGAAGGATGGGATGCCATTCAGAGGGACCTGGACAGGCTCAAGAATTGGAAGCATGGGAGTCTCATGAGGTTTAACGAGACAAAGTGCAAGGTGCTGCACTTGGGTTGGGGCAACCCCCAGTATCTATACAGGCTGAGGGACGAACAGATCAAAAGCAGCCCTGACAAGAAGAACTTAGGGGTTCTGGTGATAAGATGTTGGACATGACCCACCAATGTCATGTCCAGAAAGCCAAGGACCAGGGCTGCATCAAAGTAGGTGTGGCCAGTAGATCAAGAGAGGTGATTCTGCCCTTCTGCTCTGGTGAGACATGACCTGGAGTACTGTGGAGTACTGTGTCTGGGGTCCCCAACCCAGGTACATCAACCCGTTTGGAGTGAGTCCACAGGAAGTTCACCAAGTTGATCAGATGGATGGTGAACCTCTCCTATGAAGGAAAGGGTGAAAGAACTGAAATTGTTCAGCCTGGAAAAGAGAAGCTTTGGGGTAACCTAAATGCAGCTTTCCAGTACCTGAAGGGAACTTACAGGACAGATGGGACAAGACTATTTACAAGAGCATGTAGTGACAGAACAAGGCAGAATGGGTTCAAATTGAAAGACACCAGGTTTGGATTATACATTAGGAAAAAATTCTTTACTGTGAGAGTGGTGAGGCACTGAAATGAACCCATTTCAGGGAAGGTCTGAATGACCCAACCCTGAAGGTGTTCCAGGCAGTTTGGTCGAGCTGAAGGTGTCTCTGCCTATGGTAGAGGGTTGGAACTAGACGATCTTTCAAGTCCCCTTCCAACCCAATCCCTTCTATGATTCATTTCCAACAAAGCAGCAATCCCAAGCCCATAAAGGAGATATAGCTCCATCTGACTGTACCTTGAACTAATTGGCCCTGCTCAAAAAGAAGACAAACTAGCCAGGCCAAGAAAATGTGCTGATGCACATTTCTTCTTCTTTGGTCTCATCTATGGCACTGGCTTGAGTACCAAATTTCTCAGAGCCATCTCTGAAGAAAGGAAGGGTGGGGGGAAGGTATTTTAAAACTTAGTTTTCATTTCTCATTATCCAAGTGATAATGAGAAGGAAGATGATCTTCTTCCTGAGGCCACATCTGGAGTATGGTGTTCAGTTCTGGTCTCCACAGTTCAAGACATATCCAGTGGAGGGCCACAAGGATGATTAGCATCTGGAACATCTCTTTTATGAGCTGGGACTGTTTAATCTAGGGGAAAAGAGACTGAGAGGGGTTTTCATCAATAGATACATGTGGGAAATGCAGCAGGTCTGCAGATCCCTTGAAGGAGCAAGAGGAATTTGACCTTGGCCACATTGCTGTATACTCGTGAAGATAAACAACTTGCCAAGACTGAGAGAACCCATGAGAAGCAAAAGATAAGAAGCCTGGATGAGGTGGTACAGAGATAGTAGTTTGCATAGAGACAGTTTGCAACTGTGGCCAATAGGTGATTGTTTCTGTGTAATGAGCACCAATAATGTTAGTGCACGTACACTTAGGAAATATATAAAAGTAGCTGTGTGAAAAAGATATATATATATAATAAAAGTTTTTACTCTTATCAATTTTGGATCTTCACCTGCTCTTTATCAAGTCTGTCCCAGCAACAACGACAGATACAAATATCTCAAATGCCAAGAGGATGGTGCCAGCCTCTTTTCAGTGGTGTCCAGTGGTAAGATGTGGAGCAATACCCATAAGCTAAAACACAAGAAGTTCCACCTCAGCATGAGGAAGAACTTTACATTGAAGGTGGCAGAGCACTGGAAAAGGCTGCCCAGGGAGGTACTGGAGTCTCCCTCTCTGGGAATATTCCAAACCCACCTGGACTTGTTCCTGTGTAACCTGCTCTAGATGACCCTGCCTTGGCATGGGGGTTGGACTAGATGATGTCCAGAGCTCCCTTCCAATCCTAACTATCATGTGATTCTCTGATCTTATTGTGATTCAATTGGAAACAGATTCAAATACTTTCCTCAAGTGGAGTCTGTTTTTTGTGTGATGGTAACTGGTGAGGGATCACTCCTTGTCTTTATCTTGACTCACAAGCCTTTTATTATATTTGCTGTCTCCTGTCCAGCTGAGGAAGTGGAGTGATTGAGTGGCTTTGGTGGGTATCTTGTGTCCTGCCAGGATTAACCCATCACACAGGGAGCAAAGACTCTACTCAGCACTTGTCAGATTATACCTGGAATGCTGTGTTCAGTTTTGGGCCCCACTATACAAAAAAGATGTGGACAGGCTGGAGTGGATCCAGAGAAGGGCTACAAATGTGTTCCAAGAACTGGGAAGCTGCCCTGTGAGGACAGACAGAGAGTTCGTTCAGCCTGGAGAAGAAAAGGCCTAGGGGAGACCATATTATTTTGTTCCAGCATTTAAAGTGTGCCTACAAAAAAGATGAAGACTCCCTTTTTACACGGAGCCACACGAAAAAGACAAGGGATATTGTCTACAAGTTACTCCTGGGGACATTCTCATTAGAAAAAAGAGGACAATTTTTCCACAATGCGAGGAGTCAATGTCTGGAATAATCTCCCCAGGGAAACAATGGATTTGTTAACACTGGGCATTTTTAAGATTCAGCTGCACCGGGTGCTGGACCAGCTTGTCTATACTGTGATTTTGCCAAGAAAAGTTGGGCCAGATGATCTTAAAAGTTCCTTCCAACCTAGTATTCTGTGATTCTATGATTATGCTTTATTTCTATTTCAATAGAAATCATCTTGCATTGATAGAAGTTCATATTATACTTTTATTTCCTGTTCCACTCTGCATGTTCAAAGACCTGTACTAAACCAAGTAAATGCCCTCTCCACATCACAAGCTGTAGATATCAGATCCATCAACAAAAATATTAAATCCTTTCTACTTGTAGTGATCAGCCTAGAGGACTATTGTACAAAGAGCTGGTGATCTGCATAATGGCAAATTTGGTGTATATATCTAATATTGTTTGATATAACAAGAATTATCTAATCCATGATGTAATTAAACAATGTACACCTTATCAACACATAGCTAATCTGTGTATGTATAATCAATCTTATTGGTTTATACCTATTCCAGGATTGATTGCTGTCAGTGCCTGACAAATTGGTACTGTGAGCAAGTTTCCCATGGCCCCAGAGCTGCCAAAGCTCACAGCAGCCAGGATCTGTGCAGCATGACGTACCCTGACCAGAGGTCTGCCCAATGCTGCAATATCTCAGGCTTCCCTGCATCAGAAGGGATGTAAGATATCATCTTTTCCATCAATGTATCAATAAATAGCTGCTTGCCTTGAAAGTGTTTGTGCCTTTTTTGTTGGCATCTGAAAAGGACTGGCACCTTCTGGTTCCACTATTAAATGTGGCAGATTTCTTTTACTTACTTTCCCTCTTTATCTATTAAATGCTTCTTTTTTCTGAAATGTGATTGAAAGATGGAGTATGCAAGCAAAGCCATTTGTAATTAACAATGAAAAAAAATACAAGAATTTAGAGTGCTTGATGTATATACCCCTAGAACCAAACTAAAAATATAAATATTTAACAAAATATTTTTGGAATTGTATAGCTGTTAAAATGAGCTGTGAATTGCACTGCATGAGTTAATTTCTCAATTAATTACGTTAATTTTTCAATGCTAATATTTCATATTAGTATGAAAATTATTTCTATTATATTTGTTTACTATCCTAGTTTTTATTATAAATGTGTTTTATTTCAAATTATTTCTTTTATTTCAGAAAAATTGGATTCAAATTTTGATACGCAGTTTAGATTTACTTAAATCTTTTCTTCTGCAGTAGCAATAACTTCACATTAAGAGGTGATTTCTGAAGAAAGTGGGAACATCTAAAGCATCTGCAATATTATTATTTTAAATAGTCAAGAAGGTCTTTATGGCCACCAAGTGAGAATGGAAATTGCTGTTAGATTTGTGCATCATGCTGACTTCACTTGCAAAACTTCCTTTCTTAAATGTGATCAGAAACAATGACAAAAATTCTCCAAGGGCGTACTGTCACAATATATATGTTTATAAAACATGCTATTCCTACAATGCATTAACATACTTTTGAGTAAGAAACATTACTAACAAAAGTGTCAGACTCTAAAGGAAAACTGGTTACATGAAGGGTCTCCTGTCTCCAGGCTGCCTCAGCTCAATAACATTTTGGAAGGCCAGAGTCTCTTTTTAATGTAAATACTGCTTTAAAGTGAGGAACATATCTAATCTAAAAAGTGCTAAAGTTACCTTCATGCACTGAAGGACATGAGAAGGCTGGGGTTTTTATCTCATCTAGCCTAGCTGCACCCATCACTGAGCCATCAGACTTCCTGTCTGTTGGTAAGAGGTTATTTAGTTCATATAAAATGTTGAGATTTTATATTTAAAAGACATTGTGCACCTCTTTAAAGTTTTTTCCACCATTCTGCTTCAATTAAGATACCAAGAATAGAGTCATGCATTCAAATAAATAAGATAGCAGTTAACACTAGAAGCTTTCTCTAACAGGCTTTCACTTTTCGGATTAACTATTTTGCTGCACTATATATCTCCTGCATGTAACCATATGTCAAGTTTTCTTGCCTCAGACTCAAAAGTTACACCCACAGCTGCCACCCAAGAAAGACGTGCACAAACAGAGCGATAAAACTACTGCAGAAGACTTTATACACCCTAAAATACAGTGGCAGTTATCAAATATATCATGCCAGAAAGCAGACGTGTGAGTTGTGGACTGACTCTGATGTGTCACATCAGGCTACCCTGCCTCTGAGGTCCTGATCTTGCTTTCTCTATTTAGGCAAAATCCCACTGAAACCAAGGCAGGAGGCTCTTCATCAGATATGCAAAAATCAACAACCCACAGGTTCAATCATCTCAAGTACTTCTAAGTGACTCAAAGCTCAATACCTGTTTTAAAGGGAAAAATAATATTGTATATGAAAGGAATTAAGGTCTCTAAATATCTTTATAGCTTAAACATCTGCCAATCATTTCAGAAGTCAATGAGAAAAAAGAATCCCCCTTTTTTTTTTAAGATTTCCTAAAACTCTGAAATATTGCTGCCTAACCCTGAAGACCAAACTTAGTAACTTAGTTCTTATCAAAAAAAGTGTCTTAGACCACATTAGGAATATGCTGAAATATCTCGGACCCAAGGACCCTCAGAAGCCCAGAGCCTAAGTCTACAATCATATTTTTAGTGTCATGTATACTTAAACCATAAAGATGGAAGGGGAAAGGCAACAATGTGGCAGACTGTTCTTTCACAGGAATCCATTATTTTTCCCACCCATCTGAGGACAGAAAACCCTTTTGGAGTTCATCTGTTTTGAAGCAGGTGCTTTTGAACAGAATGACTTATAATAAAATAATTAAAATAAACCTTTAGAAAGGTTCAAAAATATCTAAATCTATGATCCTGCTTGAAAAGAGATTGGCGTGCATTACTACTCATTTTTCAGAGATATTTGCCTAATCCATTGCTGAAGTTCTATGTTTATGGACTCCACAACTGCTGGGCAGCATGTTTCAGCACTTTGATATTGCTTTCATTTGGATCTTTTTTTCATAAAATAAAACTGATACTTTCATTACTAGAATAAATCCTTTCACTTGTCTTTTTTCAATTGGATGATAAATTATTTTCTTCTTCTCTGCAGCAACCTTTTACATGCTTACAGCTTGCTATCACATCTCCATCAATCACTGTTCCCTTCCCTCAACTTATAAACCCCAGATATTTCAATCTCTGTTTACACATCAGGCTTTGAAGTGTTCCAGTTATTCTCATATGTCTTCTGTAGATACTTTTGAAGTAGCTCAAACTGGTCACAGTATTCCAGCTGATGTTTGCCCATGCAGTTTTAAGTAGAGATTAATAGCAACTGGCAACAAAGGCAGTGGGGAAGAATCCTATTCCAGAGCATTTAACGTTTTATGCCATTTATTAGGATGTTTAAGTTATGCAGCCCTCTGTCACATAACACTATGAATTTCACCCCATCTTCAAGTGCTAATTTCGCTACCTTAAAACATCTAGATTTGAAAGTCTCATAAGGCATAAACTAACAGCCCACTGGATAATGTCAAGCTCTATATTTAACAAGTTAAACCACTTTTTATTTCCCCAAACAGAGCAGAACTTCACATCAATGTGAGGATAATGTACTAATTTAAATGTGACAGTCTCAGCAGTTTTCAAAGTTGGCTGGGTTTTTTTTAGAAAACAAATTTCCAAAAGAAAATAAAAACAGAGTTTCAGAAAAAAGATTTGTCTCTTAGGATACATCAGTAATTAATTCAGCTCTACCAGAAGTACTATAACAGAAAAAAATCAATAAAGCCCTTCTAGAAATACAGACTATGAGTTTGAGGTTTGTCTGTTTTTACTTTGCTACTCCTGATAGTCACTATTTCTATGATCCATAATGAATATTAAATTAAAATAACTGGTCTATAAATCCACAATAGTGTGACTTCTGGCTCTCATAATTTATCATAAAAACATTTTTAACTGTAGTATATCTGTGTTCAATTCTTCACATGCTGTGTGCAGTTATTCTGTGCAACAGATGCTCAGGCTATTTCCTACTTAGAAATGTCATTGTTTGCCTGCTTTAGATACACTGAGGCTGTTCACCATTGTTTTATATATTACAGGAGGAAAGCAAGAAATACTTGTTTATTACCTATCAAAGCAGTGGGAAATGACCCTTATCATTCTAGTGGGGAAGAGTAAGTTATTTTCACAAACCTGTCACTTCACATTTAACATAACCAAATAAGACTTTTGGTCAGACTGCAACAAAATAAGAAAGGTAAGAAAGTTGGTTATAAAGAAAATATATCAGTTTATCTAAACAAAGCAAAAGCCCTCTTCTACCTGCAGTGGAGAGGTGAGAAAAAAAACAAAACCAAAAGAGTTTATGGTACTCTCTTGTGATTTCATTCTCAGTTGGCTCATCTCTGGTGAAAACTACTGTCTCTTTATGTGATAGAGGATGGCTGAGTCTGCAGTTCCTTAGGAAGTTGAATATAAATTGCCCAGTTTGTACTAATTGTTAGCTGATATCATACAAATGTGTTAATTTCATTACTAATTTAATAATAATACTGATTAAAACTGAACTCTGAGCCTATTAGAGTCACCAACATTTCCTAGTAACTGCAGTCTCAAAATCAGTATTTGGAAGTCAATCAATTATCACTATTGGTTTCCTAGATCCAGGATTTTTGTGTCTGATTATTCAAATGGGCTTCTCTTCACACTCTGAAGTAGAAGGGAGCAGGTAGGCAAAAGAACAGGGCTTCATTCCCAAACAGGCAAAAGGCAGATGTCACAGGAACATCATGACCTTTGCTGTAACCAAAAACTGAGGTCTGAACATTGTCACCCATGACTGATGGGGCAACTCAGATAAGAAATAATGCATTTGTCCTTAGTAGGGGCCTTGAAACTGCAAGTGACAGGATAATGACTTCTGAAACTGCTGAAAATGTGCACTGCAATATCACCATTGACTGGCTTGTCTGATGGCCTGTACCAATAGCTGGTCACAAACACTCCTCCAAGAAAAGAAGTTGGGGGAAATATCACTACACGGACATCTGGCACCGCCTATGGAGAGAGAGCCCATGTCAGGGTCAAGTCACTGACCAGAGCCTAACTGTGATGAGCACCATGTTTCCCCAAGCTGGACTGTGCCAACCAACCACAGTGGCTGGAGCAGGTATTGAGCAGATCTTGGCCAACCCCTGCTTTGCACTCATGTATATGCATGCGCATGGACAGACACAAAGCTCTTCCTGAAACACCTCATCTCTCACTTGGTACAGTTCATAAATTGAGCTTAGCTATGTCCATGGACAGATATTCCTTCTTGTCTTATTGAAACAGAAAATTGTGTCTTGGGACTGTAACCTATCTGGTTGGATCATGCACTTAATCCTAACTGTGCCCCTCTGTAGGAGAAGTTATGTCACAACTTCTTTGAAGAATCTACCTCCATTAGTGAAACATCTTACAAGTTCTTAGATGTTTCATGGACTGAAAATATAATATAGTAATGCCCAATTTTGCTGTAACTACTCATTCTCCTTGATATTATGTCTCAGTTTGAGACAATTTGGAGTGGTAGCTTTGGACAGAAGTCTCTTCCCTTCAATACCCCTGGTTTCTCCAATACAGAGAGAGACCAAATACACCCAGATGTAAGTGAAAAAAATAACTCTACTGAGAAGAATGCCAATAATAATACTGATAAAACTGGGTTAAATCAACCAATGAGGAGAAAATTCCAAAGCCCCACTCCCTAGACAAAATCGAGATTGCATCTGGCTTCCTCCACCGTGAAAAAACACGTGTGGTCACAAGACCACAAGATGAGCCACCCTGCCATGTGGTTCACCTCCCTCATGCCCAGAAAACCTGGCAGGAACATCTGGGCAGTCAGCACTATCAGGAAACAATGGACAACTAGGATTTGGTACCGGCAGATGCTTGCATTGTGCTGGAGTGAGACTGCAGAGCTGGTACAGGCAGTCGGAGCAGGGATGCAGACACCCCAGGTGACTGGAAGGACATGCAAGACACCCACCCATTGGATCCGGTGACACGACTGGTTGTTGCAGTTCTGATGTTCATTGATTGAAGTGGTAGTCACAATCGTGATCCATTGAGATGGTGGTAGAAGCCCCGGGTGCTTTGAGAAGCCCTGAAACTCAGAGTTTTATACGCTCAAGTTTAAGTGGGAACACAGTCAGTACCTCCCTGGGTACTCACAGGATGCTTCAGGTCTTTGACACCTTCTAAGATGTTGCAGGTCTCTCTTATATCAGTGCAGCTGAGTCCCTTACAGGCCATTATGACTCATCAACAGGAAGAGAATACATTCAGTCTGGTTGTGACAGTTCTGGGCAGGTATCACAACTGAGTCATCTGTGTAAGGGAATAGAAACACTACTCCCCCTCACAGGGTTTGCCTCTTTCCTTATTTAGTTTAACACCTAGTTTGTGGCACTCCTTCATCACCTGGACAGCTTGTCCACTCTGCGCATTGTTTGCAAAGCACATTGCTGACTGAGCCATGAGCACCAATAGTTCAGTCTCTTACAGCACTTGGGTGATCACTGCAGTTGAATGTTTGAGTCAGTAATCACTAGAAGTTCAGTCTCTTTAAAGAAGGCAAAACATCAAAAACCCAAAAAGGTGTATTTGGAGAAAAGAAAATGTGGATACCAGAATTTCTGTGTAACCCAGGACACGTCCTGGGTTATTCTAAGTAGCTTTTATTCTAAGTAGCTTTTATTATATCTTTATATTTAATATATTAATAATATATTATTAATCTATTATTATATTAATAATTAATATATTTATTATATAATATATTGTTATATTAATGATAAATTCCTAACCAATATTTTTGAGCTACTAGTAATGCATTAAGCAATGCTACTAAAAATTGTCATGTATTTAATTTCTCTTCTGTTTATTTTAAGAGTTTTTTGTCCTTTCCCTTGTTTTTTTTGTCTTTTCCCTTGTTTTTTAACAGTATCTTCTTCACATTTATACTTAAATTGACCTTTCTTAAGTATACTATTTATCTGAGTTACTGAAGTCCAAGTAAAAGTCTTACTCTAACACTTGAGAGCACTCTTTTGTAGGAAAGAAATTTTTCAAAGTTTCAGAATTTAGCATATTGGTTAAGACCAGTAAAGACAGTCATTTGATTTAAGATATTATCAAAACAAGGAAATAAATAATACTGCCTTCTTCCTAGTGGCAGTCTTAGCTCAGTTATACATGGAGTTATACTTTTTAGATGCTGGATTTCATATTAACTAACTGGTTTTATCAGCAAACTACACTTTAATTAACAGGAATGTATATATCTGTGTAGATAGATGATAGATAGATAGATAGATAGATAGATAGATAGATAGATAGATAGATACATACATACATACATACATACACACATACATACATACATACTTACATACATACATACATACATACATATATATAGATCAAAAACTTTTTGAGCTTTATTCCTTTTTTGTTTTTTTTTCAACTCCACATTGGTGAAAGATGGCAGAGATAGAAGGAGAAAGGATAACTAGTTGCTCTTTTGTTATTTTTCTGTTACATTGAAATCATATAACCTAGCTTAATCACCTTTGTCTTTGCAGATATAAGTATAAATGCCTACTACCAATAATGCTTATTGCAATTTCTAGTTATTGTTTATATTTTTGAGTATGATTTTATAGCCCTTTTTTGATGAATTAAACATCTGTTTTTGCTGCAAGAAAGTCTGACACTTAATCAAGTTTTGTGAGGGCAAAATGTTGCTATTTTCTCCACTGTATTAGTCAATTTGATTAATATTGTTTTAATGATTCTCATTAAGCTGTTGTACTGCCTCCAGTATGAGTTCCATAGGACCATAAACAATTGATAACTCCCTTGTGATTTCATGACTCATATATTCATAGCATAGGGTTAACATTTTTATATAGACATGGAATATTTTCACAAACTAAATTCATGTAATCTACAATACAGAACAAGATGATAATGAACACTGCTCTGAACTAGACCTTTTGGTTGTTATTTGTCTTGCTGTTTGAATAAGAATGTGCTTGAAGTTATAGTCCAAGAGGACACTTATGCTACATTCAAAATGAAAAATAATGGCAGGAGAAAAAAAAAAAACCTAATGATTTTACATCACTCAAAACCTCCCAGATAATACAAAGCCTTTTTTCTAACTTTTCTGCGTGATAGACAATATATATTAAAAAAACCCAACCAACCAACCAAAAAAAACACCATAACACAAACTTTTAATAAATTATAAGCAAAAAATGGGTCACCAAACAGATTACATATATTTGCTAACCCGAGGAAATATTTCCTGTGTATACAAGTACTCTTTCTGTTGAGCTCCATGACACCCATTATGAGATATATCACTGGAAGAAGACCTTTGTTCTCCACTTGAAGAATAATTTTTTCCACTACTCAGTAAATTAAAATGAAAGCGAAACCATAAATGTAGATAACAAAGCAAAAAGGCAAGCTTATATCAAGTTGAAATCATGGCCGGGGGGGAAAGAACAGTAGTGTTTTTATTTTTAAAATATGAAGTCTTTTTTCCTGCTCAAGTGTCTTGGTATTACTTTTTTTAAATTTGGGTTTTGGCAGCAGCAATAAATTGCAAATGATTTATCTGTAGAAAACCATTTTCTGTTTGAGTACATAAACCAGCTTTAATGACATAGTATGTTATTCTGCACAAAAGAATATTCTAGTTTGGAGAGAACTGGCCAGGGACTGGTGAAAAAAAAAAAAAAAAACAAACAAAAAACCAAAAAAACTAAACATGTCCAACATCAGTTTATTGTTATGTTTACAATAAGTCTTTGCCTACAATTTTCCCAAAGCGTGAATCTACACAAGGTAGGGGTTTGTTCAATCTTTTCTTAATACACTTACAACAACTATTAGTGTGAAGTCCCAAATTGTTCCCTATATGAAATAAAGTTACTAAACCGCATCCTGAGGGATAGATGCCTACTATTCAATATTTAAGTACTTTAATCCAAGCAAATAATCCATGAAATCCTCAACTCACATGAAAACTTGTGTTAAATTTTTCTCCCACACTATTCCAAATTCTGCTCCTATACAACCTCAAAACCTGACAAGTCTGAACACCTTTCACTGATATTGAATCACCGTGGATGGGAGCAGAGAGAAATAGCAAAGGTTACCTGGTCCATTCCCTGACTCAAAGTCAGATCAACCATAGCTGTGTTATTCATAACAGATCATTGCAATTTGGTTTTAAAGAGTTTTTCATTAATGAGGAGAGTTCAGTTTGATTCCTCTGGATGTAGACATCTAAAATTAGGTCATATGCATCCCAGCTTATGTGGAACAGGAATATATAAATTAATGAGAGGAAGGGGTGGTAAGAAAATTGGTTAAAAAAACCAAGAGTATGTGAGAACTGTGGACCTGAAAAGATGGTGAGGAAAAGTTTGAAGTGCTACATTAACAAGTTGTTGATAGATGCTCACAATCATGCATTGTTTAGTAACCATCAAAAGATTTCTGCGCTGGCAACTGGAGGAGTCTAACCAACAACACCAGGATATAGCCATTTGTGATTACAGAGATCACACCTAGGACAAAAGAGAAACAATTACAATAGAAACTTGGGCAATAAAAGATATAATATGGAATACTATTCTATAACAAAGTGGTTAGGATTGGGTCCCATAACTCCTGTGCACTCTGGACAGCAGTTGGATGATTGAAATATTCTTTCTGTTCCAGTCTAAGTTACAAATATAAATGTAATAGACTTATAACTCTTCTAAAGTGCAGCGCTCTTTTAGTTCAGCTACAGGAAGTACTTCTGCTGCTGAGGAATGAATTTTCACAGTTTGATATTGACATGAATCTTATGAATTCTACTGCAAACAAAATGCCTTTTAAGCTACAAGTGAAATTTTCTGTTGAAACAAATGCAGCAGAACCATAAGAAATATCGAGACTTGGGAGTTAACAAGACCTTGTATGACATGCGGGACAAAATGTGAGCCTTATGGAATTCAGCCCAGCTGTACTCAACACACCTAAGATACATTTGGCAAACATGTAAAATATCCCAAAGAGACAGGGAATTTTACTACTTTTTTTCTTCATCTAGTCTTATTTTAAAAGAATAAGGGTTAAAAAGGTATTGGAAAGTCTACAGTGTTAGCAAGTGAGGTGGACATTTTTCTGTGCATCACAGATTTCTATGTTCGTTTGTTTGATATGTCATTTTGCCCAGAAGAGGTTCCCTAACTTCCATGCAGAAATATAGCCTGTTTGTTTTGTAGAATCATAGAATGTTAAGAGGTTGGAATGGACCTTAAATGTCATCTCATTGCAGCATGGGCAGGGAAACTGCCCATTAGACCACTTTTCTCAAGGCCTTATCCAAATTGGCCTTGAACATTGCAAGGGTTGGGGCATCCACAATCTTCCTCGGCAACTTGTTCCAGTGTTTTACTATCCTCGCAGTAAAGAATTTATTTTTAATATCTGACCTAAATTTCCCATCTTTCAATTTGTACCCATTACTCCTTGTCCTGTCACTACAGTTCATGATGTAGAGTCCCCCTCCAGCTTCCCTGTAGGCCCCTTTCAGATACTAAAAGTTTGCTATGAAGTCTCCGTGCAACCTTCTCTTCTCCAGGCTGAACAGTCCCAACTTTCTGAGTTTGTCTTTGTAAGGGAGGTGTTCTAGTCCTCTTATCCACTTCATGGCCCTCCTCTGGACTTGCTCCAACCACTCCATGCCCTTCCTATGCTGAGGACACCAGAACTCTACACAGTATTCAGGGTGGGGTCTCATAAGAGCAGAGAAGACGGAAAGAATCGCCTCCTTTGACTTGCTGGCCATGCTCCTTTTGATGCAGTCCAGGATTTGGTTGGCCATCTGGGCTGTGAGTGCACACTGCTGCCTTATGTAGAGTTTTTCATCAAGCATCACCCCTAAGTCTTTCTGTGCAGAGCTGGTCTCAATAACATTGTAGGACTCTCTGGCATTCTAAGTCCCTAAAATCACCTCTGCTTATTGCATGGGCACTGATCACTATGAAAAAAGTGTTCAAAACTTTCCACTGTGAGAAAGACAGATGCCATTTCTTATCTTGAGCTAGTTATATCCTGAGGACACACCTAAAAAAGAAGGGAAATGGTGAAACTACAATCCTTTTTTTCCCATCTTTCCCACATCCTATGAACCTGAATTACCATACCTGTCAGGATCAACACTCCCCTTCAGTAATGACTGCTGGTCATTAGACAATGGTAAATAGTGCAAAATGCATCCAAACTTTGTTTCATCCTCAGTGAGTGTCAAGCCTCTTGTTGCCTCCTCTCTGGCCATACAAACCTAGCACTGCTAGCTGCAGCAGGGCTTTGCTTCAAACAGAAGAGTGAAAAGTACATTTCGCTTGTGTGCTGGAGTTTCAACCAGCTAAGACTGAGAAGGACCTGATGCCTGAGGGTCTTGCTTTCTTGCTTGCGTTGTGGGGGGAACTATTTAAAACCATGGATAATTTAAAATTATAAGTTTTTTTTAAAAGAAGAGAAATATTCCTTGCTTCATCCCTTCTTTTTATTTTTTTTCCCCTAACAGAGCAGCTTTGTAAGACTATCTTCAAAAGAGGAAGAAGAGTGAATCTTTGGTGGGTGAAGCTTCCTGGTCATTAGTTGTTACTGTTTTCTTATATAATCAGTGGCAAATATTTGAACTTGACCGTCAGAGACAGATGTCCCTTTCTTTTAGTCACTGCTTTGTATACCTTCTATGGGTGCCACCTGTTGGCACAACCATACAGTTCTTGCCAAGTCATGGCCCACACACATTCTGCTTCTCAATTTAGAATTATGCTTACATTCAAAACCCTCTTCAGCTCAGCTGAGCAGATTGAAATTTTAGGGGGACCAGAATTACCGAACAACAGCAGCAACAACAAAACCTTTTCAAATTATTCGACATTCCCTACAGATTTTTGTTACATTTATATTAAGATCAGAAAATTTTATATCAGAGCTGGATAAAATCCCTGAGTAAACACAGTATAGAGTAGGTATTCAGTCTTCTGGTAAAACTCTTCTTCTTTGATGTCTTTTATCACAAGACTTTTATGGTTATGTATTTTTGTACTATGATGCTCATAATAAAAGCGTAGACTTTTGATCATTAGATTTTTGTGCTATGCTTTTCAAGCTAATAATAAAGGCTAAATTTGAAACTATATCCTGTTTGTTCAACTTAATAGTATGAAGCATAGGGACCCTTGTTTAAGGACTAAGGCTTTTTTGTGTTTATTCAGTAAAAATCATCCACCATAAATAACTTGCAGAAAGTTTATAGCCTACTTAAATGTCAAGAAAGCTTTATTTTAATGACTTAGCTGCTAACACAGCAGTGGGCTTATGAATACTCTGAACTTAAAACACAAAAATATAAAACTACCTGCGTGCTTTGTTAGATTTTATGTGAATTTTCAGTGTAGTTACTTTATTCAGACTATATTGATGATGATCAAATAAGCCACTCTTTTTGCTGATCATTTGTTGACCTAATTCTTCAATATCAGTTCTTCAAGACTATTCAGCAAAGACTTCCAATGTGTAAAAAAACCCACAAACAATCAAACTTGTGCTTCAACTACTCACTTGGGAAAGAATATGGCTTGGAAAAAAGGAAACTAATTAGAATAAGGAAGAAATCACTCATCAATAGTGTTTCTGAAAATTGCTTTGGTTACTCTTTGAATAATATAGATCAGTTCAGTAGATCCTGACACAAATACCAGTGTGCAGTGTTGATATAACATCTGAGAACATACAGAGGTCATATAAACTGCTAATGAAATTGAAAGTCAAAATAACTTCAATTGTATTGACCATGGTCAATACACAGGAAGACTGCAACAGTAACTAAACATGGATTAATTCTAACAACAGTTATGAAACAAAATCAATTTTTCAACTAAGGCTATTTACTTTTCTACATAAAGTTAAAAGCAGTAAGAAATTCAAATAAGAACCCACTAAAGCACTATGAACTGATAGGAACAGAGATTAGATGATCTCATTAGCTGGATATTGTTAACAATCCACAAAGTCCAAATTAAAACCCCTCCATTTTATCAAATTTTTTGTTGTTGTTGTTGTTGCTGAAGCAGAAAAACCTGAAGAAAAACCTAAATAAAAATGCAGAGAGGTTTTAACATAGCTCATCCATTCACACAGCAGATGGATAGCAAACATTGAGAGAATGTTTAAAATACAGAATAAGAACAAGGCAGAGGAGCAAATATTCCTGAAATAGGGAAATACAGCACGTTATCAAACTATTTCATCATGCTTGTAGCTATTCTGAACAAAATGGAATGTACAGATAAAGTCCGGAAGGCAGTTATGGTCTTTTTTTTCTTCTTCTTTTTAAAATTAAAGTTTAAGAATGAAAAGAAGTACCTTGTTTTCAGCATATTAATGGAAAGAATCAAATACATTTATTTTCAGATATGGAATTCCATGGGGAAAGTTTCATCAAATTAGAGCAAAAAATTGCATGCTATAAGTTGCTACATGATTAATTATCAAATAATGAAAAGTTCCAGTTAAAAAAATTACATAAATTGCATTTTAAGTGGCAGGTAACATTTGCCTGTCTCATACTGACTCCACCACAGAATCGTGCACATCTTCATACACAGACTTAAAAATTATAAGGATATGGGTAAGGGCAAAGACAAGGATACACAAGAGAAAATAAAACTCATTGGGTAGTTCTCAGTGGTCCAGACTAAACACACATTTGTAAATAATGGTATTTACTTTATCCACTATAAGACATGGATAGTTACACAGGAAATGCAGTAGAAAAGTTCATGGTAAATATAGTTCAGAATCCATCTATCCTTGGATTTAAATAAACTGTTCCGGATCTTCAAATTCTGTCACATGGAGGCAATTTGTAGTAGTCCCTCGGAATCATATGCAATATTGTAACATCCGATCTGCAAAATTAATAAATTGACCTAAAGGCAAAATTCATGCCTGTTTTTAGAATAAAACCTATGCATCAGAAATCACACCTATTGTACTAATTAATTTTCTCCCTCAATCTAATTTGTATTCATTTAACGAAAGAAAAAAAAAAGTTTGCTGAACATATGAATGCATTCCTCACATGTCCATTTGGAATATATGTCTTATGAGATTATGTTGCATGATTCAAAAGCTGTAACAAGGATTATGATTGTCTAATAATATGTACAGAGAAAGTTTTCTTTCATATGGGAAATTCAAAGTAAATGAAAAGTGATTCTTTCCTGAATTCTGATTATTGTATGTATTTTGTGTGATGTTAATGTAGGCATGTTAAATTGACTAGGAAAAGTTTCATTTAGCACAACAGATCAAATAGAGTTACGTAAAGCAGTAGCTAAGCAAAGCTTTAAATGCTTACATATATAAAAGGCTGACACTGTTGCCTCTTGACTTGCTTCACCGTTCCACAGCTGCAGGATGTTGTAAAAGCATATTTCATTTTGTTCCTACACAACACCAAGAAGTGTGCTAGGTCATTTCCAGGCACAAAAAAACAATCCTCTCTCTCTGGGACATCTCTCTTTTATTCTTCCTTTAATCTAAAATAATAATGCATGCTTCCTTCTGGTATATGGAAAGCAAAACACAGACTCTAGTATTCAGGCAGGCTGCAGGATCAAAAGTTTCATCACTGCTTGACAGGCTATGAAGTAGCTGTCCCTGGAGAAGGGCTGAACTTCTGTTCCTACTGCACAATTCCTGGCCAAAGAGCCTGACAGACTTCCTCCCTTGCACAGTGATTTGCATCACAGACATCTTCCACTAGTAAAGAAAACAAAATCAGCAGCAGTTATTCACCTCCAGGCTGTAAGGTGCATCATTTCAGGCAACTAATCTCTATTAAAAGGCTGTAGTAAAAGACCTACTCTTGCAGGGATAGAAAAATGTGAATGCACTTTTAATTAAGGACTGGTATAAAGTGACAGAAGAACTGGGACTGTGTGATAATATTAATGGCATTTTGAACTGCAGTAGACAGAGCTTCCTTGTGAAACTAGTGCTTCCAGCTGAAGTTCTCTTTACAAAAATGGGGCCCCAGGGCTTGATTATCCAAGGTGCAGAGCTCTCTCGCAAAGCACTGAGTGTGCTTAAGTGACACAGAAAGCAGAGAGATTTGGTCACACCAAGCCCCACACTGAAGTGCCTGGAATCAGCAAGATCAAGAGTATCTTGCACTGAGAACAAAACACAGGCGGAAAACAATCTTCTGATAATATCCAACTTCTTTGCCTCCTCCAAAGCCCCTGCATGGATGATTAAAAACACACCAAAATTACGCAATGTCAACTATTCCTGTGAGCAATGCTGATATTTGTTTCTGAACATTTTGTCCTGTAGCCGGCAGCACCCCAGTCTGAATTCAGCCTCCAGCTATATTGTTATGCCTGTAATTTATAGCAGGAGATCTGACACAGATTTCTACAGCACTATATTGCTCTTCCTGCTCCCTTCCAGACTGAGATTTCAGGCTCCTACTTACATTTAGGTATATCTGTCATTTTTCATTTCATTGCCTTAGATGCTAGACATACTTTGCTATGATTGCTGATACTCTGCTATTGATTGGCAGTGACTCCGGCGTGTCCTTTAAACCTCCATCTGTCTTTGCCTTCCCCTGGTCCTACTGATGCCAGCTGTGCTGGTAACTGGACACCATTGCTGGAACATTTTGTTTCCCCAGTTCACTCTATTTGCAGAGGAGCACAATGACCATTAAAAAAAAAAAAAAAAAGGGGGCTTTCGTTACAACAATTGTTACTCCAGAATGGATGGCAGTCAGGCACTGGCACCTAGAGAGAGTCTAGCAGCAGTGCTGCTGTATAGAAATCCAGCATATGAACTCAGTAACATCAAAATGAACAGCTTGCCTGATGCTCACAGTATCAGTTACTCTAGGTCCATTTCAAGGTACTGTTGTATGCAAACATTTGTAATTGTTAAGTAATCATTTTATATGCATTTGTTTGCATGTAGATCCAGAGGTGGAAATGTTATGCAAATGTTCTGTTTGAGAATTCAAATATCACGGTATAAAATCTCTGAAAGTCTTTTCTCCAAAGAGTCAAAATGCATATCTGAAGTGTCTATGTTAGCCACTACCTCTTGTACATATACATATCTGTATGTATATGTATATATAATCTAGCAAATCAAGTTTCGGATTGCAACGTTGTATTTGGGTAGAATTCAATGTGGGTATTTTTGGTCTGTGTTTGGCCCAGCCACCTGTGAGAAGCTGGGCTTTCTCATGCCAAGTTATGGGAAACAGGCTGATAAAGATGGTCTGTAGCCTTGAGAGAGAGATTTCTGTGTAAACTACAATTAATTGGACCCTCCTGATTGGCTGATGGCCTTCCAAGGGCATTTGAAGGAGAAAGGGAGGAAGAGGAGGATGAAGTAAGCCCCCAGACTCAATTAAGGGAGACCCTCTGAAATGGACTGCACAGGTGCGAATATACTCACGCAAGCGCAGAGAAGTACCAATTCTGTAACATTAGGGGCTGTGCCTAATACCTTTGCCTGGGCGGCCCTGGCCACGTCGCTCAGGTAAACGTCATTTTGGCCAAATCCATAAAAGGTGGATGGCTCATATCTCGGGGCTTTTTGCTCACTTCACGTGACTAGGCCAACGTTGCCTTTGGCGGAGACGCCTGCCTCTGCGAGAAGCCAGCCTACCCTTGAGGATGGGTGGCCCTGAGGTGGGTGGACATTCTGGGGTCGGTGAGACAACCCTGTGGGAAGACACCTTGGGGAAGGGGGGAGGGCGTCAGACCCAGGGGGGCTTTCTTTCCTCTCTCTCTCTCTCTCTCTCTCTGGGGGGAGGGGGCCTGCTTTCCTGTTCACTTGGCCATTTCTTTTCCATAATAAAGTTACTGTCTAGTTGAACTTTACAACAGTGTTCTAGTTTCAATTTCGACAGCCTGACGGATTGGTTCCTCCCTGGAACAAACTTGCATAAATAGCTCCTGGACTTTTAAAGATAAATAAATTTCTGTTTCTCTTGTTCTGTACTACAGATTGTTTCCATACGTGCAGCTATTTTTGTACAGATTTATTGATAATATGATGTTGATCCAAGTCTGCATAAGGCTTACCTTTTCAGGTGTGAATTATGAATGCATCTATTTATCCACATTACTGGATTGGTTTCTGTGACAATCAGTATAAACTCTATGGGAAATATGTTTGTGTGTTTACTCATTCTGTAGTGTTACAGAAATATGAGTTAGGAATCTATTTATTTATATATTTTTTCCTCTTTTTTTATGGTGGTGGCAGTACTGTTCTTAATAGCCCTTTGTCTATAAAACCAGGTGCAATGTTTGCCAGGAATTCAACTACTTTAGACAGAGATGGCTCCATAGAAGTCCTTAAAACAGCCTCTAATAAAATGTCTCCACTGTAAGACAAGTTAGAACCACTCTTTTTTGAGACTAAAAGTGGAAAAGTCATTTAGAAACTAGAAATCTCTCTCATCCCTGATTTTATATTATGGTTTTAAAGTTCTGACATTCTGCACTACAGTTTAAACTACCATGTGCATAAATGCATACACAGTTCTGCAGACAAATCATTTTTTCCAAATCAAAGTAAATTAACAACTGCTTAAAACATAATGTTGCAGACACTTGTAGGCAGGGAGAGTCTGATTTGCCTATTTCATGAGTAGTGATTTTTGATTGCAGAAGTTATTCTGCAGATGACAAGATCACAGTCATATTAAGAGTTGCTTTACCAAAAACTTGCATTCTACAAAACAAAGTGGAAATAAACAATTCAGCTAACTGAATAAAAGCAGTGGTTACTGCTATTCCTTTTTTCTAGGACTTTATTGTAAATGGCCATACTTTCTGTTCATATCAGTAATAAACTGCTAAAAGAACAAAGTGGAAAGATGGGACAGAAGAGGAAAAAAAGAGACATAATAAACTCTCTAGTCTAGTCTCTTTATGCATGGGAAGATCTTGGCCCCAGTTCCTCTTCATCCTACATTTCAGAATCCAGGAGAATTACAAACTGTGAGGGGCAACAACTCAACAGATTGGAGGGGGGGGTGGCTGTTGGGAAGGGGGAAGACTTTTGGATTGTAGAGAAAAAAAATTAAATATTCAAGATAAGAATGCATAGCTGATGAGCTGTGTCCTGGAAGCACTTCAGGGCCACAGACATCATCCTGTTTGACTAGAAAGCTCCTGAAAACACCTCAACTTCTGCGTCAGTGTATGTGTACAACAGCCCAGGCAGTGGTAGTCAGTTAATCATGTCAGGATATGGGACTCCCATATGCCAATATCCCATAAAGCCCCTAATCTTGCTCAGAGTCCTTGTGTACCACACACAGGCTGTACAAAAAAACGCAGGTGCAGCTTCTGCCTTCTTCAAAATGAAGAAACTGTGGTTCTCCTGCTGACCTTTGGTATTATAGTTCTGTGATCAGGGCACTTACTCTGCAAACAAAAGACCCAAGGTCATTTTTCTGCTCAGCATGAGCAGATTTAACCTCACATCTTTTACCTCCTATGTGAGTGTCCTAAATATTAGACTGCAGACACTTCTCTGCGTGTGACTAGAAAAGTATCATCCCCTCCTACTGAAACTGAGGCTTTGCAGCAAAAATGGAATTTAGCTGGAGTAATAGTGGAATATAGAAACCTAAAGAAATTATCAACTTCACTCTTGATTTTTTCTATCTCCTCCAGCCTAAGTAATGGGGACAGAAAGTGGGGGTTGTGGTCAGTACACTCCTGGGAAACAGACCTCCACAAACTTTTCCAGCACTAGTCCTTCTTCTCACAGGCTGCAGTTCTCCACAAACTGCTCCAGTGTGAGTCTCCCGCAGGGTCAAAAGTCTTTCCAGCCAATCTCTTTTAGAATGGGCTTCTCTCTCAGTGGGGTCACAGGTCCTAAGAAGAGCCTGCTCCAGCATGGGCTTCCGACAGGATCGCAGCCTCTCTTAGGCTTCTACTTGCTCTGGCATGGGATCATCCACAGGCTGCAGGTGGATCTCTGCTCCACTATGGACCTCCATGAGAGGACAACCTGCCCTCACCATGATCTTCTCCATGGGCTGCAGGGGAATCTCTGTTCCAGCACCTATAGCACCTCCTCCCCCTCCTTTTTAACAGACCTTGGTGTCTGCAGAGTTGTTGCTCTCACATATTCTCACTCCTCTGGAGGAAATTGCTGTTGCATAGGCTTTTTTTGCCTTCTTAACTATGCTTTTCATCAAGAGGTGCTACCACTGTCACTGATGGGTTTGGCCTTGGTCAGCAGTGGGTCAGTCTTGGAGCCAGCTGGCAGTGGGTCAATTAGATACAGGGGAAGTTTCTGTCAGCTTCTCCCAGAAACCATCCCTCCAGCACACACATAACACCACACACACCCTGCCCCACTACCAAAACCTTGCCACACAATCACAATAAAAATTACCTTTTTGAGGTCATCTTTAATTTGCAAACCCAAAGGGTTTTTTTCTTTTTGTTTACCACAAATTCTTTATTTGTTTAACATGGTGGGGTTTTTGTAATAGAATTCATCACATATGGAAAGCGAGAGTGCATAAGCAATGCCATGGAGTACTGCAGTGTGATGATGAACTATGCAAATGAATAGCACTAAAATTACATTTTTTTAGATTCAAACCTCATAAAAAATTTTAATTCCAGAGAACTACATTCACATTTGCAGAAATATTTCCTTGCCTTAGAAGCGCTTCAGTTTTTAGCTATGCTACAGTTCTTTATCTTGTTCTAAGAGATTGTCTTGTCTTTCCTTGTTCTTTATTCATCATTTTGGTCAGTTCTGCTCCTTCTGAAGAATCTCATACCATCATCTTCTCACACTGCTACAGATTTTCCATGAATAAAACACTTTGAACATAGAGGAAGTGCTTTTGAGTCCAGCTAAGTTAAAAGGGATGCCTCACTCCCTTATTGTGAACTTAGTAGGCAGCCTTCTTTGCATTTATTTGCGTAATCTAAAAAGAGGTATTGGCTTTGAGAAAAACTTGAGTTGAATCCATATTTACTTGTATTTCCATATTTAGAAATTTTAATAATGCACCTTTTTTTTCCACCATCTACTTTAAAGTACACCACCTTTAGATGAAAAAGATAAAAGTCAAATATAGTCCATAAATTATTCCCAGTGCACACGGCTGGAGATGTGGTGAAACTATATGTTTTAATCTTCCTGTACTTGGCTTCATGATGTTTCTAGATATTCTTCTCCAGATACCTGTTTGAAGGACTAGCTCACTGTGAGGAGGAAGATGGGCAGTTTTTCATTTCCACTCTTCAATAGTATGAGTTTTTCTTGAACTGCCATTAATACTTTTTCCACTTCTATTTTGAGAAACAATGGACCAAAGAGATGGGACTTTAATAAAATATAATGCAGAGCACAGAGAGAAGATTAGTGTGAAATGTAAAATTATAGGGTTATTAAGGGAACTGCTACTGTTGATGAGGCAATTTCAGCTTTGTAACTCAAACAGCAGAGACAGCATGATGTGGAGTCAGAATGTATGTATGCCTCAACAGAGCATGTAGTGTTTTGCTTTTTTACACTGCTACAGAGCTAGCTGCACCCACCTTTGCCTTTTAAGTATCTCTGACGTCATTCCTGAAATGTTAGGTGTCTTTACTTGCCTTTGGATAGAATTTCAATGTTCTTCACTGAGGATGAGCATAAAGCACTCCCACATCTACTCATACCAAGGTGCTTCAGCTACTATCCCATGAACAGCAGTGTTCAACAGTAAAAGATTATAAGAATTGGTGTATGCAGTGAGTGACATGGCCCCTCTCTTCCTTTAGCAGACTGTCAACTTTAAGAGTGTCTAAATTAGAGTCTGAACGGCGAATATTATGTCCATGTCTCAAAACAGATACAAGATTTTTCTTACCCTTTTTTTTCTTCATTCATGTAAATCCTCACCCCTGTGACTGCCTCTGATACTCACATTCTCAAATCCCACAGCCACAGAGCTGATCAGAAGCTATTAAAACAAGGATGTCTGAGTGTTTGTTTGCTCATTTGCTCAGCAGTTGGAACAAAACAGCAGGCAAAGGGCTCGTAAAACAATCAGGCCACAGAGATATCCAGTCTCACCGTATGAGTTTCTTCAAGCAGTTAGACAAGCAGATTAAGTTAGATTCCACTTGAGTTATGGAAATGTAACTGAGTCAAATCACATCCATGATAGGCTCGTCCTAGTGGCCTCTGCCTTTTTTCAGCTGCATACCTCTTCTTCTAGGAATCCCTGTGTATTTGATGAGAGTTTCTGAGCACAGCCATCATAAAGATCAACAGGGTTTTTTTGCTTCAGTCCCCAAGTATGAAGTCTCTGGGGCTTGAAATTGTTGGGTTTTTTTCTCTTGGACTGATGAAAAATCCATACTGCAGAGGTTTATCCAGGAGACCGTCACATAACACTCACTCAGTGGCTTGGAAAGCTCCTGAGCTCCTTCTTGAGAGCTTGGTGCCTACTGTCAAAAAGCAATCACTGTCATTTATTGGTATTATATAAAGTCCTTTACTGATACTTCTTCTCTAGACAAAACCATACAATCTTAAACACAGCCTCAAAATATATGACCTTATTGATAAATATAGTGAAAATATAAGAGAAGGGAATTTTCCAGTTTACCAAACATAAAGCTAACTGAGCTGACTATTATAGCAGCGAAGAGGTTACCTTTAAAGCTACCAGATTTTTAAAGTTTATTGAATCTGTTACACTTACTTAGTTTCCCAGAGAAAATTTTTTTAATTAATAAATACACTATTGTACTGAGTTGAATGAGTTGCCTTACTGTAGGAAATGGAAGAGCCTAGATATGGGAAAGTAGAGGGAAACCAGAAGGAAATAGAAGCCAAGTATACTTCTCCAGGAAACAATGAAAATAAAATTATAAAATGAAACAACAAACATTTTGCATTAAAAAAATTGTTCTGGAGACAAAGACAATGCACCTGTTCATATACTGGTACTGAAAATTTAGACACAGAAGAGGACCCTGCATCCCCTGATTCACTATAATTGGGCACTAACAGAGAGACTCAGAGCCAGCATCATCAGGCTATTCAACATAATAGTCAGTCCTGTTAATGTACCAAGGAGCCTTTCATGGTACAAGAATGATTCTACAGTTCAGAAATATTAGGTTGTTAGATTTACTGTTCCAGAAACAAAATGTTCTCTAACAAAAAGTTCCCAACAAAACTTGTTTTGTCTCTGGAATTATTATGGGAAAAATCAGGGACAAGGTTGGAAGTACGGTAGTTTAGGAAAAGAATGGTGATGTAGAGTAGTTTTTGAATTTGAAGTTATCCACAAGCCATTTACCATCGAAATACTGAAATTGCCGTATAAACTATCAAAACTTGAACACATTTTCTTCTTTTCTTTAAGTAATAAAAATAATGAGCTTCAGGAAAATCCTATTATTGTAAAAACAATTGTTTTCTCACTGTCATGATATTAGCATGTGGAAACAGTAGACAGTTTACTGTCATATGCAGACAGTGGTATCATGCAAAAAAAAAATTTAAAAAAAAAAAAGGGTTTTTCAGAGTACTTTCAAAACTGTTTCAGAAATATCTCTTTCCATAACCTGAGATCATTCTTCTATTTAGAAGTCAGGAGTTTTTCTATCTGCTTGAGTTCGATGGCAAGCTTGAGCACGTACCTAGCTTTAAGTTTTATAGTATTTCCATTGACTTCACCAAGAATGTGTCATAGCCCAGATCTGTAACATGGATCAAATCTAGCTTGGAGACAGAAAGTAGAGAATGGGATTAAATGATCAATTTTCAGTCCTACCAAAAGGTTAATAGTGGAAGCCTCAAGGCACAAGAGTAGGTGTCATGATGCTTAATGGCCTGGAAAGGAGATGAGTAGTGAGAAGCAACTTTGGCAGATGTCACAAAGATGCTTAGGATGGTCAAGTCCATGATGTACTGTTAGTTGCTTCACAAGGGCCTAAAGAAACCAAAAGGATGAGCAAAATGATGATAGTAAAATGCACAGGTTTTTTCCCTTGCATATTGATAAATGGAAGCTATCCCTGAAGGAAGGGGGAAGAGAAACCTTACACAAAAGTTCAGCAAGATTCAAAACTGATTATGGGGTCATTAATGACACTTAGAAATATCTAACCATTACTATGAAAATTCAAATGTTCGGATATGCTTATTCAGGTCATCAGTTAGAAAACCAAAAATGTTAGGAGTGCATGATGACTAAGTGATTGCTATGGATACTGAGGTAGATAAATGTTGGATCTCATTCAATGCTGTGAAGTCATTCTTCAAATAGACAAGGATCCTCAATGAATGAGTCCAGAAATTGTCTACTAAAGAACCTGAAAGTGCTGTGGGTTCCTTATTTTACTACATATACTACAATTTGCTTAGTCTTTAGTTCAGTTGTGAATATCTTTTCAAATAAGGAAAGAGGTGAAAATATCAGTTCTAAATATCTTTTGAAATAAGATACAGCAAGTGTTTTTGGAGATTTGGTCTTTCAGATGAAGGAGTGACACCAGATGTTTTGTAGAATTGAGTCAAAATGATAACTTGAAAGCACAGTAGGGAAAGCACTGCTATTATACCAATCGTTTGATGCAAAACACTGCACATACCAGAGACTCCAAAGTAAAGGGGCAAATTCCAGCTAGAAAGAGGCAACACCCTTAAGAAAGGAGGAAAACATTGAGGAAGAGAGAAGCAGAAGGCCTCTCCAGTTTGCGTTGATGTTGGCCATTATGCCACTGGTCAGTGATCACCAGGAGTAGAATTGAATTCCTAACACACAGCCTTTACAAGGCTACAGGAGCTGAGTTCCTCCTACTTTTAAATATTATGTATAGTAAAGAAAATATACATGATGAAATTGTAAATCTAATTGCAAAAGGAAAAAAAAAAGAAAAAAGAGTCTGCAAGTCTGTGTTTAATGATTGGAGAAAAATCATAAAGAATATAGTATTTCATGGGGGTATTTTACAGAGATATACACAGTAAAAAGTGAGAGTTATTTTTGAAATACTGCATCTCCTATTTTTCAATTGTTCTATTTATATTTTACTCAGAAATTTCAATGTATTCCCACTGCACTCAATGAAAAATAGGAAAACTTTCCTAATTAATTTTTGAGTAGTTAATAAAACATTATGTAATGTCAGATATAGTTTCTAAAACAACTAAGGAGACACAAACATTCTATGTAATTCACTTTCTTTCAATGAGAGATTAATTTATGGGATTTTACCAAGTGCAAGCAAATTAAATTTATAAAATTACATTTAATCCAAACCATAATATGCATATTAATTTGGCTCATTTTCTTGATCGGAGGGGGTGCGGGGTGGGGGGAAGAAAATTCCTTTTTATGCTCCAGTTCACAGGCAATCTTCCAGATGGAAATGTCTTTAGTGGCAGAACAGGACAAAATCTACCATTTCTATTGCAAATGAGACATGCCACAGCACTGAGACAGTGGCTGGCACTGGCTGCTTTCTAATCTTCCTCAGAGTGTTATCGCTCTTTTGGGATCTACTGTCAGATGGAGCCTGATATAAATCTGGTCCCAAAATCAGGGATCAACAAATGATACTGTGACTGGGCCACAGTAGGTGGGAAAAGGCTGTGACTGCAGGACTGAAGCTATGACTGTGATGCTACAAGGGATAGAGCAGCTGAGTGAGAGTCATTTCATCCTCCTGTAGATGCAGCCTTGTCAAATGAAAGTTCCTCTGAATTCTTCCTGAAATCTGTCATCATTTGATCTGACCTTAAATGGGTTGGATCCCATTGCTTAATTTGTAGAGCCATAGGCAGTCAATTATGATGCTGTCCTTACCATACACTTGTGTTTTGCTGGCTAGAAAAACTGATATGCTTGAACCAATTAAACCAGTGAACCATTTGGATTTAGATGGATCTTTGACCCCTGCCTATGAAGACATGTTAGTCCTGACATCCATCAGTAGAAGTGCTGTAGGGCCCAATTAGTCTTCATTTTGCCATTTAGACTGCTAATCCAGTACAGATACCATGGTTAGCTTACTTTTCAAATTGACAGATTTCAGTCTACAAACCGTCTTCTTTCAGTACAGCCTTAGACACAGTGCTTTTTAGCCAAAGCTTATTGTGTGGTAAAGGAAAACATTTATTTTTCAGTGTATGTACTCATTTCAGAAAACCTCAGATCCTCAATTTCTCATTGCTATGACATGCTATTTCTTGTAACTAATTGCCCACCATGCTTCCCAGGTCTCTGGGCTATCCTTTCAGGGAGTAGAAGATGTAATATTTTAAGTCTTATAACTTGAAGACATTCTATAAGCAGATATGTGATGGTCCAAGTGTTTCCAAGGCCATCAGAGAATGCATATAGTACATTGCAAAGTCTGATTCTCAGAAAGTAAAAAAAAAAGGAATAATTTTCCTGCAGAAAAGGATTACAGCAGCATTGGCACCATTAAAATGACTAGATCAAATTTCATGTAATTTTAGATGCATATCTACTTGCTTTAGTGACAAAAGTAAACATTTACCTTTTTTTTTGCTTTTATTTCTCTTAGCCCTGCAGAAGAAATATAACTATTTGAGACAGCTGGATACTATTCCATCTTGAGCATCATCGGCAGAATTGCTTACTGAGTCCCAATAGCTACACCTGTTCAAAACCCTTACAGGCAAAACAATCACACAGGTACCTCTAAGGGCATAATTTAGCCCTCAGAAACTTTGTTACTGGTGATGATTTGTGATGTGGAAAGAATCCTGCCTGCCTTTTGGAGCACAGAATGAGTTTCAAAAACTGCTCCTCAGGAAAACCTCATTTCTCTTTTTAGGCAAGCTCCAGCTCTGTGGAAACGAGTGCAATGTCTGGACAGAAGAAGACCCTCAGTTTAGGAAATGGGCTAGTTTCACTGGTAGTCTGGCAGATGAGGGGTTGACTTGAATTTCACCATGACTACTGGAAGCCGTAGCGATCACTGTGTCAGTTTGACAGCTCATTCAAGTGGCAAATATGTGAGCTGATGATCTGAAGGTAAATATTATGACAGAAAACTTGCTAGGAAAAGGTATCTTCTGTAAGCAAGTAATTTAATATAGGAGATTACTATTTCTATAACATAAACGACATTAAGTACTTGGTGTCAGCATTTTCAGTATATCCTTCACTGGCAGCAGTTAGTAAGCCTGGAAAATCTGACTCACAGGATTAAACTGGTGAAATCAGTGGGAGACAAAAATTGTTCAGTAGTCTGTGTGGTGGAATAGGAGGTGCTTAACACTCATTGCCCTCTAAAAACCATCATTATTCCGCAGTGCCATCTGCTGGTCCAGACCCCAGATACACTGAGAGCAACTCATTTACATGTGTGACTGTTGCAGATTAATGATGTGATTATCTCTTAAGATACAAACAAAACAAATAATCCTTATTATTCTAATAGCTTTTCACATTTTCTATAATTTTAATTTAATATTCATAATTTCTTTCATAGACAATATTTAATATAACAGGTGCCATATGGTACAGAATGCTTTTGAAAATGAATGCATGTACTCTACCTGAGCCAGAAATAACCCTATTTAGCTTATTTATCTTATGCAGAGATACTTCATTCAAATGTAAACCTGTGTTTTATTTTCATGGAATACACAGGTGTGCATGTTCACTTATGTGTGCTTTCCAAGTTTTTTGACTAAGTAATTGCCCTAAAATGTTTTAAAATTTCCATGGATCTGTTAATTTCTAATGATTCTCTTTGATTTCATACAGGAATTTAAGAAATTTACATGGGATTTCGCAAAGTAGGAAATAAGTACAGGGAGGGTAATTGCAGCAATTATAAATCTTAAACGATTTATGAGAACGTAGGTCAGATAAATTTTTCCTTTGTAGAAGCTGGTGGGGAAATGCCATGGTTCTCATTTCTGTGGGACCTTCCCTTGTGTTCAGTAGGATTGATTGACAGATATTTTGGCCTCACTTCTAAAGCTACAGGAAAGCAAGGAAAGGGTAATATGACAGCTCTTTCTCTAACTTAGCTCAAAGTATGATTATAGCAGCAGTTCTCCCATCCACCTCGTCAGCTTTGGAGCTCTGTAAGATTTATTCCTATTCTATTTAACAGTGGTCTATTAGTACTTAAATGTATTTTGTGGCAGGAAAAACTTAAATTCAAAAAACTTAAATTCAAAAACACAGTGATAACTCAATATTTATTTTATAAGAAGCACAAACCAGCATCTCCTTATCTCTACAACTAACTGAAAGTAACATCTGGATAAAAACAACTGACTGAAGACAAACTTGGTGTAAGTAAGCTTATTCTGAAAATATTCTGAAGACAGAACTTGCCATTTTTACAACACCCATTTCTGAAGTGATCAGATACTCTCAGAGATAAAGTGGTTCTGCTGAACTAGTTGCCCAAATACCCAGTAGAGCAGAAAACACACACAGACTTCTGTGTCTGGCCCCAAGATAGTGCCTTCTTATCTTAGACAAAGTTTCATGATCTCCTTCCTTGAATGTGGGTACTTATCACATGTAGCAATGAAGTCTCTGCTCTATGCGAAGTCCTCAAAGAAAGCTTCACAGTAATATTTAGCAAAGTACACTGAGGAAGTCAGGTTCATCTAATTTTGTATTCTTTGAATGTGTGAGTTTCTGTTTTTTCCGTTTTCTAGACATGGGACTCAGTGATCATATATTCTAGTATCAGTCAGTTTCAATACAGTATATCTTATAAAACAGGGTATTTGAATGCATACATAGTAGAGATTGTTGAAAAATGTTCTTATACTTCCCAGTCATCTTCAAAATTACTTTAGTGATTAACCAACAGTGTGTCTGAACTGAACTATTGCTTTTCCTTTTTTATCATTAATACTCAGAAAGAGGCTTTTTATCAGTCTGTCTCCCCTCTGCATGTCTGCATCTGACTTCTACTTGTCCTCACACCGTGAGGCTTCATTTTTTATTTTGACACTGTCTTTTCTCCTTGACCACACAGCTTTGTATTCTTTCTTAATTCATCTATTCATCAAAGATTAATTCCTTGCCCAAAAAAAACATTACTTATTTCTCTTTTTCTTCTTCCTGGATGGAGATATATATATATATATATATATACTTCAAGTTAATGGCTCTAAAATCTATAAGTTTCATCAGCTTGGCTGACTATATATTTTTCAGTCAGTATCACTGAAGAACAAACTGACTTTCCTTACAGCTTCAGTGAGTTTTACACTAGATAAACTTTACACTTCTGCAAGCCATGATTTTAGTTGGGTTTTTTTGAAAACATTTTTCACTTGCATTTTTATTTGCTAAAAATTGCTTAGGTGTAGAGATGCAGCCAGAATACCATTGTTTAAGAAGGAAGTGATCCACATACTTGCCTTCTTCTCATGTATACAGGTGTAAGATGAGTAGCCTGTGGCTACTTACCAGCCCTCTGTGGCAGAGAATTCATGACTTCTCAGGTGTATGCCTCCATATCACGGATACCCTGCAAATGGTCTATAAATAATTATTCAATGTATGCATAATAAATGCATAGATAATCAATGTACATGTATTGAATGTGTATTCAAGCATGAGTAAAGTGTCCTCAATATTAAATATTATCATTGAATCACAGAATCATAGAACAGTTAGGATTGGAAGGGACCTCATAGGTCATCTAATTCCAACTGCCCTACCATGGGCAGGGATGGCACTCACCAGACCAAGTTTCTCAGGGCCCTATTCATCCTGGTCTTGAACACCTTCAGGGATGAGGCATTGTGGGGAGAAAGTGGAAGACTGTCAAGAAGAAAGAAAAAGTTGATTTTAGAACTGTTTTCACTAAAAGACCAACCTTGCAGCTAGGAAATACTAAGAATATTTTTAGTGTGAGAAAATTTCATGTTATTCTGCTTGTGGTGGGTTTTTTTCTGCCTGCCTTGAGAAGTGGAATTTCTGCAGAAGGTAACAACAGCAGGTTGTGAAAAGACTTCAAACATTCTTTGCAGAACTAGACATCTTAGTGTGGGGGATGAGAGACAAGAAAGTCCAAAGGTTGTAAACACAGCCTGGTGAAGTAATACGCATGCACCAGACCTGTTGTATATAGAGACACCCCCCCTACCCCACCCCCCCCCGTCTTTTTCCCCACCCTATTGCTAACTAACAGTGTAGTGTCCCTGTCTTCCAGCAAAATAGTAAAATAAATATTTTCCTTACACTGTAGCTGTGGATTTCAGGTCACACTGTGTACAATAATTCACACAGGCATCCACAACCTCTTTGGGCAACCTGTTCCTGTGCTTCACCACCCTCACAGTAAAGAATTTCCTCCTAACGTGTAACCTAAACCTGCCCTCTTTCAGTTTGAAACTATTGCTGCTTGTCACCAACTCTCCATATAAAAAGTCCTTCTCCCTGGTTTATATAAACTCCCTTAAAATACTTAAAGGCCACAGTGAGGAACCCTGGAGCCCCCTCTTCTCCAGACTGAACAACCTCACCTCTCTCAGCCTTTTTTTGTAGAAGAGGTGCTCCATCCTGCTAACAACATTCATGGCCCTCCTCTGGACCTGTTCTGGCAGGTATATGTCTTTCTTGGGCTGAGGGCCTCAGAGCTGGACATAGTACTGCATGTAGGGTCACATGAGAACAGAGTAGAGGGGCAGAATAACATCCCTTGACCTGCTGGCCACACTTCTTTGTTGCAGCTCAGGACACAGTTGGCCTTCTGGGCTGCAAGCATGCACTGTTGGCTCATGTCTAGTTTCTCATCCATGAGAATCTCCAATTCCTTCTCTGCACAGCTGTTTTCAATGAATTCTTCTCCCAGTCTGTACTCATGCCTGAGATTGCCACCAAAATGTTACTTGGACCTGTTTGAGTAACTTTATTGACATATAGGTGTTGGAGCATATTGCTCAATGGTCTCTTCAAAGCTAGATCTGCTCTCCAAACTTGACTCCTCTCAGTGACTTTGGAATCCATATGGTGAGAAAGACTGTACAAAAATGCTAAATAATTTAGAGCTGATGAACCTCACCACAGATGGGAATTCTGCACAGCTTGCCGTGATCCATGAGGAGGAACGAAGGGTAAGCTTTCTTCCTACATGAAAAATCTTCTGAACAGCCTGTAAAGATGTTAATAATGTGGAGAAGGGTCTTTTCTAGAAGACTTTTAAAACAACCAAAGGAAGAACCATAATGAAGAATGGTCACTAAGGAATAGTCCTGCGCTTTAGGAAAGTGCTAGTCCTTGCCTCTACATTATGAAGGAATTTCTAATTCAAACAAAATCATGTGGCATATCTTTGTGACATTGGTATCTTTCAATACACCTTGTCATAGCAATTTCACAAATTTGTTATCAACTTAAGTTGTTATGAACTCAGCTGCTACCTATCCCAATTTATACTACTACAATTTTTAATTGATTGGGCCTGAGTCTCTTCCTAATTTACAACAGCATAAAAGAGAGAAACCCTAACCATTCAATGTGCATCAACACAGAAATAGAAGTTATACAAAGGACGGAGCCCTATTGTTGCAGATATTCTATTCACTGTGGGAAATAACTTGACAAAATAAAAAAGGCAAAAAGTCTTTCTTGCACACCTGTCAATCAGGAAGGGCAGGTAGGGCTACAAATAGAGGAGAAACTTCTGTTGGAAAAGCAGAGGACTGGCTGGGCAGACAGGATTTCTGTCTAGGCAACTTGGTTAAGATTTCTGTTTTATCTATAGACTGTCCTCTGATGCACTTTCATATCCTTTTGTTTTTAAGATCAGGCCTTCTGTCTAATGTCAGAGAAACCAGGAATAAATCCATCTTTCTCTACAATATTAGGGATTTCCAAAACTGTGTGTCTCAATCTAGATATAACTCAGATACTCAGGAAGAATGTGCACATATCTTGGTTTCAGGAGAGGAAGCACAGTTAAGTGCAAGCTGAAAATTCCTAAGTGCACATGTGATCATGTGATCTCTCCTAATTCCTTTTGGTTCAAAGCCAAGAAAGTGAGCTTAGACCACTTTCAGCAGCTGCTAATCTGATTTTGCAGTTGAAATCACCTAGTCAATATAAATAGAAACAGTGTAAGGACCTAGCATTTATTGGCTATATTTCTCAGCCATTTACTTCTGTGAATGGTTCTAGCTAGCAGGGGTACAGCCAGACTGGTCAGATTAACCCCTGGGAGTTTAAGCAAGCCTGTTTGATTTTGTACAGTAGCAGAGGAGATGAGCACTGAGGCAATCTCATCAGTGACAAAATTACAAATAGGAGCTTGGGTTGGTAATGGCTATAACTGACTCAGAGGGTTCTCCCCATCCAGGGTGAAACTCAAGAAGCTCAGCAAATTAATCCATCTGCTGGCAGTGTCAGCTGTATCCTCATTCTCTGTATAACACTCTATTCTTCTGCAGAGAGAGAAACTCACAGCTTAAGCCTACATAAATTTATAACTGTATAACTGGCTGCGAGGGAACAGAAATTGTTGTTCAACTATTTAATCTTCAGCTTTTCTGACATCTGATGTGTTACTTAACATGATTTAGACCAAAACAAAACAAAACAAAACAAAAAACCACCCCCTCCCCCCCCCCCAAAATAGAATGGCCTGATCTATATCTGGGCTAAACAAAGCCAAAAAAATCATCTCCCCTGTGTCCAAGTTCTTTCCTCAGAGATATCTGAGAAATATCACTCAGGCTAATAAACTGGTATGAAGGAAAATTTGTTACACATATTTGGCTATATTACAAACAATTGGAAGAGCCAAAAAAAAAAAAAAAAAGAAGGAGCAGATTGCATTCCACATCCTTGAATAACTTTGCAGGACCTGCTGTTGGGGGTCATGCAGCTTCTATGTGCAAACTGTTTAAATTTGATATGGAAGTTGTTGTGACACAATAAATCTGGAACAGTGTCATTGTTCAAATCAGGAATGCCTTAAGCTTTGACTCACAACAGCCTTTTTACTCCCTTCTCTAATTACAAATTCTGCCATATGAAAGGTCATGAAACTGCAAGGTAGGACAGCATGTGAGGGAGAGAGATTGTAGTCCTTTGGTTTGCCTTTGACTTAAATTAAGCTGACAAGTCAGCCAGTCTTTTTAACTCCAGGATGTTTCTGAGTAAAGGCTTTCAAACTCTGAAGCAATTTTCAGAAATGAGTAGGCAATGACTGGATACGAAGACATAAGTCTTAGAGTTGTGAGCTCATAATTGTTTATACCTAAATTAGATAGAAATTAATTTACTGGCCTAGTAATTTTACATTTCCAGAGTTAGATGCTGCTCTATTTTAAAATCAACTACAAGTGTCCCATTTATTCTAATTAAAGAAAAAAAGGTTCAGTTTTAAGGATTTGATAGTTACTGTTATCACAACTTTCATTCATTAATCCTCTAACACTTTTTGAGGAAGATAAATGCACTTATTCCCAGTTACTGATTATCTGTTGATGCAGATACTCAAGATGGAATTTTAGCAGAACTTCCACACCTAAATCCCAGTCAGGATAGGTATACATTCACTGAAGTTACTTACCTTTGTTCAACTGGAAGATTGGGATAGAACTAGCACCAAACTCAGCTTTTCCAAATCCAAGGTCATTGGAGCTTCTGTTATTAAAATTCATCAATATTCACCCTCATTGTGAGATTAGGGGATTGCTGAATTCATTAGACAGACAGTTTAGGAATAGAAGTGACCTTGTCAAGAAACTATGAAAGTCTTCAATTTCCCCAACTGTAGTTGTCATAAGAGTATAGGTTGTAACTTTCTGAGAATTACTGCCTTATTAAGTACACTTTTTTGTCTTCAAAATTGTTGAAAATTTTCATTTTGCTTACCAGATCACTCACGGGCAGTTCTTTTGGAAAGTCACTGCTTTATGTTTGATAGGTATACCACAGGGGCTTGTAGTTTGTGCTCAGACCTTCTTGTGAAGAAGGCTTGGGGTTTTGAGAAAAAGAAAATCATGAAATATGCATCAGAGAAGAGCAGGATTTAAAGCAGTGCAAAATTCATATGCAAGACTCCCTGCTGAAAAAGAGCCTAAATTGGATATAAAATAATTCAGAGGAAGTGGGGGAAAAAGAAAGTGAGGAGGAAGACTATCTCAGACCACAGAGTCATTTCACAGGTGAAATTCAAAGTTCATACATCAATTATAAAAAGGTGCCGCAGGCTACAGCTTGGAATTCTAGTTCCTGGATTTGAATCAGGGTATGTTTGTTTGATTGTTTTAAACAAAAACATGAGAAAATTGTTCTTGTTTTAAATCAGATGGATAATGATGAACATATTCACCCAGGCTTTCCTTTTTTTTCCTCCCATCTACAGTGTCTCTTAAAATGAAACTTTAAGTCAATAATTTAAGAATTTAAAAATGTACATCTTTGTAGGAATTGTTGCTCTTGGGTCAAAATCTACTTTTTAAAAAATACTAAAATATTTATATTTGCATGATGATACATAATATTTTATTCATGGGCTGAAAATACCATTTAAATAACATAAGGAATTATTTGTGCAGACTCACAATATGCACATTTTATACCTTGCATAGAAGGCCCCAGTACCAACAATAACCATTCCACTGCTGCCATAGAACCATCAGCTACAATGCCGCCCAGTCTCAGCTTTGAATCTCTGACAAAATGTAGAAATAGATGAAAATGATCTTCATATAGAGAAAGACAATCAACATCACTTATTATGTCTGGTTGGCTGCTAGAACCTATTGAACAATATAAAAATAATTGTTGAAAATTATAAGGGAATTCTCAAAACTGAAATGAAAGAAAAGCTGGACATGGTAGGATAAGGGGAACAAATAGGCATATTGCTACATGCAAGGGAGTGATTCCCAGACAGGAGCCACTGCATCTTCACCTGGATGTTTGCTTCCAGTTCCTGTGGTGCTGCAGCACAGATACTCTCACACTGCATCAAAATAGTTATTTCCATGAGGCAATAGCTAAATGCTGCTGTAATAGCAACCAACCAAAAAAAGCAGCAAGATGAATTATCACATAGGTCTGTTTCCTATTCAAATAACATATCTGTGGAAGAAAAGGAAAAAAAAAAAAAAAGACAACAGTAGTTTTTTCCTACTTATTCTAAAGATCATGGACCTCACTGACCTTCAGAAACCAAGTAAAGCACATATACTGAGCACAGACCTCATGTCAGGCTTCAGTCTGGCACTCTCTTATCAGAGAATCCAGTCCTTCCACAGTGCCTGTGAATCTAGCAGCAGTGCCATGGCAGGCTCACATGTGCACAAGCTGCCAGAGAACAAGAGAGGAGCTGGCAGGACACAGAAGGATGTTGTACCACTAATGTTTTCCACAATAGGAGCTTAGCCCTGGCACATGACCTGTCGTGTAATCTACTCTTTCTCACGCACATGCAGCATGTGTTTTCTGAGGAGATGTAAGATTTCAGGCACACATTTTATATGCCAAGACAGTAGGAGGTTTCTAGACATTCTATTTTATTTGTCTATTCCACTCATGACAAGTAACATCTCTTCAGCACCCTCAGAGGACACTTAGGAAATCAGACATTAATGGCAAGATAGAAATTCTCCTGCCTACATTACAAATCTTGTTCCCAAGGCCCCCAGGGTTTCCACTTGTGCTAGGGCTCTCATTTGTTGGCAGCAACTGTTGGGCTTCTTAGAAAATGCCAGCTGTAGAAACATAGATGCCTTAGGGAGTTTACGCATACAGGGAGATTAGTGTTAGCTCTGAATTAGTGTTACTGTTCCCTACCTGGTTCACTCTGGTGGCTATTTGTTTGTTCAAGTGTCAAAATCACTTTTAAAAGTCTGGCCAAAGGCTGTTAGTGCTCGATATACAAACAAGCTCATTAAAAGGCTGTCACCACCAGATTGATATTTACAACAGGGTTTCCATGTATGCAGCTAATAAATAATTAAGGACAAAAAAATAATTTCTGTTTTGCATTCAATTCTCTAATATTGTTATACAGTACTACTTCCAGAAAGGCAAGAGAGATAAGGATTAGTGGATTTTTCCCAATTTCAAAAAAAAAAAAAGAAAAACACAAACCACAAAAAAACCCCAACCAACCAACTAAACAAAAAAAAAGTAATTGGTACAGACAAAAATAAAATACCCTTTTCGGTCCTTTCTTGTTTGGGCAGTCATGTCATCTGAACAGAATTATACATCTGAACTGGATTATTTGTGCGTTTCCTTTATGTCTATGATATCAGCAACCTAGGGAAAGTATATAGAAGCATATCAAAAAATAGCACAAATCAATCCATTTCTTTCCTTTATCATCTACACCCATGACAAATACAGCCCTTTGAAACAGCCAAAGTGCAAAGTAAACAGGAAATGTCAATCGTATCTTTAAACCTTTTCTTCCATTCTGCCTCCATACCCTGAAAAAGGCAGTCCTGCTGCAGCTATAATGCTGACACAGCTAGGTTCCAGCATACCCTCTGCTGCTTAGTGGGAGTAGCTATGGTGATAGTGAAAGGTAGATGAGAGGATGGACAGTCTTAAGTGAATGCAGATATGATCCCTCAGAAAATATTTGTCATTTAGTACAAACTGGGGCAGCTCTTTGGGTGCTTTGACTTGCATTTACCTGCGTTTACCCTAACTACCATCACAAACTTCATTCTCCTGGCTGTATAAAGCACAATTTGATGAGCAACAACTCTAAATAATTAAATCAGACTATTAACATTCAGCTACAGCACCACATGAATCAGTGGACATGAAAGCAGACTACTTAGTTGTCATAAGTATGGATGGAATATAAATTCTGCATCCCAAAGCAAGAGTTGTCTCATAATCTTATTCTGAACTGCAGCTTCAAAGGTCAAAAAACTCTTTGGGAAAATGCAGCAGGGAATATGACTTATATCCCATAACAAAGAAAATCTGAAATGTACTGAAGAACTTTGAATTTAAATAGCCTTCGTAAGGGGATGAATGAAAAACAAAAGAATGCAAAAATAAACTCCTAAACATATATTTAAAGAAGATAAAAAAGGCAAAGCTTAGATGCTAGTGGCTCCAAGAGGATGCCAGCATTTAAAAAAGGCATTAAACATGAACCAAATAAAGGGGAAATGTAAACAAACTGGGAGGAAAAACCCGAATTTGAACAGTGGTAGGGCAATCAAAGAACAAAATAACAGACTTGTAAGAATAGTTCTCAGGTTGAAACAAACTGGCACACTGCTTGAAATAAATGCAAGCAGGGCAGAGCCTGGTCTTTACATTCACTTTGCTCCCGACCTGCAAAGCAAAGAAGTGAAAAGAACAGGGCAAAGCAGTGAAAGTACACAGCAAAGAAATGAAAAGACAACCACTCATCCACTAATGTTTCTCTCTTTGTTTTTCAAATAGGTCCTTCCTACTTTTCTAAAACCAAGGTGTTCCTTCTTATTTTTTCACCCCTTACAACCTTCTCCATGTGCTATTTAAAAAGATGAAAGAGTAAAAACAAAATAGAAACAATCAATATCTCCCCCTCAAAAATAATTCAAGGAGACATAGCATTACAGAAAAGGATAGGTGCTTCAATAAAATCATATATTAAAAGATCTTCATATACTGCGGATGACACTTTTATTTTTTAAGAAAAATCCAAGGACAAAGAAGGATAACATTTTTAATACACTTATCCATATTTTCTGCATTTACTTTGTCTACTTCTTCTCTTTTACTTTTTCTCACTTCTCCATCACTTTTCTAAATGCTCTTTCTTTGTCTCTGCATCCCAGCATATTGTTCAGTCACAGACCACAGGACTGTATCATAGTTTTGCACAATCACCTCAGCTAGATGCACTTGGCTGTAGTTCCTACACTCTTGCATAAATCTTCAAACTTTCCTTGCTGCTCTCTGGTCTCTTCCAAGCGTTCATCTCCACCGTTCACAGTATTTCTTTTTGCTGCCTTGTTGACAAGAAGAGATTATATGGGGAATTGTTCTGTGAAAGTCTGAACATTGGGTTGTGCTGGGTAGCAAAAGGCTCACACGTACCACCATGCAGAACTTAGAAATCAGCAACCACCAGAGTGAGAAATGGTATTGATCAAAAGGAAGCAATCTATTAATACCACCCAAAAAGCATGTCAAAATCAAGCCTATTAACTGTGATAAAGGCCAGAAATTATGTTAGCATCTGCAATTAGGTTTATCTGATGAATAAAACAGTAGGACAATGAGACATTATAATAATCTTGGGAAGGTGGGGGGAAATTTTTTTTCTGGTAGCAACTCCAGGAGAACAGATGGGTGTAATAGAGCAATCATTTTCTGGGATTTTTGAGGCAGTGCAGCACAACTGCACTTCATGGTTGTATACCGAGAGATGACCTTGAAAAAGAAAAGAATGAGCAAAATAAGGATATCGAAGTGTCCTTGAGAAATCTATGTCATTATTTCTATTTTTCACAATACAAGAATTAAAGAGTTCCTGATGAAATCTTCAGACAGCATTGCCAGGCACCTGATATTGTGAGATTTAGTATCCTTCTGTTCCTTGTCCAATGCCCCTTCATTTGGTCAAGGAACTTTTTCTGTAGCTCACTATTCTGCCTTCTGTTTAAAAAGTCCGTTTTAACTGGGTGAAAATATCTCTTATACAATGTGACTGTGAATTTGATTAAAAAAGCAGCTATTAGAAACAACTCCAAATAAGAAAAATAGTTCTAGATCTTTAATTGGCCAGTAGTACTATGTGGTTATCCTGACTGTCCTTAGTGTAGAAATTAAAATATATATCTTCTGTAACCTGTTTTCTATCTGGTATTTTGTCTTCACATTGCATAGTCCTTCTGTTTGGTCTTTCAGGAAGCATACTAGTATTATTGTGACAAATTAAATTTTGTGGAATATTGCTCCAGTTCAACTATTTTCTTTTATTTTTTTTCTAGTATAATGGAAATCTTTGACCACCTTTATTATGATGCAAAGAGTTTGTGAAACATTGAGATTTATTTTATTACCTCTGATGCCTTAGGGTTTTCATGAATTTGTAGATTTTTATACTTCTAGGTAGTTTCTCACATACAGAGTAGCTAGTAACCCCTAGACCCTGTGTTAGCTGTCTTAAGGGTCAGATAATAGCTGGAACACCATGCAAAAGAAACATGTACCAGAGTTAAGACAACTAGATACCATGTTAGTCAAAACAAGAAAGCAAAGCCCAGCAACCTTGGAGAAGCTCCAATAAGGGAAAGTGGCATAAAGTAAGGGGTCTTAAGA
>JAWWMO010000121.1:94383090-94412808 GCA_035047845.1 Dendrocincla fuliginosa
CTTTATATTCTGTACCCCAAAACCCTATAAGTAAAAGAACTCTTCTCTACTTTACCCACATAAAGTTGTCTTGGAAGTTTTTTTCCCCCTTTCCTTAAGGCAACACCTTCTAAAAGGAAAGCAAAGAAGGAGTTTCAAATATTAGAATGAATACCTTACTTTGCACTTTACATTTCCAACTCTTTACTGTCCTTCTTTAAAGTTTTAAAGACTTTCAGCAGGGACTATTTGCCATGAACTAACTAAGCTTTATTTACCACAAATTAATTCTCACTCAGATAAATGTTACTTGACATCTCCTCAGAGTCCCAGTGACACACAGGCTAACATTAGGGCAAACTGCTGTTATAGACAATCAAATATCACTATCAAGGCTTTCACAGACTTTCAGTTATATTCAGTGATGAAATTTAACATGGTTTGCTCATATTCCTTTAAAAAAAAAGAGTTATACTAAGTAGAAATATATTGTATTTTTATGTCCCTTGCTGAAAACCTGCTCAGTATATTGTTCTTGCTTTATTTCTCTATCTCATCAATTAACTCTTTTCTCTCGACTGTAAAGACTACATAGTATAGGCAACAAGTAACCCCCTCTGTAACCCTCACTCTGACTAACACAATAGTAGGAAATTCAAAATATTTGTATAAAACTGTTAAAGAGAAGATATGCACGACCAGCTACAGTTACAAATGAGGCAACTATTTCTGCCTTCTTCTGCATTGCCCACAGAATTTGGGAGTACCTGCTAGACTGGGTGTCTTGGGGATTTAAGTGCAGATAGAGTACTTTTCTCTCTTACATCTATAAAGACAATTTGTTATCTTTTGTCCTACATAAAAGCACCAAAATTGAGTCATACTTCCAAAATCTAGACACTGTATTTTACAACTAATCAAACACATTTTTTGGTTGACTTATCTTGATTCAAGCACCCAAATTCTAAATCTTTCAATTGGGTTTTAAAGTAGTATTTAGGCCCGTCCACTCCATATTTCGAACATGCATGTAGGAAAACAGAACAAGGAACATACATGTTATGCTCAAAGCAAGAGCACTAAGGCTCAGATGATTATTCTTTTTACCAGCTTTCTTAGATATACTACTGCAATGATATGTGATCTATTTCAGTGAAATGAAAAATAACATGATCAGGCTGAAAACAATCACTTTACCTGTCTTAGAAGCAGAATGACTCCATGAACAGATGTGGGGTTTTATTTTTTTTTAATTTATTTATTTCAAAATACCACACAGACTGCAGTACCAGTTCAAAGTAACTATTATTGCTATTTGATGGAGAGACTGCTCTTTATTCTGTGTTCACACAGCATCACACAGTTGGGTGCTGCTCCATCACTCAGGCTCACAGATTCTATGATTATATAAAATAAAAGTTGTAACAGGATTACCTACCAAATATGGAACAAAGTTTTTGAAAAAACTTTAGAACTCGTATAAAGCACTTTTAAAACATTGATTTCCTGAGTCACACTCATTTTGAAGAATGGTGGTCTATGAAAGGCAGTAAGTACAGTTTCCAGCCTCATCTGTAGTTGCTGGATGGCAGAGGGACTGAAAGCAGTAAAGATTCTCCTTTGCAGTACTACTGAAGGGAAACATTCATTACTGAAGAGGAAATTTTCTCATCTGTAAGAATTAAGCTGGCATGTTTCATGATGCAAGAGAGTTATAAGCACCAAAAGCCCACTCCAGCAAAAGATGACTCAAATCAATTAAATTGCTCAAGGAGAAGGTAATCTTTTCTTAAACTGTTTTTGTTTTCCTGTTTTTCTGGTGCCTCTTCATTGATATTCCTTCTACTGCTAACAAGTGTTTTCCAGCTTATAAAAATTAAACTCAGTCTGGGAAGATGTTGTGCTGTGTCACTGGGGAGAGTATGCTTATCATTCTAATAAATGGTACCCTGTATTCATATTTAAAAAGTTACTTTAAAGACAGGTACTTTGACCATAATGAGTTTCATGTGGATAAATCTGCATGGTGCTCCATCAGCTCCTGACTTCTACATTAGATAGTGAACCCTACAGTAGATGATGTGTGCTTTATGGTTTTCTTTGCAAATTCTTGTAATAGGATAAAAATTAGTTTACCAATAATCCCACGGCAGCTGTGTATCATCCTGTTTTGAGATATATGAGTATTATTAGTGTTCACTAGTTCAAATAGAGAACATCCTTCATGATGATAAAACATGAGAATTAGGTCTATTTTTTGCATGATTCTATCTTCTAACTAGTCTTTTAAGAGAATAAAGAATAGAAATCAAAAGATGAATGGTCCCTAGAATTCTCACCATTTGAACACACCCTTAACAAAATCATTTTGAAGAAAAGAACTCGATTCAATGGAACTCAAACTTAAAAAGTGAAAATACACCAAAAAATTAGCTTCACTTTGAAAAAATAAAAATCAATACTATGGTGAGCATAACTAAATAATGGTAAAATGATGGGGTTTACCCTGTACTATTTTGGATGCATAAAACTTCACAGCCAGAAAGACACTCGGTATAAAGTCCGTATGAAAATCTGAACCTTCTGTGGCACAGTTCCTAGGGACAAATTATTTGTTTATCTGAACTGAGTGAATCCCACAAGCTGTCTAGCAAACCTAGAGACCAGCTTTTGCTGAGTTCAGTATTGGACTCAAGCAAATGTGCCTTGCTGGGACAATGGTAATCATGGTCTCAGCAGCCAGGTGATAGATACAACCCCATAACACCATTGCTTAGCACACAATTGTTCCCCTTTCTGGTTTGCAAACCACAGAAAAGCTAGGGCAGAAGTAGCAGAGTGTTAAATGAGTGAACATAAGGAAATATTGAAAAGTTGGTTTGGGGGATTTTTTTTGAAGGGAGGGATTGATTTGAAGATTGATAAATCTTCAAATATTTGATCTCTCAAAATAAAGGCTGAGGTGTGTTAGTATATTGCCCTCAATTAGAAAAAGTCAATAAAAAAAATGTAGATTGTTCAGCAAGAAAATTTAATACCTGCAATAGAAATTGTCTGTGTTGCTGAGCTTCTGTTTCATAACTGTACTAGCATGGCTTGCAAACTAGAGCAGGGGTTTCTGCCATCATTGCCAAAGTAGCAAGGATAGTAAAAGTTAAATTCACACAAAAGCTCTCCACATTAGGATAGCAATGTCAAACAAAGAGGGGCTTACTGCTGACTGCAGGAAAAAAAAAAAAAAAAAAAAAACACCACCACAGAACAAAATATTGCAATGATTACCTGACCTTCTGTATTTATGTATTTATGGATATTTTGAAGAGGAGTAATGGGAAAAAAATGTACAACAAAAATTCAAAGGATTTACTCCTGTATACATCTGACAGAAAGAATCAGTGATATAATTTTATTTCTAAATACTCCTGATTCCACAAATCATCAAAAAATTATTTTCTAGTGCTCTGGTACCCACAGTTCAAAATAATAGAAGGAACCTCACACAATGTGAAACACAATGTTTTCAATATCTGTGCTTTTGTTGTGAATCTTTAAATGGAGCAATTGACTTCTATTACTTCTCATGTCATTATCCTCTCTAAGTCTAAGGGTCTTGTATATTTGAAGCTCAAGGTTACTAGAACATGAATGAAGAGATAAAGGAAGAATAGGTAAGAAAAAAATCACATAGGAGGGAAGGTAATGAACTTGGATTTTTTTATCCTTGAGAAGAGAGGGAAAGGAGAGCAGGTGAATGTAGCAGCACCTAAACAGGTGTTACAGAGAAGATGGGAAAGATTCTCAGAGCTGCACAGCAAAACAACATGATAAAATGTTCACTGTTTACAAAAAGTGGAACTTTAATTGGGAATTAGGAAGAAATTAGTCAAAGTGAAAGTGGCTCAACACACTCTCTCACACAGGAGCCTTTTACCCACAAAAATTATGGGATCATTACTTTTGGAAACTTCAGGAGTGGGCTAGAAAAGGCTCTGAACAAACCAGTATAGCTTTGAAATTAGTCCTGCTTTGCCAGTAAGACTAGCCTGTACCACTTCCAGATGTGTCTTCCTTTTCTTCAGACTTAAATCTATCAGACTGAATATTCCCAAATAAAGCTACACAATTTTTCAGTCTTTCAAGGGTTTGCTTGTTTACAAATGATAAATTATAAAGTCAGAAAAATTACTAACATCTCGTTTCTTAACCACACACATGTTTATTGGTATGCTTTGCCACGACAGATTCCAGGAAACTCCTTCAATCCAACTGTATAATAATACAGAAGGCTATTTGATCTGCAAACTGGTGTTTGACTACTGCAAGCACTGTGTACTTCAACTAGGGCTCTGCTGCTTCTGACCCTGTTTGTCTAAAGGTCACCGTGTGATATGCTCAATATAGCTCTCAAAAGTGAAAAACAGTGAAAGAATCTACATAATAGAAATATTTCAATCATGAGACTTAGAAATTCCATGAGAATACATTTATACCAGTGTGTTGTTAATTTCTATATGGCCCTGCAACATAAGCAACCACAGAGAAAACATTAGGGATCTCAACCTTCAAGTTATTTAAATATATCCTCCTACAAGTGTTTTTTTTTACATTTTATAAATGTTAGTTGCATTCCCCTGAATAGGAATGTCACTAAGATAATTTGAATAGCCTTTTAGAGGCTTACATATTAGACAGTCAAAACTTGTTTGATTGATATGAAATTGACATTTTTAAAAGCACTGAATTGCAGTTATTGCTTCAGTTAATGTAAATTAATCCTGCAGCATATTTGTGGACTGTTGGTTTTGGTCAGAATAAAACTCAGAACATTCAATGGTGATTTTTTTTCCTTCTGTAGGATTCCTTACTGTCTTATCAAATTTCAAAGAAAGGATATAACTTAAAACATTCATTCTATTCAGTCTTTCTAAAAACATGAACTCATTCAGATGTCCCAAGGTTTCATAAGTAGATGCTGATGACAAAGTACCTGTATTTAATTATTCATGTTCAGCTCCTGTCTGAAGTGCACAATCAACATTTTTCTTGCTTATGAAACCCTTCTTGTTTTTCTTTTTTCTACTTGTTTAAGTTATTCTGTCATGATCTGAAACAAGATTCAACCTTGTGATGAATACTGTTGAAGAGAACAGCAGTAATGGAGCTACAATGTTCATGGCTCTTGAACTTCCTATAGCTCTAAAGTTGCTGTTTGTATGTACATAATATTTCTTAATGCATTTTCAAACGTTATTACTGCTATGTTTCTTCTCAAACATCACTTCAGCACAATTTTAAGAGCATGTAATAATGTGTTGATGGTCATCTCACTGCGAATAAATCACATTCTCTCTTCATATCACCATATCCTATGGCATGGTTTCTTAGAGAGACTGTTCTAGGTACCTCATTTTAGTAATTTTTTATAGTAGTTCCTGTGGTGATGCCATCTTGGGAGAATTAAAGAACATATCTTCTGCAAAAATCTTCAACCAGCATCACTGTGAAACTTCAACATGAAACATTTGATCATCCTGAATATTATCCCTATAGTTACTGGTTGTATGGATGCCACTGTTGCCCCTGCCTGTGTAACAGCACTGCTACTAAAGGTGTAGACTGGGTAAAGCTTTGAAAAAGCAAACAGCAAAACTCTGAATTCTCCCCCAATTATGAATCCTTGGCTAGCTACAACAGATATAGAAAAATAAAATAAAAGCAGGGAACACATAACAAAAACTGACAGCAGTTTTTTTGTTAGAGTGGCACCTTTCTCCTCCTTTATAACAGAAACATGCTCAGAGGAAAACCAGCATGAAGTACAGAACTTTGAGGAAATAATTAGTTTTGAATCCAAATACAAGACCTGGAGACAGACATAGGGAGCGCTGTTGCTCCGTAAGCATTAGAAAGAGTAGGAGGTACTCTTTATCTAAACTGGAGGAAGCAGAGTAGGTGGGTGAGTCTCAATGATTGGGTTAATTGACTCAGTTGTTCCCTTTTCTTAGCACTATTTCTGGTTTCTGGTACTATCTTCTCCTCCTCAAGATTATATGAGACATTCTTCAGCTCATTATATTTGAAGAACTACTTCAAACTAAAATGCATAGCAAATACGAGGTCAGATTTTCAACTCTTAAACTCAGAGTAAAATACATACATGTATATATAGGTATTTATAAAAAGAAAAAAAAATCCTAATTTCAAAGTATTTATAATAACAATGTCCCAAAGCAATTAATTCTGTTTTGAATTCTTAGCATTGGAGGAGACAGTATGAAATGGGAAAAAACTACCAGTGGGTTGAGATGAGTTGTTTGATAAAATTAACCCTGAGGGTACATAATTAACTAGAACTAAGCATCTTCTCAGAAGTCAATGTCTCAAGGAATTTTGTAAGCTATTTTTCTGGCAAAAAAAAAAAAGAAAACCCACTGCCTGTACAGAGTCTAAATAAATTACTCTATATCAATGCAGTCTATAGCCCTAGGTATTATCAGTTACCATTAAGATATTTGCGAGTTATTTTAAGCTTGTTAGGACTTTCTGATCATTTAGATGGTTAAGAATTATTATTTTTATTTATATATATATAAAAGCTACTGTTTTATAAATGCCATACTGAAAGAACCCACTCCCACAAAGCACGTAACATCTCCCCCTGCAACTAAAACAAATCAGAACTGAGGCTCCTGAGCCCTCTGAGGACTGGGTACAAACATTAGCAAGATAACTTTTTCCTACTTACCATCTAAATTCATTCCAAACAAGATTCTCCTCTCCTCTTGAGAGGACAGTTTCTAATTTAAAATCTGATTATCATCTCATTAATTTTTGCCAGTAACTTAGCCTTACAAAATTTTTTACATAGTTCTTTATATTTTTGTAGAAGGAAAAATGTGAAGGAAATTATAACACATGAGGAGTTAAGGTTTGTCATTGTTGTTTATGATAGCCTTTTTAGTTTTCACTTTTTTGCCCACTCTTCTTTGCCCCTCATTATTATGCACCTACATTTTCCTCTCTACCTACCTTTTCATAGTGCAGTTTCCTTAGGGGAAATATTTCCAACTCTGTAAATAATATAAATATACATAGATATAAAAATATACACACAACCATACAAATAAGTAATGTCAGGATGTGAATTCCTACAATTCCAATCCTCCTTTCCTGACTTCACCCTTCAAATTTACACTTCTCATCAGACTATATGTTAAGCAATGAATTGTTTTCTTCCTTATAGTCTCATTTTCTTCTACTAGTACTACAAAAAGAATCTGAATTCAGTTGTATATATGTGGTTTTTTGTTTTGTTTAGTTTTTTTGCCCAATACTAGTCATAGTTTTTTTGTCTCACAAGGTTTTAAAAAAAATCTCTGCAAATGTGGCATTATTTAAAGTCTTAAATTAGAAGGGAAAAGAGAGCAGAATAAACAGCATATTTGCCTGGGGTGCGAGCTATAGATTAAAGGAATTAGAAAAGCCATCTCCTTTATGCAAGATTAATTGAGCAGGTGTCTCTGCAGTACAGTGTTCAAAGAAATGCATCAGCTTAGTAGAAGTGCAGAAATGCTGTTGTAGGGCAACTCAATAGCTGATAAAAGTCGTGTTTTGCTCCAGGACTCCTGGACTTTCCCATGGGCTGCTGGGACCTGTTCCCTTTCCTGAAGCACCCAGGAAAAACCCACACCTGAGCATTACCTTACCTTTTGCTTGTACAAAGATAGGCAACATGAGAATTCAGCTGTCACAGAAATCATGTTACCTTCAGCTCTGCACTCAGGGCCATCTTTTCTTTGAATGGAGAAAACAAGTGTGCTATAAGGGAACTCTGGAAGTCTGTAGTCTGATCAGCTTCTCAAAGCACAGCACAAGAGATCAGATTGTTCAGCTCAAGGTCCCATCCAGTCCCATTTTAAATATCCAAGGATGGAGAAGCCACAGCCTCTCTGGGCAACCTGTGATTGGCCAATCTCATAATGAAAAAGCCTTTCCTACTCTATGTCTAAGCTTTGTTTGCTCTCTCTCCTCCTGTCACAATGCAACACTGAAAAAAGTCTGTACTTGCTTTCACTCCACCTCTCCCCACATTGAGTAGTTTCAGGCAATACAGTAAGACCCTTTTTTAATTCAGACTGAGCAAACCCAGGTTTCACAATCTCTCCTATATGCCCCAGCCCGATTGCTATTTGATGCCCTGTAACAAACCAACATGATAGAGTTGCCTTTGCCCCCCACACCCCCATTTGTATGGCACACATACTCTGGCACAACTGCTGACTCTGAGGTTGTAATCCTCTCACTAATAATTCACCCTAGGAGAGAGGACAAAACACAGAGAGACTGAGCAAAACTTAAATTTCTGTTCTGGTAGATTCTATGCTACATTGCCTTTGCTGCAAAGTATTTCTTCCTTGTGCATGTCAAGATCACTTTATTAGTTCATACTACATTTAGTAATGTTACTACCCTTAACAAAAATTTATTTTCACATGTATTATCTAATTATTTTCAAAGAAAGTGAACAGCATCAACTAAAAGCAAAGATTATTTAACTTTTAACATGTGATTGGCCAAGCTTCAAGCCCTAATGATCAGTTCCAGATTTGTAACAGATTCTGTTACTTTCTTCTTGACTGCTACTGAGTATCTTATACTTTTATTAGAACAGGAAAACAGATTTTTTTGCTTGCAGCTTTATGTAATAAGAGATAAAGTTACTCTGTATAACAAAAAGGTTGTATTTTACCATTTTAATAATGAGAGAATTACATTGATAGTCGGTCTTGAGCATGATTCAATTTAACAAATTTGAATGGCATGCTGGTGTCTTGAACAATAATGGAGCAATTTGTATGTGAGAGGGAGCTCATGAAAATGTCAGTGACACAGAGGATTCCTCATAATGGTGCAGTGAATTAGATAATTTCCTTTTATATCCCTTGTATCTAACTTTCAGTGCTAAACATTTCTTTCCATGCAGCGTCGCTGACGCTAAGATCTTCCCTAGCAGAGACTAGGCCACAATCTCTCCTTTCCATGGGAAAACCGAAATTATTACTGTTGAGTCCATCTGCTGTCTTTTTTTAACAGCTATTTGTTGCAGAGGGAACTCAGCTGGAATGGAAGAGCCAGGTTAATGGTGAAAATGAAATGGCTATTTACTGCGCTGTCATCTGTGCCTGCTGAGTCCTGCTATTTCAGCTCAATGGCCATGTTGGGATGACAGCCACAGCTGCTGCAGGGAAAGGGGAGGAAGCTGAGTGAGGGCAAGGGGAGACAAGGGCACAGCAGTCAACAGTGGCATACCACACAATGACAGCCAACCCCCTGGTTTAAAAAAAATGATATGAGGAATTTAGTGTGGATTGTATGTATAGTGTGGGGTAACGGGGTTTGGGGTAGGAAGACATCCTTGCCTAGCCCTTGAAATTATAAATCTTCTTTTAAGTGATGAATAAGTTGTTCTTCTAGGAGTTGGTAGGCCTTGCAGAGCCCTTCGCAATCTTTTATTACTATGTACATTCATATATTACATGGTGAAAGAAATATTCATGGCAGGGCTCTGAAGTAATCCCAGTTACTTCCAGTTTGCATTACAGAGAGGACTGGAAATAATCTCTTCTGATTTCAGTTCTTTACATGAGAAAAGTATGGGCCTGCCCTGAATTAAATACATGACCTTAAAAAAACATTATGGGCCTAAATACCCTATGTATTTGTATAGGTTTTCAGAGTAATTTGAAAAAATTAGCCTGACATATTTTTTTGCTGTCTTGGATGGGAAATGTTAGAACTGATCCTGATGATGCAGAGAGGTCAAATCTTGATTAACCTATTCTTTTACTGTTCATTTCTATCTGGGTTAAACTAGACCCATGAATATGCTCATTTAAATTGCAGGTGAAAAGCATCTAGAGCAGAGTGAACATGAATGACTTCTATCATGCAAGACACCTGCATAGATCTGCAAGTTGAACCACAGTCACATAGCCTTAAAAGCCTGACCCCAAATCACAGCTTAGACTACATAGATGTAGAGGATATTCTCTGAAATTGCCTGTTAATGGTAATTGCCCAAGTTATACTGCTTGTAAGACTGAGAGATTAATCCTCAGCCAAAGTTGTAATTCTCATTTTTCTGTGTTACTTTGAACTAGCTAAATGATGCAGATGGTTCTTTTATCAAATTTTTCTATGTCTGTCACATTCATACGATGTATGTTCATTATCACAGTAGTTAAATGCTTCATAATCTCTAATATATTTAACCTCAGACCACGTTTGTAAAGCAGACCATTATCCCCACTCAGAAGGAAATTACAAAGTGGGGGCCACATTTATAAAACCTTTGGGAAGTTTGTACAAGTACAGAAATTTAACAGAGCTGCCTTGAGACTCAGGTTAGTTGATCATAATTTGTTTCTTCATCTTAAAAATGTTAGGCAATTGGTACAAAAGAAAAAAGAAAAAAAAAAGAAAATCAAGAAAATTGTAATGAGTGGTGGTAACAGATTCAGCAGGTATTTATTATGCACATTGTGAATTGCAAGAAAATAATTTAGAAGCAAAATTCAAGAAATCCTTTAATGTAATATATCAATGGCATTAGCATCTTGTAGATTACTGGATCAAAATTTGTATTCTGCAGCATGTTAATTTGGAGTTTGCTAACTAAAGGCTTACAATTAGAAAATACAACCTGACAGCCTCCCATTTAACTACACATTATAGTTAATCTCTTACTCAGAACAACTTTCACAATATGCTACTGGGTTTTTTTAAAACAGTGGCTTTCTAGCGGCACTGAAAATTTACAGGAGTATATTCTGTCTGGCTTGTGACTGATGGATTTGTGAGGCATATTGCTGAAATAAATACATGCAAATACTGGCTTCTTAAAGACATGCTGACCTTTTACATGGGATTTCAGTAAATTAAAATTAAAAACCCCAAATCCTTACAGCTATCTCTTCAGTCTTGTATATACTCACAAATATGTCAAAACTAATATCAGAACAAAATCAGGTTGAGCTGGAAATGTGTGATGCATATATAAATGGGATTATAAAATTACACAGGAAAAAGAATGGACTTCTGTGGTTAAGTGTGAGGTGAATTATCCTCATCTTAATTCTTTCAAGACAATAAATACACAGATCTACTGCTGAAGACCTTGCTTGGCACAGAATTATGATAAATGCCTCCACCACAAGAGCCCAGACATTATGGTTACAGTGCTGTGATCCATGAGAAAGACCACACCAGTATCTGAAATAAACTTTGAGCTTTGTGTTCCTTATCACATTGAGGTGCAACATGTTTTCATTAGTCTTGAGCCCTTTTGAGCATGAATGTAAAGAATGCATGTAAATCTGTTGTTGGAAATGGCTGCAGTTGATTAAGTAACTCTGAAATCTAAGACAGCTCTGGTACAATCTAAGCATTTTCTTAATTCAGGAAAAGAATAAAATAGGATTGCTATCATATAATATATAGCTATGATGTAAATACTTCTGTTATGAAAGATTTTTTTCCTTATGGATAAGAAAGATTAAAGGAAGTTAAAAAATTAATAAAAGTATAATTTAATGATGCTCACTTTAGCCATGAGAGTAATACAAAACAAGTCAAGGATCTGAATCCAAAATGCTGCAAGATGAGGTTGTCTGCCCTTGTTTTAGGTAACAGTAGTATTAAGGTAAACCAAATGCTTATCTGAGTTTCCTGGTACACTTATGTAATCTGACTCTGACTCCTTTGGAGAGCAAAGCAATCAAACTGTTTTGAAATCCTTAGGGCAAAATAAGGAGATGAGTAATGGCCAGTGGGGATTTATTATGAACCAAATATGTCAACACAGTCAGATGTCCTCCTGTGACAGGCTTCCAGCCCTTATGGATAAAGCAGAAAGTAGGCAAGCTATGTCTTGAATATAATAAGGGTTTTTGACACTTTTTCAGATTACACTCTTGTGGATAACTAAGTGAAAGGATTAGGTGAATACAAACTGTTCAGAAAACTACCTTGTAAGATCTACTGTGTGAGATCCTAAGGAAATCTGCTCTGGTTTTGGGACTAGTCAAATATTCAGTGCAATCGGGACATACCTTATTTAGCTTATTCACAATATCAGTAATGGTGGCCTACACCTGATTTAAAAAAACATACACTGAATTCAATGTTGTTCTAATAAATTATAAAGCTGTTTTGTGTAAAATCATGGTGTTATTCAGCAGGGTTACATGCAAGGATCCTAGTCAGAATGAGTCAGTTAAACTAATAGACAAAGAGTAACAACTGACCAGTTCTTCATACAGACTGGGAATTGAGACACTGAAGAGCAGTGCTGTGGAAAGGGACCTGGAGATCCTGGTCAATGGCAAGTTCAATATGAGTTAGCGGTGCCCTGACAGCCAGGAGGACCAACTGTGGCCTAGGGGGTATCAGGCATATATATACCCTGGGGGATATAAAGCATCACCAGCTGGTAGAGGGAGGGGATTCTCCCACTCTGCTTTGCACTGGGGTGGCCTCACCTTGAATATTGTATGCAGTTTTGGGCACCACAATATAAGAAAGATATTAAGCTGTTAGAGAGTGTCCAAAGGAGGGCAAGAGAGATGAACAGGGGTCTAGAGAGGAAACCGCATCAGAAGCATCTGAGGTCACTTGATCTGTTCAGCCTGTAGAAGAGGAGACTGAGGGGAGACTTCATTGCAGAATTCAACTTCCTTGTGAGGGGAAGAGAAGGGGCAGACACTGATCTCTTCTCTGTGGTGACCAGTGACAGGACCCAAAGGAATGGCCTGAAGTTGTGTCAGGAGAGATTTAAATTAAATATTAGGAAAAGTTTTTTCACCCAGAGGGTGGTTGAGCACTGGAACAGGATCCCTAGGGAAGTGGTCACAGAACCAAGACTGACAGAGTTCAAGAAACATTTGGAAAATACTCTCAGGCACATGATGCGATTCTTGGGGTTGTCATGTGTAGGGTCAGGATTTGGACTTCGGTGATCCTTATGGGTCCTTTCTGCCTCAGAATATTCTATGAGTCTATGACCAAGACTCCTGCAAAAGATTATTTATAGGTCTGGTGGTAAACAAGATAGGTCCGGACTAGGTACATTATACAAAAAAGCACAAGAAGTGAACATTTTCCACCATACCATTCTAGGCTGTATGACCTAGAAGTCTAACCTACAAAAGGTATGATACAAGTCAATGCTTTTACTAGTTAAGACAAAAGGAAAAGAGTATTCCAGGAAAGATGTAGATTTCTTGAAGCCATGAGCAATGACAATAATCGAGAGGTCTTGAAAATGTGATCTATGAGAAAAAACAGAATGAATTTCTGTTGTATATCATCAAGAAGTGAAGAGGATGGGAAATAAGGCAATAGATTTCAAGTATGTAAAAGCAAAAAAAGGAAAAGATTACTGTGGAGAGAAAAGAATAATCTCTTCTTCATGACCATGATAAATAGGACAAAAACTCATGGGTGCATATTTCAGCAAGAAAAATTTAGGTTAGATATGAAGGAAAATATTATAGTAAGAAGTATAGTGAAGCACCAGGATGGATTGCCTGGCATTTCCAGAACTGGGTGTCTTTATGAACAGGTTAGCAAAACATATATCAGGGTGACACAAGGTATAGTTAATCTGGCTTTGAACAAAGGGGTAAACTGGGTGAAATATTGAAATCTTCAAACTTCTGATTATGTGTTCTGATTATTTGGTTGCAGATTATTATCTGGCCTACTACTTGTTTAAAATAATATTGTCTTTAACTTTTCCACACAGTTTGATCATGACTTTGATTTGACTCCATAAGTGTTCAGTTGCTTTGATTTTACTTTTTTTTCAATCTTATTCTGAAAAATCTATATGGTTCATGCCCACTTGCTACATGGTTTTGATTTCTCCCCATTCTCCATAAAATTTCACCTTGCATGTATCTTTTGGAAACCACTGACATTCAAACTAGTGAGAGGAAAAAAAAAATTTTAATTATTTGAGAACCATTTATACTTTATCTTAAAACTGTTGATACATAATCTGCATGATTTTTCATATAACTGTGCATCTGTTGACATCACGTTTTTATTTTTTCCCTTTCTTTTACAATTCCTTAAAATTTCTCACACTTTTCATTCTTGATTTCCTTAAAAATTGTGGCATGAAATTTTTTCTCTCTTAACCCTTTATTGACTATATTCATAAACATGTTTTTATGTTGCTAAACTTGAGCAAGCAATTAATATTCAATAATTATTATTTTTTCTCAGTGACTGTACAACCCTTTTCCATGCCTCCTTAGTTTCTTTATTAGCTCATCACTTTTTTTCTGTCAAATTATTTCCTTAGAAAGAGCAAACTCAGTACTTCTACTGTTTACTACAATACACATAATTTCATACTCAACTTGAAACAGCCATGCTATCGATTCCTGACTTCTGTTGCTCATTAATTCAATGGGAATAACTCGGCTTTACCAGGGGTCAATCAGCACCAAATAACCTTCCTTCTAAACTTATATACATTGTGTAATTTACAGGTACTTTCAATTTTATTTTTATGTTTATTTTTTTTCCTTTTTCTATTCTCTTTTTGAGATAGGGAACATTGAAAAGAAAAAAAATGGACTGCTTCTTAAGTGAGTGATAACAGAACTAGTAGAATTGGACATCTCTCCAATTTACATCAAGACAGTTTGCTACATAGTGCATAACATATATTCTAATAGACATGATAACAGAAAAATTACAGTATTTTGATCCCATGCCTTTAGTTTAACAATAACTATATGGAACTGTGCAAAAAAATTGCATCTTTTCCTCCATCATTCTTTTTTTTCAAATGTGTTCCTGTGTAAAGAATAACAATTGCTTCACATGATCATTTATATTATATATGGGTGCCATGTCACTAGAAAATGTTGTTTCCATAGAAGCTAACAGAGTAAGTTTCCTCCTTTGGGATACTGACACCACTGTTTTCTTCACATTTGCAAATGATAGATGCAGAGTAGCAGTTGAAAATCGCAAGAGATTTTAGATTCTCTTATACCCTTGATCAGTTTTGATAGGACTATGGCATGATGTATGAAATACAGAAGATTCAGTGCAGAGAAACTACAGTCTATAAAAGGTGCACAAGAATTCCATTTGAAACTGACAGATATGAAAAAAGTCTTTCCACAGGGAAAAAAATTAGATCATCTTAGCATTGTTCAGGCAGAAAAAAAAAAATCACTTCTTCTTATTTTTATCTTTTTCTCCAGAGTGTATTCCCATTCCTGCAGAAATAAAATCAAAACATAACTATATGATTAAATGGAGTTAGACATTATGCAAAGAAAACATCTGAAATGCACAGATAAAAAGTGTTATCTGCTTTTTAGGGACTAGAACCACGTATGATTCCTTAATGGTTTCCCCATGTAAAAAAACAAAAACAAAAACAAAAAAAAAAACAAACAAACAAAAAAAACAAAAACAAAAACAAAAAACATGATCAATCAATGCTTGCCTCATCAAATGTTTCTTTTTTCATCTGATTTCCTTTTAGCAAGGTATTGTCCCTGGTTTACATTTCATCTCAAGCTTTGTCTCAGCCTGTCAGTGTTCAAAGTTCAAAAGGAAAATTGTCCCTTTTTCTTGGATTTGCTTAAACTCTGAAAATTTTAGATTGAGTTTTATCAATTAGATGTACATCTTCTAACTATAGTTTTATTTCATTGTTTCTGTAAGACCGACTCTATGACATGGTATTATTTCATTTGTCTGAAGACAGAGGAAGATACTGTTGTATACTGTAAAGAGCAAATGACCTATACAGTGTTCATCTGCTGTATCACTTCAGTGCAAAATTAATGCAAGTGGAAACAAAATCAGTTCTGCTAGGTACTCACATTTTAAAATAATCAGACAACTCAATTATTGCAGATTGTCAAAAATAAAACCAAAAGATTGCACAGTCGTTCAAATTAAGGGTGAAAAGTTCTAATGAGTAACATATTCAGGCTCAACTTCGTGCTCATGTATTTAGTTCTAATGTTAACATCATCCTGGATAAATACTAATGAAAAACGGGAAGCTGTTAAAAGAAATCTGAAGTATGTCTGAGCCCAGGACCAAACAGTCTATATTCACATACAATACTGTACATCTTTAATGTTATCTTCCTCCACCAGTCTTGTTAATTAGGCAATTATCATTGTCCAAGTACTCTGCCTCTGAGTGAGTCATGGTCAATTTTTTTTATTAAATTTGCATACAAATGTCACATCGCATAGTTCTTTTGCACAACTCAGTGACAGAATTAATTCCTAGAGTAATAGCTAAGTTGGTGTTCAACGGCATATTTCATCTGCTAGGTGTTGAGGTGGGAAAAGGTTGCAAGTTTAATTGAGATAAAAAAAATTATAATTAGCAAAATTAAATTAGAAAAACATTATATAAGGATAGAGGAAGAGAAGCAAGTTTGTATTAAGTTTAAAAATGCCATTGTTGGACGTTAGTCTCCTTTGACCAATATTTCAGAATCTCTTTATGCAGCATCTGCATTAACACAGCCTGGTTGTAGCCTGTTGTCTCTTGGTTGGAATAGGTTTGGCAGAAAAAAGGCTTTTCCATCAGCAAAATGTGGCAGTACATAAGGAAGGATATACTAGAACTTGAAGTCACTGGAATATGCAGGGCTTCTAGACAGAAACATTTCTTTAAATAAAGATGCGTTCATTCTGCCTCTGAAAGATGCGTTCTCTCTGCATCTCCCTCCCCTTTCCTCCATGGTTAAATCAGTGGGGCCAGAGAATACTGATCTGTGATTTCTCTTTGGTCAATGGAATGGAGACAGGAAGATTGGTAAGGAACTGTAGGAGTTCTGAACACAAAAATAGCCATTTCAGGACATTTTGGTTTAGTAGTGTTCAAATCTGTCAAGGAGACTCTTAACTTGAGTGAAATTCCTGACTACTGTCAGAACCTATCCATTCTTGTGGTGAATATTTCTAAAAGTAATAAATTTTGTTTCTCATTAATCTAAATCTTAAAAATCACAAAGAGACAAAACATCACAAGTGACAAGTCTTCTTTTCTCACGTTGCCAGTGACAGAGAACTTCTGGCTTATATGCCCAAATCTTTCCTGAAGAGCCAACACACACAATGGCTGTACAATTGGATCAGTTGCAATTGTTATTGTTTTGTCTACTGGGGTTTTTTTCTGCATTTCTACCTGCTTTTTCATAATAGTTATTCAATTGTAAGAGGAAAAGATTTAACACTTACCTTTTAATTGATATTTTTCCCACCATGTAATTTACCCATTTAAAATATATTAGCTAATTATATATATGTAGAGGTATTTAAGATGCAAAGATCTCTTTCTTTTGTTGATAGTAATTAATTAGTTTTCACTTGAGTGTTTTTCTAGCTGTGATATTTTGACATGTTCAAAATAATAATTGATAGATTTGGTTAAGTATATTTCACTAATTAGGATGCTGTGGGGATTTGTAATTGATTTAATTGAAGTTGAATGAGTTAGTAGATATATGGGTAGCATATAAAAAGAAACACATGAGACTGGGGGAGATGGAGATATTTGGAAACAGAATAACTGGCTGAGAAATTATGTTTTAGCTGTTGACTGTTCATTAGGACTTGATCACAAACATAAAATTTCTTCTATTTTTTTGCATTACACACAGTTATTCTGTAGGGTTGTATTTTAATATATGAACACTTGCTTGCATATGAAAACTTGCATATATTTTTATATATAGAAACACACACACACATATATATTCTATGTATGTATCTATTAATAAGCATTTGGCTTTTGAATATCTGGTCTCTTCCCTGTTTTTACTACATGTAAGAATATACTTATATGTACAAACGTATTTTCAAATGTACATATGCCATGTTTATACTTTATATATACATCCAAAAAGTAATGAAGGCAAAGGGAGATAATTTTTTTTTCAGAAAATGAGTAAGAAATTAAATGATAGCACAAATTTGACACAGGGTACCAAACCATTAAGTATATAGAATAATCTGAAGGGTTTATGAGAAGAACAAAGAGGACTGGAGCCAAAGCTGCATGCCAAGTATTGTTCAGCCACATGGACCAAGGAAAATGATATATGAACTTAAGCCCATTAACCATTTGTCAGTCTATGTTGCTGTATCTCCTCCCATCAGTCAGAGTAGCTATAGGCTTCTCTCTGTCCTTGTGGCAAGAAGGGGAGCTAATGGAGGACATTCTGAAAATACTTTATTTATTGACCAGAGAAAAGGGAGCTGGAAAGGCACACTGTCTGTTGGGCTCTGAGGCTTTCTTCATATCCAGGGGCCAGTTATGCAGGCAGGCAATTTTGCCTGTTAGAAATGTACGTAACTTTCTGCTACATCAGTCAAGGATGTGACTTGCAGCATTAGAAGAATTTTTTGTTTTCTTAATGTTTTGTGTACATCTGAAATGTAAATGCATTTGAGTAGATTTTTCTTATTTCACATATTATTTACTCTTGATTTTTACAAATGTAACTCAACACTGGTGTTGTGAAACTGCTCTCTGTACTAGAGTGCTGCACTTATGTGTAACTGTGTTGCAGGGGTTTGTGTTAGACTGTTGCCATTGTTGTGCACCAGACTGTTGCAGTTTTGGTTATGTTTTGATAGTTTTTTCATTCACAGAGAGCCAGAAGCATGAAACGTTGCCTATTCACTTCTATTTCATGGTACTTAAACGTGGTGGACACTGCCTAAAACATATCTACAACAAAAATGTGTGCATATCTACTGATGCATAGCCAGGTTTGGAAAATAAGATGTACTTAAAATCCAGACAGGCAAAATGCATACATCTGTTGCACTGGAAGCCTTCCTTACAGTCAAAGAGGAAGCACACCTCATGTACAAGTAAAGCCAAGAATTAATTGTTAGTATAATTGAAATCTTTTGAGTCTGATAATTATTAGCCCAGATCTAATTGTTGTACTTTTACACTCTTCTCTTTCTTCATTGGTTTGCAGCTCTATGCTATATCCAAACTCACCGTATATGGGGACTTTTGTGTATATTAGATATTACTTCTTTGTTCTCTCTGTTACCCCTAAAAAAAAAAAATCATGCTTTTAACAGCTCCAAATCTCCATTTCTTTTACTTAACAAGTGAGTTGTTTATATGCAAAAGGTTTCCAGAGCCAAGCTGGTGCTTCATCTCTTATCACCCCGTGCCTGTACCTCCCTATCCTGCATCCTCTGCCTCCACTTCTAAAGAGCTCTGCAGTTATACCACGTCTGCATTTCTCTGCTTTGTTACATTATATTAAAGTCATAAATACCCCATTCTACATTGAGTAACTGCTTGTTACAGTCATCTAAATAGAACTGTGGTCGCAGTACAAAAAGAGAACCAAAATCAAAGGAAGTTAGCATAGGTTTCTGGTGTGGTGCCTCAAGGGGGTGTTGGCTCACTCTGGTCTGAGCAAGAAAGACTGAAATTTTGCAAAGTATCCCTTAAAATGCTCTCTATTTCAGCTAACATTAAAAAGATGTTAATATAGATAATTTTGCACCCCTTCAGATCCTGGAAACTCCATGCTGTTTGATATTAAATGGGCCCAACCAGGGCACAGAACATTGTCAAGGTCCTGTCCATGGAAATGTTACTTTGTGTCGGTCATTTGAATTCTTACAGACCTTTTTTAAAGGCAAGCAATTCTATTAGTTATTTTTGCCATCAGATAAAAAGGATGTTCACACAAGAACTTCTTGCTGTACTTCTAAGCAAAGGCAAAAACACCCAGGAGATGTATTAGCCAAATGGGAGCTGCCAACACACTGCTTGGTTACAGTTAGCTGGTTACATTCATCCTGCAGCAAGGGATGATGTGCAGCAAGGCACCAGGCTGAAAGCCATGCCACATGCGTTGGTAGCACAGCACATGCCTATGCCCACTCGGGCTAACTGCTGTGTGGATCACCACCTCCTCAGTGTGCAGTGGTCTTCTCATCAGCATCACTACACCCAGTCTCCCAGAGAGATTGGTAACACTGCTAAATCAAGAGAAAGAAGGCTGCAGGCAAGTCAGGAAGAGTTGAGTGAGTTATCTCAGTATTGAAACCCTGCAAACTCAGTACAAAGATTGTGGCCATTTACCAAGAGCACTTTATTTCAGGGCTACATCATTACAAATTAAACAACGCAGCAAGTATTATTGATATAATTAATTGTCTTATGATAGCTGAGACATGGACACTATCATTTGTACCTTGTAGAGTAAAATCTGTTTTTATGTTCAAGTGGATTAACATCTACAAAAACTAAAGGAGAAACCCTTGCCTGCACTTAGAAAAATGTTTTTTAAAAATACATTATTTGAATATATGTTTCTAAGCATCAACGAAATTAATAGAATTAGGTTAAATATAGTACACTGAAATGAAAGAATTTGCAAGTATGTAACTGAATTCCTATCCCAAAAAAGCTGAAACTCTCAGGGCAAGTTGGGAGAAATAATATCACAATGAAAATGCAGGGAAGAGAATAGAGAGCATTTAAGGCTAAATTAATGTATATCCAAAGGTTATGCATGTCATGTAGTAATAAATACTGAAAGAATAAAAAAGGTCAGTAGGGATGTACAAGAGAGTCTAAAAATAATTGAAGCAGGAAAATAGCCTATCAAAGTTATAAAATATCAAGCAAGAACTTAGAAGAACTTGGAATGAGCCCCGACTGAGAAAAGTAATATGGAAAATAATAAAAGGAAGAATGAAAATTATGTGATGTTAGGAGAACCTTTAAAATATCATGACCATTTCTACTTAATAAGAGGTGTGGTCTTCACAGATATGAAATCAGCTTCTTCACTGTCACACCTCAGAAGAAAATTGATGCAGATTATTTCAAAAGACTAACGATTAATGAAATAATATGCAAAAGCTTCTTTGAAGAGAGTTTTATCTGTGTTCAGGTATGAAATTATAAAAGCATCAGGATACTATTGCAACTTCTACTTTTTTTCCTGTTCCCTTCTCTCCTCCACAGTATTTTTAATTAGGGTTGAATGAAATAGTTCAATTTCTGAAATATTTTATTTCAAGTTTGAGCACCTGGCAAGAGAAAATTGCAAACAGGGACTATGAACAGAAATATAAGGGAATTATCTTCTTTCACTCAACAGCTTAAACCTTTCTGATTTCAAGTGAATAATGGTTTAATATAAAATAAAATGTTGGAATGAACACCAGGATTCAAATCTGTACTCAAAACAAGAATGACTTTGAATTCAGATCACGTTTTGCAGAATCTTCATCAATTTTGTATACCACCAAGGGGAGTTTGGCAACCTTATCAGGCAATCTGTTCCACTGTTTGCTCACCCTTGCAGTGAAAAAGTTTTCCTTCTAGTTTCCTGGAATTTTCCCTGCTGCAATATCAGTTCTTTCACAATGCTTAAGAAGAGTCTGATTCTGCCCTTTCCTTAAGCACCTGTTAGGTAATTGAAGATAGATATAATTCCTTAACCTTCTCTTCCAGTTGAACAAAGTCGACTTCCTTGTCATCCTTTCATACATGGTCTTTAATTACCTTGGTATTCTTCATATTCTTGTACAGAAAAATGCAAAACTGGACATAGTTCATCTCATATTGTCTCAGCAGAGCACAGTAGATCAGGATAATCATTTGACAAACTGACTACACTTTGTTAATATGGCTCGGTATCACAGAATGGGTAAGGTTGAAAGGGACTACAATGGGTCATCTGGCCCAACCTCCCCGCTCAGGCCGGGTCATCCTAGAGCACATTGCACAGCATTATATCCAGATGATTTTGAATACCTCTAGTGAGGGAGATAATGTCTCTGGGCGATCTGTTCCAGTGCTTGGTCACCCACACAGTCAAGAAGTTCTTTCTCAAATTCAGGTGGAACTTCCTGTGCACCAGTTTCTGCGCATTGCCTCATGTTTTATTACTTGGCACCTGTAGATGTAGTCAGAAGAGCCTGACTCCATATTCTTGGTATCGTCCCTTCAAATACTTAAATGCGTTGATGAGGTCCCCTCTAAGTTGTCATTTCTTGAGGGCAAATAGATTCAACTCCCTCAAACAGTCCTCATAAGAGAGGTGCTCCAGTCCCTTAATCATCCTTATAGCTCTCTGCTGGACTTGTTTGAGGAGCTCCATGTCTCTCTTGCACTGAGAAGCCCAGAACTGGACACAGTACACTAGATGCTGTCTCAGTAGGGCTGAGTAGAGGAGCAGAATCATCTCCCTCAACGTACTTGCAATGCTCTTTCTAATGCACTTCAGGATGCTGCAAGGGTACATGACTGACTCCTCCCCAGGTCCTTCTTTCTCTTTTTTCCTTTGATCTCCAATCCCCTACCCCGCCCCCAAAAAATAGTTTAAGGTCCTACTGGCAAGGTTAGTAAAACTGTTGACAGATATGCTCTTGCTCTGCTTTGTTATCTGACTCCTGCCCCTTTTCAGCAGCCCTTTTTCCTCAAGGACATAACCAGGAGTATGAAAGCATGTCCATAAATGCTTCTCCTTCTCTCATTTGACATCCCTGAAGCCATATGACTTGCTTACATCCTCCACCAAACCTTTCACCTAGTGGCTCAGCAACTCAGCTAGAGCATACCTTCCCAAGATACGTCCCACAAGAATTACGAAGGAACACTCAGCATTTCCTAAAGCCTGAAGCATGAATAACTTTGTCCTCACTCCTTTTTGAGTCTCTGATGTGACAGAGAGATTTATTGCAGTGAGTGCTGAGGACTAAGTCATATATTCCACCTCCATGCTTGTTGCACTGAAAGCCTTGCATGCAAACTTCTGTGTGAAGTGCTAAGACCCTGCTTTAATACTTTGCTTGCCAACACTTCTGGTCACAGATGCTCTCTAGGTGTTAGTTAAATCAGATCTCATTTGTCTTATGATCATTACTTCTGCTTTGTCTTTTTTCTTCTCAACTGAAACATATTGACTGCAACATGCTGAGTGCATGAATCTTCTGCACATTCCGTCTCCTCACCCTGTGCTCCCAACAGCAAATCCATAAGCAGAGATGAAAGCAGAAATGGTTTAAGAGGTGCCCTCTTTTGGATATTTTTACTCACTTTGGAAACTTCGGTTCCTCTTTGTTGATCATCTACTTTTTTGTGCATATCATTTGTTCTCAGTCACTGGGAAGACTTGGGGAGTTGTTCACTAATATCCATGCAAGGAACAGAAGTCTTTACTTTCCCAGTCACATGCTGCTGTAGTGTAATTGTTCTATCCAAAGACAGAGACTCTTTGAGGTGCAAAACAGAAGAAAGGGGAAAAAAAAAAAAAAGACAGTAAAACTGACAGCTCAGGAAAGTCCAGGGAGAGGAGCAAGGAGGAAACAGATAGGGCCTTTGGGGTGACAAAGAAACATTTCTTAGGGTTGAGATGAGAGGTTACTGAAAGTCACTGGAAGTACTAAAACACCTTCCTTGTAGAGACATTGCTGGCAAAAATGGACTTTTGTGAACATCTGTCTCATTTCTATTTTTTTAGCCACTCTTTTTTTTTTTTTCTGTGAAAAGTGAATTATTCTAGTTTACATTTTATGAAAAGAATGCTTTTTGAGGTTTAAACCACTTTGTGATCTTCAATGAAGTTTGCACCAGGAAGAAAATTCTTAGGGAAATTCACTTCACGTTTTAGATTAAAAATGATCCTTTTGTGGCATTGCATTATCATATTATAATGAGAAAACAACTTTAAATTATTTGAATGCTATTGAAATCAGGGTTTAAACATAGTAGCATATTTATCTCTCCTCCAAAACAGGACTAACATGAGCATTTCTCTGCTTAGACACTGAAAGCCTGTAACTTCCTACTGTCTCTCACCCCTGCTTATGAAAGAGATGTTTGCAATCCAGACTAAGTTGCTTTTCTCCTGTACCTGAGAATCTTAACTATTTTGAATGATCTATACATGGAAGTTCAAGAAAAACTGAGGAGACAATAAAATTTTTAAAACTAATCTTAGTTTTCCTTGCAACAAAGATCTATTTTGATTTGAGAATCTGCATTATCCTTTCTTCTTGATCTTGAATTCTACAGAAAGATAGACTGAAAATAAGTGAAGCAACTTCCTTTCAAGCTTTTTTTGGCCTTTTTGGCAAACATATGGCCACTAGTCCCCAGTGTGGCACAGAGATCTGCAGTATCTTTTTGTAAGCAGAGGAAAGCACACTTCCAGAGTGAGCATCCTTGGTGTACCAGTCCCTCTCTCATATATTCACATGGCTCCTTCAGGGACCTTTTCCTTTTTCAACCTCTTTTTCCAATTTCAAAGGACTAAGGGCTACTCAGATTCAGTTACATGCTAAGGTCAACATATAAAATCTTTTTGTCTCTTTTACACATTCATTGTTTTCCTCCATCATGAACCTCACTGAAGGGTGTTGCAAATTGTGGAAAATTTTTTAGTTTGTAATTGTTCTCCCCACACAACTTCTCACAGTTCAAAGGTCTTCATCTCATATTGGATGTGAGAACAATATTTTTGTATTTTCTGCTTGTATAAAAAATTATCTCTCTAAAAATATTAGATAAGAGACATATTTTTGAAGAATATGACTGACAGCTCTCTTATTATGTCATAATAAAACTCTTTTTTTCACTGAAATAAATTTACACCAGTGAGAACAAAGCAAAATTTCATATCTAGAATCTCTATTGTTCACCACGTTCTTTGCAGCTTCAATGTTGCTGAAAGATAAGAGAATGAATGTTTAAATTAATCTACTCTTCTCTGGAAAATCAGTTCCTTGGGTTTTTTGTCTCTGATGGTGGATCTCTGTGTTCTGAAGCCATTTCTATTCCTGTTTGTCGTTTTTTCTCCATTTTGATTTCTCCATTTCTCAAGAGGATTTGTTCTTTATCTTCTAGAAAACCAGGCTTAAAGAATCAATGTGACATAGTTATTTGTTTTTTTTATCTGTTCCATCTTGCTTGTCAGTCTTCCTGCAACTCAGGCTTTTAAATTAACCCCTAACTTCTCTCTAGGCTTTTACATGCTGCTACAAGGCAAGGGTAGAAGAGAACATATAGTCTGCACACTGTAGCTGTTTAAGAGTTATATGCTACCAAAAAAATTAGGATAGTGTCCTAATGATTACTCAAGTTCTAGTCTTACAACAGTGTAAATCCAACTCTATTACTGGCCTAAACTGACATCACGATATTTTCCTGTATTTCTTCTTAGTATGGATATTCTACAGTCACTTTGGTTTTTAGGATAGAGTTATGTATGTAGCTGACAAAATTTTCAATATCCCAGAAGAGTAATATAAGAAATCCTTTACTTGAAAAAGAAAACCTGCTAAATCCTGTCCAACAGTTTCAAAAGATTTTGTATGCCTAACACTTGTCTAAGTGTTGTTGCAAGGGAGATGTCTACAGGTGCCACCAACGTGGTAAAATATACCCCAAATTAAAGACAGACAAAATGTGTGGCTAAGCTGTTGCTACTGTTGGAGGAAAAATGGTACAGAAACTTTATTAACACTAGAAACAGTTTACCAGTTCTCTCAGAGGGTTAACTAAAAATTTCAGCATTTAAGCCCTGCATGTGACCACTCTGAGTGGAAGATTAACTCATCAAGGTGAAGAAATACTCATCAAGAGAAATGGGATTCCACAGGATAGAGTGCTACCGGGTAAGTAAGTGCCTACAGCTTGCACCATTAGCTTACTTATTGCATGTCCAGATTCCATTTGTAAGATGTAATTCTATTAATAAGTGTACCATCATCTTAGAATTTTTCTTCTCATGTTTCCCCTTAAAAGGTTGGGCAGGTTCTCCTGTGTTTTTGTTGAAGTACAAGCATATTCTCATCAGCTTTAGTGAAAAAGATACTAACGTTGTGGTGAGCAAGCAGACCCCCTCCCCAGTCACAAAATTACAGCAGCAAATAAATAATATTTTTTGTGTGCCTGAGATATGGCATTCAATGAAGAAAGCCACTTCAGGTTCTCTTGGGGATGCTAAAAGACTCAAGCCAAACAAAGAATACAAAATAAGCCTGAAAGACGCCAATATTTAAATTAACAGAATCCATAGGTGGGGTTTTATTGTTTTGTTTATTAATATAAGATAATCAGGGAGAAAAATGTAATTGTAAAATTAGAGCAAAAATAGCACATTCAAGAGCTTGTTGGGTTTTTTCTCTCAGTGTTTTCTCCATTGAGTTTAATTAAACTCTCCATAGCCTGATGAGCAAACTTCCAATTAAGTTCTTGTAATAAAAGAGTAAACATATAAAATAACTGCCTTCATGGGTAAGCACATTTGAAATCTAGGTATTCTAGTAAATGTTAGTGCTCTGAAAGAACCATTTTCTTTTTTCAAAGTTTAAAACTGGTATAGTTATAATTAAACTACTGATCTAATGGAAATGAAAATAGAGGGTAAGAAGATTATAAACTTTATATTTATAGCAGTTTCATTCTTGCAGTATCATTATGCAGTATTGTTGTGCAACAGGTTGGTGATACCAGCAACATTTTCCAGATGCAGTAATTTTGATGAGTTGAAGGGTCAGTTAACTCTTACAGAAATTCTGTACAAGGCATGTCAGAGGGGTGGGGTGGAAAGCTAAAGACTTGAAGAAATGCAGAAAAAAAAAAGGTAATTTGTTGTTTCCAGCCAGGTCATAGAGCTATAGATTCCAGCAGCCCATGTAGCTCCTAGAAGCCATGAGGCACCCTATAGTGATGCTGCTTAGCCTCTGAATGCTGTGGCCATCCATTGTTGTTATTAGGTATCTGTGTCCATGGTATTCAGCTTCTGGGAGAAACAATAAAAACTCCTTTAAAAGAAAGAAGAGACAAAAACATTCTGTGATATAGTCAAAATTAGCATCTGATATTAATGCCAGGAGTCATGACGCTTTGGAGGAAAAATTTTGAGAAAACTTTTCCAGATGGCAGATAAGCACAGCACCTCAATTTGTTTCATAAAGAGATTAGAAAAAGAATTTGAGACTTTGATATTCATGGAACATGTGTTGATATTTTTAAAAAATGCAAGATGACTCCAGATAGTAGCTGTGTTAATACACAAACTTAAATTCCTTGGAAAATAGGAACTATTTCAGCTGCTTCTATAGGCAGAGAAGATTTTATATGCAGCATTGTTTTCATTCACAGTTGTCCTGTTCTGGTCAGTTCCTAAGAACAGTAATGTGGGAAAGACAGATGACCTTCCAAACATCATATTCACATAATGTTCATGTTGGCTGATCATGAGCAAGGTCTTTGTTGCCATTCTGATTTTCTCTTCATTTTGTTCTTTGTGGTTTATGTATTTATGAGATATTGAAGTGCTATATATTTATATGACCTTAAGTAATACCTTAACAAACTGAACAATGACCTGCCTTTCCTATGTCCCTTCATTTTCACCCCCTACAGTGAGCTCATCCTTTCCAGATTGTGCTCTGTAAGGAAATTACTGAATATAATGCTAAATTTAGATACTATAAAATATTAGATGCTAAGAGTTATTTCAAAGAATCTTCAATGATAAAAATTGATTAAGTATTTATGCCAGGCTTAAAACACCAAATACCCGAATATTTGCATTTTTAAAAAAATATTTGTATCCTGATTCAATTCATAATCCATAGAGTTCCCTGAATAAATGGAAATACAAATGTCAGATTTATATGACAGTTTATCACTGAAAAATGACAATTCTTTTGTTATATTGTTACTGCACTTCAACTACAGAAGTATAGCTTACTGAAAGTCTTATAAATAAAAAGCTAACTAAATGATCTAAATTTTTTTGTTAGAAATGGGGCTTAGGGTATCAAATGTATGGCAGTAAGTGACAGTTCTGCTAGGTACAGTCCTGGCCTTACTACTGCTCTCAATATGTAGCTCTGTGTCCCAGCATACCAAACTATTCGCAAGTTTAAAAATAAACAGTCTGCCTTATTGTGCTGATTTGTATGTAGCAACCTTATCTGCAACCTTATTTATTGTATCTGCAACCTTATTTATTCCTTGCATCTATAAATTCTTGCTGATATTTGCTGTATTTCTGCTCCTATATTATGCATCTGCAGAGCAAGTTTGGAAAGTTAGGTCTGATACAAATTGTACTGAAGTTACTAAAGAGTCACCCATTACTTGAGCAGCTTTTCAATAATGTAATGAATCTAAGAAAAAAAAATACTTAGAGAGTAGAAGTTACATTACTGTCTTGGAAAAGTCACTGAATATGCAATTCCTTTATGCAAATTTCTAGTCAGTTAACTACTAATGGCAGTTGATGTGGTTGTTCACTCATTTCAAAGGAACTTTCTGTCCGAAACACCAATAATTCAACACTATGCCAAAAGGAATGAAACTCGGCAAAACAGAAATTCTGCATTTCCCATTAAGGTATCTTGCCATTATTATTGTCTAACAAACAGTGGATGATGCATCAGAAATTCTGAAAAGACTTTCTTTTCAGAAAGTCTTGCAAGTCAAATTTCAGACAAGAGGTCATCAAGTGACCTAGGCTTCTTTTCCTTAGGACTTTACAATTGAATCGAGTCTGGGCCTTGGAGGCTGTACTTACTAGGTGGTTTAGATTGGATCAGAGTGCATCTTTGAAGTGAACATCTTGGACATCACCACGTACTTTACTTTGGTTCACATTGCAAACTATCTTGGAACACATAAAATGGATTCTTCTAGAATAAGGCCAAACTTGAAATGCCCTTCACTAACAAGCTTAATGTTCTCCTGAAGCAAATCATCCCTCAGCTAATGAGCCGAGCCTAGAACTAGTTCAAAGCAGAAAACCCCTGAAAATGTTGCGCCAAGACATCCACCCACGTTGCTGAGCACAGCCATACTTATTCATTAGCTCTGTTGGTCATGTAGGTGTACCCTTAGTGTTTCACGTGGGATGTTAAATTGTTACTATCAGAGGCTTTGCTAAGAAACCGGACGGCAGTAAGTGCAGTAAGTGTCTCCTTGCTGTAATTTTATGTGATATGTGTGAGTTCTGAAGTGCTGGGGAATTCCGTGCTAAATAGTTTCTATTGGGTACTACATTTGTTTCCTCTAAAATTAAAAACAAAGCAAAAAACCCAAACAAACAAAAAAACCCAAAACAGAAATCAAACCAACCAAACAACAACAAAAAAAGCAAACAAAGCACCAACCAAACAAACAAAAAAAACAAGCACACAAAAAAAAAAACAACCACCAAAAAACCCTTAGGATACTTTAGACCAAGAAGAATTCAGCAGTTCTTTGATGCTCCCATTTCCTACTGATTTCAAACAGCAAAAAAAGTTATTCATAATACAGTTAATTAAAAAGGCCTAGTGCAGTTACAATGTACCAATAAGTAATGTTAATGGATTTTGTGACTTGTACTTTATATCCTGGAGTGCTGGGCCTATCAGAATTCCCCAGTGTAAAAGACACATGGTCATATTGGACCAAGTCCAGAAAAGGACCACTAGGGGACAAAGGTTTAGAAGTATCTGATGTACAAGGAGGGGCTGAAAGAGCTGAAAGAGCTGTGACTGGTCAGGCTGCAGAAGAGAAGGGCAGAGAGATCTTATCAATACAAGTACCTGAAGATGGACACAGAAACAGATGTTCTTTGAATGTAAGAAAACACATTTTTTAATGTGAGAGGTAGTAATTGAACACAGAGGG
>JAWWMO010000121.1:94412908-94500052 GCA_035047845.1 Dendrocincla fuliginosa
GGACACAGAAACAGATGTTCTTTGAATGTAAGAAAACACATTTTTTAATGTGAGAGGTAGTAATTGAACACAGAGGGGGCTTGGAATCTTCATTACTGGAGGTATTAAAAACCTGATGGAACATTGCCCAGGCAGTAACCTGCTATAGGGCACCCTGTTTTGAGCAGGAGCATTGGACTAGATGATCTCCAGAGGTCCCTTCCAATCTAAAATATTCCATAATTCAGTAGTTTGAGAAATTAAGCAACTTGGAAATTAGTAATGTCAAATACTTAACCAATTCAGTGCCTAGAGTTGAACTTTTTAGGGTCTGTGTAATTGCACTTTTTTAGGATATGTGTAGACTAGTGAGTTGAAATGAAAAGGTCACTGTGTTTCCCACTTTATCACAAAGACTTGGTATTTAAATTATATTGTCATCCATTATAATCTCTCCAGGTTTTTTTGTCTGCTAAATGTGGCTTGTAGAAGAGATTATGTTTCTATAAAATCATACCTGAGCAGGTTTTTTTTATTTTTTTCAAGTTTCTCAAAATATGATTTAAATTTTGTAAAAGCAAATATTATGTTTTCCCTAGCTGACAATAAAAGTGAGCCTCAAATACATTACAAAGCCCGCAAAAATCTACCTCATGAATATTTTTGTTAGATGTTTGCTTATATATTACTGCAGAATGTACATGTTAAATATTCTGAAAATTATGCACTATTTCTATATCAACGTTTCTTTAAAGAGGAGAAGAAAATAATAAGTTGTATTTTTTATGAACATTCCACTAAATACAGTAATTATTAGATTAAGTAAGCTGAATTGTGTTGAGTTGCTAATTGGCTAAGATTCTGAAATGCTTTTTACTGATCTAAAATGAGCAATGAATAGAGGGATGCTGCCATCATAGAGTACCGTGAACCAAAATATTCTACAGCAGTAAAATGCTGGCAAAACTCTAAATTTTTCATTATTAGCCTTCAGTTCTAATACAATAGCACAAACTATTTCCAAGGAAATTAAAATCTGTATAAAATATGAAATATAAATATACAGAAGAACTTCATTTTTCTTCCAATTTTCCCTGAATCAAACAAGTATGATTGGTTTATATGGTTATAATAAGCAGTAAACACAAGGTCTGATTCATGGAGAAGTTTACAGGAGAAGTTTATCAGTCATGTTGGGGGTCGTCTCTTCCTAATGGATTTTATTCTTAGAATTGTTAGCTATTGCATACCCACAGTGTGAGCTATGCTACGACACATCTTAAATAACTTATGAGCCAGTACAGTAGCTTCCATCAGGAGGCTGTCTTGTGACAGGTAGGCCGTAAGTCTGGTAGGTTTTGATTGGCAAGTACTTATGTGTATGTAATTTAATGCAGAGAGAACGTAGTGTGTTACCCTTTAAGGTCCATCCAGTCACAGACTAGACAGCATTCTGGCCATGCCTCCACCATACTCCTGCCTCGAGATAAAGAAAACTCTTTATAAAGGAAACTAAGTTACTTCTATGACCACACCATTTTTAGTGCATCTGTTGACCCTGACAGCAATATTTTCTCTAACTCCAGAATCTGTGTTTTTTAGGAAGTATAGGAGTAGATTAGAGACAGGTCTGGGCTGATCACTTTGTAACTAACCAACATTTATATTTTGCATAAAGCAAGACAGAGCTTTCAAGTAAAAAATTTGAAAATTTGATGAGTGACATTTTTATTAGTCACTCATCAAACCTCAAACTAGAATAAATCACTTTTGCATGTGTATATGAAATCACTAAAATTGTACCATAATTAGTGGTGTGGGGTTTTCTAAGCTTCCATCTTAAGAATTTCCTTTGTTCTACCACTAAGAGAAATTATTGAGGAGGGGTAAATCAATAGGTAAACTACAGAATCACAGAGTGGCTGAGTTTGAAAGCGACCTCTGGAGGTCATCTGGTACAATCTCCCTGCTCAAACAGGGCCACCTAGAGCCAGATGTCCAAGACCATGTCTAAAGGACTTTTAAGTATCTCCAAGGAGGGAGCACACCCAATATTTCTAGTCGACCTGCACCCTTGCTCAGTTACCTCACAGTGAAAAAGTGTATCCTGATATTCAGATGGAAACACCTCTGTTTCAGTTTGCGTCCATTGCCTCCAGGCCTGTCACTGGGCACCACTGAAAACAACCTGGCTTCATTTTTCTTAGCATCCTCCCTTCAAGTGGCTATAAGATTCCTCGGAACCCTCTCTTCTCTAGGCTGAACAGTCACAGGTCTCTCATCTTTTCCTCACAGATGACATACATCAGACCCAAGTCTGGACTAAAGCTGCCACTGGACTAAAAATAAGTTTGTTCAACTACAGCTGTGATTATGGAAGCTGTTGTATAAGTTTACTGTATCTGTGACCACATTATCAGTCTTCACAGGGATTAGCAGCAGTTACTTTCATAATTTGGGCTTTATTGCCTTACTTAATACATGGTTCAGCACACCAAAGTTTGTCACTCTAATTTCAGTGGAGAATATAGGTAAAAACATCTTTTGAGACTGTGTTATAGATTCTGCCAACAGTGGAAAATTGGCTGTAAGTAGCTCAACAGCTCAATGTTTTTAATTGATTTTTTAATGTGTTAGTATGTGTTTCCTAATTAAAGACTATAGGACTAATGTAGATCTCTGTACTATTAATAGACATTTTATGCTCTGGGGCTTTTACCTTTATATTTTATTACATTTCCTCATACACCCCCAATGAGCTACTTTTTTGCATTCAAAACAAAAGTGAACGGAATAATACTTTTTTTTCTCTTTTCCACCTGTCTTCATGTGAGCACTACATCTTATAAAATGCATTTTCATTTAGGCAGACATCATGTTAGCAGTCTATATTTTCCCACAACTCTTTCTACTTTGCTGCAGATACAGGGAATTGAACATGATTGCACTGATATGACAGTTGCTGAACCACTATCCACAGCCTAATGCAAAGCCATATAGCAAGAGTAACCGGAGGCAGAAGCAGAAAACGTCTGGCAGGAATTACCAGTAGTTGGCCTTTCTCAACTATCGTCACAGTCTGAATGAGAAATGGATACCAGACTGCAGCAATTAAATTCTAGACACAGCAAAGGCAGGCAGTCAACAAAGGAATTTAAAGAGATGGAGCTTGAAGTTAAACAAAATCTCCAAGAGAGGGAATTAAAAATTAAAAAAAAAAAAATTAGGAGAGCATATATATATTGGTTACATCTCTAAATGTCAGAAACAAAACATCCCTGTTTTTGCATCTTCAAATAAGAAATCTATTTTCTAGAGATGTTATTAAATGCTATTAAAATGTTGCCTTATTTTACCAAAAAGATACAAACATCTGAAATTCATCAAGTGACTCCATTCTTTCATTTCTATGTTTCATCCTACAGATAGTACACATAGTGTTCAGAGCCCATAAAGTTCAGAGTATATAAAGTAGTCCCTCACTTTCTAGCATGAAATACAGTCAATACAAGGATACATACCTAGAGTCATCTGTTTTCCAGCAATGTTTCAACTTTCAGGAATGGTGTGAAGACATAATCACGCATGCTTGAGTGTCTTGCTGGCAGAAAATTGCCTTCTGTCTCCATCCATGACACATCATCAACACTTCTGTAACCTTCTCTCTCCTTTTCCACATCTGCCTCCAGGAAATGTCATCTAAAATACTCAAAAGATTCTGGTTCAACAATAAAGATTCACAAATATTCCTAGTATTAATTTTCTAACGTTATAGAGCTTATACATGCAAGTTTACATGCCAGTCTGTAAAACCTATTTAAGACAGCCAATTGGTATGTATCTCATTAAAATTTAATTTTAACTTACCTCCTTTCAGACTAAAAATTAAATGTATTACAGAAAATAGAAAGGACATAACCTTCTATTTGTTTGCAAGTTATAGGTAACTATCTTGAACAGTATGAAGCAAACATTTCAGCCAAACAGCTGTCCATGGTATGCTCTGTTTGGTCAGACTAAATGTGGCACAAAACTTCAATTATTTAATATTGAGAAAATTTCAAGTATCACAGAGATGAATGTGGTTTATACAGCTAGGTACCCATGGGAAAAGGCCTCTGAATAGATGTGTCTTTAAAAAGCAAATGTGAGCTGACAGCATACCTTTAAACATGCAATCACAAACCCAAAGCTTTACCATAGCCATTACATAAAAATCCTAAAATTATATAGACAGTTCCGTAGTGGAAGTAAGTTTCCTCCACCAGGTCAGACATGAGATGATATCTGAATCCCTGCTTCCTTTGACTAGTTCTTTAAGAAATTATTTTATGGTAATTAATTTTTATAAGTTAATGAACATGTAATACAGAGGTTTTAGCACTTAGGTAGAGGTCTGTATTACAGGTTGCTCACCCACATAAGGCATATACAATCAGGACACCTCATAGTTACAAAAGGCAAGCAGATCACTTCATGGGGCTCTTCACACTCCAAGCTGAAATAGTAGAGCTGTATGGCAAGAGAAACAGGCAAAAACATGGCACAGCCTTTGTTTTTTTGGAAGCACATCGCAACATCATGACTGAAAAAATCTGCTCTAAACTTAGTGGGGTAAACAGAAAGGTTGGTGCACCTTGTATCAGAATTTATGACAGGTATGTATTTGCAGCAATGGAAACATTTACATCTAGCAGTAGCCCACCCATGCTTATGATGTATACACCTCCCACCAAAAGCCTCTACTTGATAGGAGACAAATTGCCCTGAAGACAAATTGGAAGGTAAGACAATCTAACTAAGAAGAGGCAAAAATAAGATACCAACAGAGATGTATGATCTGTGCCAAGTTTACATATATGCATGGCACAATTAAATAGGACCTGTGTTTCGGTTTTCAGCTTCTTGTTTTGAAATGGTGTCTCTGTCATTAAGAAATTACACCAAATTATGAAAATTTTTTCTTTTATGTCTGAAAAACACCATGTACTTAAAAGAGTACTCACAAAATGGAACCCCATAAATGTTTCTCTAATAGGAGTTATTTTGTTCATGAAGAAATCTCATGATTTCTTAGGTCCCCAAGGGGGGACCTAAGGCCTAATCTGGACCCCTTCTTTTAGCACATTTAAAGACAACACCTGCCAATGTTCACTTCAAATATGAATGAGTTTGGGTTTTTGTGGAGTTGTGTAGATGCCAATAAAAATAAATGAAAAAAAAAAATAGTCATGACAGACAAGAGATAAAATTGTGACCACAGTTTGTGTTTCCCTTCACTATACTATTGAAGTGTTTTAATCCTGATAACAACAGTCATTGGTAGTGTACAACTCATTCTTCTCTTGTCTATTCTAATAACATTCTTAATTTTTCTAATAACAACGAACAACACAATTTCTTTCTGTGGTAATTATTTCCAATAAACCAATAAACTGCAATACAGGTTGTCAAATACATTCCCCTAGTATTATCCAGCCTTTTGTTTTCTGACCAGCTTTATATCACAACAATTTTGAAAAACATACAGTAGATGTAAATGAATTAACTTTGAAGGAGGAGGTTTTGCACTCTGCTTCCTCTTTATCTTTCTCTGTTCCTGCTAAACTCCCTCCTTGAAATTCTAGGGCTAATAGCTATCCTTTTCTGGAGTAGTAAAGAGCGCAGAGTATATACAAAAACATTTTGCAGGGTGAACACTTGCAGTAACTTACCATTCACACACCTAAAAGTACAAAAATGATAAGGGAACTATTGAACAAAAGAGCATGTTTTCAGTTTGCTGGATGTTACCAAATGTATGTTTCTGCTATTACTTAAGAATGTCAAGTAGATAATTTAAGCCTCAAAGGATGTCATGACAGTCTGTAAACAGAATATATGTATGCAGATTTTTTCACCTGGGTAAAATACTGATGTGATTTTGCTCAGAAAATAAAACACTGAAGTGTCAGAAATATTTTTTTTAAAACCCCAGAAACTTCTAAAGACCTAAAAGGCATCATAATACTTTTTACCAGCTGTGCTTGGATATACAGGAAGAGAATCACTCTAAACACTATTCAGCTTTTATCAATATATGATACCAAAATACTTGTGTTGTCCTTGCAATGTCACTTTAGTGCCCTGTCATATTTGCCTCATTCGACAGCAGACATTCTGTTCTGCTTAAACAGTCGATGTTACTGAACCTTAGATGTAAACCAACAAAGGCAATTGAAACTAATGGAAACACAGATATCTAGAGACTGTCTTATAATCGGCTGAATGGAAGAGCTGAAAATCTTAAAATGAAAGAAAATGAAGGGGCAAAACTTTGCTTTTAAAATAGATTGAAAAAGGTTTAAATATTATATGATTATATATATGATATATGATGTTGAAGTACCTAAAAAAAAATCTGTAACCATTTACTTAGGAAATAACATGTAGAAATTCTGACTAAACATCTTGAAATACTGACTACTTATTTTTATCAACTTACCCAAGCACTGTTTGGAAGTATATCATGACATTTTTAAAAAATAAGTGTTAAACCCACAAGCACTTAAAATTTCATACACAAATAACAACACTCACACCTCAGGCACTGTTTATTACAGTATTTTTTTTTGTTTTAGAGAACTCATGAAAGCAGCAATGCTAAGTAAGGTGTTGACTTTTGACCAGAACAACAATAACCTGTGGGCTGAAAGAAAATATGTATTCCAGTGTGATCCCTAGTGGACAGTAGTGCATATAATAAAACTACCAGACATAAAATGTTAGGGGTATAAAAACTTAAATTTTGCAGAAACTCCCTATTGACTTGCTGTTTGAAATATGGCCAACTGGAAACATGGAACAAGAATGACACCTAGTGGCCCCATAGTCTTTCCATCAGGGAGGTTCCTATTTTCTTTTCATTGGCAAACATACAGTCATATTTTTAGACACAAACATATGTATTTTCTCATTCTTACCCTTGATTTTACTTTTCACTCTGCTAAAATCAGTGTTCTTCAATCCCACATAGTCCCTGACCCAGCTTGTAATCTTGTGAGACAATCTACAAATACAAAGTAAATGAGAGATGTTCTTAATTTTGCTCAATTTTTGTTCCTGAAGTCTGACAGCTGCAGAATGTTGGTGTGCAGCAGCATATGTATATACACACTTCTTTGACTTAACTTCTCTTTAATTAGGTGGTCATTTTTAATCAACTGACCCCCAAATTTGTTTTGGTTAGTTTTGATTTTCTTTGAAGCATTCTTAGAAGAAGACATATTAAAAAAAAAAAAAGAGGAAAATGTTCATGGACTTTGGCTGAAGAGGGGTATTCCGCTACTATCAGAGCTTTGAAAAAAGCTGAGAAATGGATTTGTTGAGAAACAGCAAATGGACCCAACATCTGTGTGTAGGTGCATGTATTGAAAGAAAATTACCAGGCAAAAATAAAATAAATTAGCATCTGTTATTTTAAAAGCTGTTCATGACATAAGTGTTTTCTAGTGTTCAGTTTCATTTAAAAGTAGCATTGTCATGTTCCCTTTCTTATTATTTACCCCAAAATAACAAATGCAAATTCTTATAAAAATGGTTATCCATAAACAGGAAGAGAGGAAAAGATAGATTTGCAGAAACCATGCACCTTAAATAGGCAGCGATGCTTTCATTGCTCCCTGAAAAATTCTGTCCTGTGCTCTTCCCACAAATACATGAATATTGTTCATTGACAAAAGCCTGCATAGAACAGAATCAGAACCTTTTTTATGTTAATTTATATGAAGATGTAATGATATTCTACTGCATGTTTTTCTGCTTCTGAATCTATTTCAGTGCCACTAGTAATAAAAAGGCACTGCTTCTTTCAAAGGTCTAATTACAAACCTCTAGAGAAAACAGTGCAATGGAATTTAAACATTGTCACAGTCACTGACCTCAAGTTGAACAGAAAAAGCAAATCTCTTACAGTCCTTCACTTTACTTTTAAGTGGTGTTGAAAATCCACATCTAATATTTGTTATATTTATTTATATGCCATGCTAAATTATAGTAGCAAGACCTAAGAAAATGCCTGGATTAAATCTAGACAGATCAAATGTACTCTACCTTTCTTGAGCCTATCCTTGGGAGTCAGGAAAGCAACCAGATATCATACAGCCTCTCACCTATTCACCCTGCAGCAGGATGGAGGAAAGAACTGGAAGGGCAAAAGACAGAAGACTCATGGGTTGAAATAAAGACAACTTAACAGGCAAAGCAAATGTCATGATTGTGAGCAAAGTGAAACAAGGAGTTATTTCACCACTTCCCACAGGCAAGCAGGTGTTCATCCATTCCCAGGAAAGCACGTGTCTCTCACATGTACTTGTACATGGATGGGTAACATCCCATGTTACTTGGGAAGACAAACACCATCACTCAAAAAATTTCCCCCACTTCCTCCTTCTTTCCCCAGCTTTATATGCTGAGCATGATACCATACAGTATGTGGTAACCCTTGGATCGGTTCAAATCAGCTTTCCCAACTTTACCCCCTCCCAAGTGCTTATGTACCCCCAGCCTCCTCACTGGTGGGTTGGGGTGAGAAGCAGAAGCTCACTCTGTGTGAGCACTGCTCAGCAACAACAGAAAAAAAAAATCCCTGTGTTATCAACACTGTGTTCAGCACAAATCCAAAGCACAGCCCTGTACCAGCTACTGTGAAGAAAATTACCTCTATCCCAGCCAAAACCAGCACAGGCTGCTAGCTAAGTGTCTTGGTATGCTTGCCGCTTCTTTGAGGATGCGTGTGGGTTCCTGAGAAATCCTGTTTTTCATGTTACCAAAACTGCAGCCTAATCTAAGTCCCATCTGTGAAATGGTCTCAAATGCTTTTGGTAGGCTTGGTCAAAAAGAAGAGCTTGCAATAAATTCTAGCATAATGGGTGACACATCAAGGTTTCTATGATTTACATTGGGCAGGTGTGGAGGGGGTGGGGTGGGGGTACCTGTTCTGTTAAAAGATTTGTGGCTTTGTTATGTTATAGCTGCAATTCACTGTATAGCAAGGAATTTATTCACTGTACATAGCAACATTTCCCTCTTCTTTTTCATAAAAAAATTGATCATCTGATTAAGTTCCTGGTGTAGAGGGTAGAATTTTGTGATTAGGTTTCTGATTTCTGTATAGACTGAATCTAAAACTACACTTCCTTGTGATTTAATTTCCCCATCTTTAAAACAGAGGGAGTAATTTCTTTCTACTCCATTTTATTCATCTCGGCCTGTTAAGCTGATTAACTCTTCCAGGTAAAGCATGTATTGATTTATTGGAATGTATGGAGTTTAAGCAGCAACAGAGCATTGGTTCTGCCCAGGTCACCAGAAGGATTGCAGACTGACTAGGATTAAAAAGCAGTGGTTGTTGCCTAACATCTCAGGTCACAGGAGCCTGGCTTGTCTGTTGTTCCATCCTTCACATCCCTCACTCCCTGATGTATATCAAGTCTATCACACCTCTGTTTTTTTCTTCATTCTTTCTTCTTCACAAGAAAGGCAACAGATGTTACAGTCTTTTTGACAGTCTCCCTTAGTTGTATCTCTGCTAGTAGGTTTGAGAGTGCTGGAGAACATTCCCAGACATTGAACTCTATTATTTATTGGGGGGTAGAATGCCAGAAGATTTCCTTGCACTGCTCTGGGATTGACAATTGTCAGTTTTCTAAGCAATGACTGCCATGATTGCAGTTCCACAGTTTTCCTTCTAAGGTCTTCAGTGGCAATGATGGGATATAAAAGAGGTTACAACAAAATGTGTGTGGTCTATATTTAAGAGATATGTGACCACAGTGAATGGTCGCCAGCAAAAGAAATGCATAATTTCTTTTCTCATCAGCACTGTAACACCTGGATACCTCTTTGAATCACATATTTCTGAAAATACTTGATCTACAAACTCAGCACAACATTTCATAACAAGTTTCTTTACAAATGTTTCCTTAAACCTCTGGCTTATTGATCATCCTTTTAGGTTTGTTTTACAAGTACTTTCCTCATCCTTCTGAAGCAATAGAGCTCTTCTAAAATAAAAGAAAAAAAAAAAGAAAGAAAGAAGAAAAAAAAAAGAAAGCAAAGAGAAATTGCCTAATTTTTCTCACCTATAAAATCTTAATTTAAATGGTGTCTAAATTAATAATTCATGGCAAATAAATTATGTGATTAACCAAGTCTCCTTTTGTATTATGCACTTATTATTTGCATTACAAATATACATTATTTATTTTCTCAATGTAACTGTTCTTAGAATATAGTTTAAGAAAAGAGCTGTGGTTTGACTATATCTGGGAAACTTAGGAGAAAGGCAGTATTTTAAGTGTGTTTAAAATATTGGTTCTGTGTCCTGTAAATACTGTTTAAGTTATCATCCCTAAAATAAATTTGCTACCATGGTATTTAGCAGCCTGATGCAGAGTAGAAATTGGAGACCTTAGTGCAAGCCCTTGCAAATTACCTCAACAGAACTGCGTCAGTTTACTTGCAGTTCACACTTTCACACAAGAAGTTCCAGCTTATATGTTAGATCTTTGCCTGGCTTACTTAATTTCCTCAGCATCAAGCACATTACAAGAGGAAAGTGGTCTTTTGTATCACAATCTCCCATATTTCCTACTTTCTGTTCTTTGACAAAAATGAGAGTTATTTTCTCTCTGCTCTTTGTGAATAAATCTCAAATTGCCTCTCTTCATAGATTCATGCTAGAATAGCATCCTGCTCTAAATGTTCAGATGAAAGGCATCATTAAAAGGAGACACACATAGTAAAACAAGTTAATTTGAACAAACATTCATGATAATCCTTTTGTGATGTTCCTCCTACACCATCTTCAAGTATGGAGTGAAGGTTCAGGTCATTTCTTTTTCTGTCTCCACACAGAATAATGGAAAATTCCAATTTCCTGTTTCAGTGTGTGTGTAGAAAATCCACTTTAACACTTGAAATAGCTAGAATTTGAAATGTGTGTCCCTAAACCTACCCAGGTGAGTCTTCATGTGACTTGCTTGCTCAGGAAAGTGAGTAGACAATTTCATCACACTTAAAGTCTGCTGAAGGAATTAAACAGTAAAAGCAAAAGAAGACCATCAGACAGTTTTATCCGCTCCAAGGTTTTCTCGCTCTCCTCGCAATGAGCCTCGCTTGGAAAAACATGGCCCCAGGACCTGTGATTAAAGACTGTTAAATACTCGGCAAATGGTCAAAGCATCAAATCGAAAGAAGAGGAGTGATGAGGGGAAAGAAGGAAACCCTGAAAATCAGTCCTGTGTAAGAGCAAAATGTAAGCTCTTACCTTATCACCTTCACTCTATGCAGACTTCTGTAAAAAAATCCTTACTGAAAAGTGACTTTTCTGGGAAGTTAACAACAAATGACAGTTCAGAAGAGAGAACTGATATTCTGAACCAAAATAGTTAGTTGCCTTCGTAAGGCTTCTTTTGTTTTTGTTTTCTTTCATTTATTCTCACTTTTATTACAACCCCTCAAGCTCTGGAAATGGGCATCTTCAATTACAAGTTATTTAAATCAGCTGTTCCAGAAATGTATTTGCTATTTTGATCAACTTTTGAATGCTAATTAGAACATTCTTCCTACTGCTTTTCTCCTTAGGAGCTAGAAACTCAGCTGTGTAAATCAGCTTTTGATGATGTACACAGTGGTATGTTTGACTCTGAATGTTTAAAGAGAAGGGAAATGTTGCAACAGCATATTTACCACAACAGTATTTGATTTCTCCATGTAAAAAGGAGTGAAGAATGGCAGAGGGAAAAGAGATAGTTTTGTACCTGAGAGGTTAGACTGCAATTCAGGAGACCAGTTATTTTGAATCAGTTTTTTCTGAATGAGTTTCTTAAAAGACTAGGTCAGTTCTTTTTCCACAACATGTTTCCTGTCCAACAATTAAATCCCAGTCCCTTATCTGAAGAATAGGAAGAAAATTTTCCTACCATACCAAAATGCTTCTAAATGTGATACCAAAATTTTTCTAAATCTTTCATCACATTCCTCAAAAATTATAGGAGCTACATATGAACCAGGGAGTAAATTTATTTATTTTTTTTTTTTAAACAGAGGAGTATCTACAGGACAATGAGTGACATTTTCCGTGGCACTCTCCATGCTACCTTTCTCCTAATGGAATTTTCTTCATAATTAGATTGTGTAGGATGCTAACTAGTGACCAAACCTAGTGCACCACCAGGATAGGATGTGCCTAGTGAAACCAACATGATTTCTCCTCTCAGTCCACTGAAACAAATTTACCAGTTAAGACATAATGTGCTCATCCTGGGTGTGCTCAGTATGGGGGTGCTGCCATTCCTGGTGCCCAGGTCCAGTGTACAGTGACGCTGAGCACACTTACTCTCTGTATCCTATATATACACTCTATATACAAAAGCAGCAGATAAATCCCAACATGAAAATAGTGCCTTTAGAGCTGGCACACTTATATAAATTTAAACTAGCCTGATCAGGACTGGAACTAAATGGGAGAGGATCAAATGGCCCCATCTTGCTCTTACTTTTCACCTAATCAGATACAAAGATTGCTAGCAGATCTTAATCTCTCCACATACATATCCTTACACAAGGCACTCTGTAGCAGGCCCAGACTTCCCATTAGCCAGTCCCCAGATCTCATGTCATACTTAAGGGCTAGTCTAGCTTGATACTTACTGCTGTCTCAGAGAAACACATAGATATCTACAGTACCTGGCCAATAGACATGTGTTCTCCACTTTTGAGGAATCTTCAGACTCCTCAACAACTCTCCAGTTTGTCTACCTTGAAGTCTGCAAGCTTCCCGTACACAAATACACGCACACAGAGATCACATTCACACGGAAAAACGTCTAGTGAATGCTTAGATGTGACTGCCTCTACTACTCCCATTTCTGTCTGTTTTCCCATGCTTGTTCCCTCCAGATCCAGCCTTTCTCTGCTCATGTTTCTTCCCAAATCAACAGCCTGACTCAAATTATTTTTTCTGCATTTATCCCAGTCTTGCTACATCCGCACCTAAGTCTGGTGTTTCTGAATGACTGGAGGCAAGACTACAGGCTTCTCTATGTGAATGTTTTGTGATAATAAAACCTCCTTAAAGGAAGACTAAGAGTCTCATTTGGTGTGTGGAGTTAATATCTGTGCCTGGATGTTTGTCTGTATCCATATTCTACTCAGTAGAAATTTACCTGGACAAAGAACTGTGAGGTTTATCTCTCGTCTGTACATCATTTTAAATTAACCAGGTGTTAGATGTCAAGACCAAATTAAAAGGCACTCAGAATTTACTCAAAGCTTATGATGTTAAGACTAAAGACATAGGAGAAGGCAGTCAGTATCAGATTGAAAGCAATGTTAAAATTTCAGTATATTTCATTAGCTTAACTTTTTAAATATCAAATATCTCAAGCTTTTGCAGCCTGACTCTTCTCTTTGGATGAACTGAGTATCTTTCAAAGCTAGCATTAACCACAAGCTGATTCTGAATTACAATTCTGGCTTCACATGGACAGCCAAGATGTGGCTGGATTACACTACAGGGATCCAAATGAACATCTACAGTTTGTGCTGAGGGTATATAAAATCACTTTGTTACAGTGGTATAGTTACAGTTTTTGTAATAATTTTGTTCTTAAATATCAGATTTGGGCGCTTCTGAAGAGATCTCAAATGTGTTAGATTTCAGAGTATTCTGCAATGCTTAGTGTTTCCTCTCAGGACCTGGAAAATAGTGGATTTGTAAGTACAAGGCAGGGAATAAGAGGGTTTTCTATTCATAAAATAATTATAGGATATTTTTTGTATGAGAAGTTCAGAAGGCATCCATATTTGGTGATTCTGGTTTGGTAGTTGTGTGTGTTACTGACTGCAGAGATATGCAGTGCTTCACATTCAGTGGAAATAAACAAAGTGAAAAGATTTTTTGCCACTGTGAATTTATGTGACTATTGACAGAGCTTAGAGGAAAGAGCATACTAGTACAATGATTTCCACTTAATGTGATCACTAGCTAATTTGATCCTCCCTGTTATTTGATTTGATGTCCATGAAATAAATCATTTTCATTGATTCTTACTGTGGATTCTTATTGCTTATTTTGCTCACGTCCACTTTAGCTAATACTAGATAATTCAATCAACATTTATTGAATCTGTCATGGAAAAGGGAAGAGTAATCATGTTGTTTACAGCATAAAAATAGACTCGCATAGTGTGTCTTTTCTATTCTCCTTTTCAGTTTTCGTGCACCAGAAGATAATGACTTGAAATTGGTAGTTACCTTTGAGAGAAGCTGAAAATTAACATTTTATGGCACCTGCAACATGGCCAAGCACAAGATAAAATTAAAAATGTAAAAAGCTATCAGCATGTTTCTACTCTGATTTATACTGATGCATAAAAGAGTTCACACTGTTGAAGTAAGGCAAGCTATACTGACATGAAAGCAATCAAGCCAACAGATTACATTCCTGGTCTGTCTTAGCATTAGGTAATGAGCACGTACAGAGTGTTGGTTTTATATTGAAATTTCAACAGCTTTGTTTTCTTAGATCATTTTATCAACATGCATTTTAGGTGCTCTCCTAAGTCCCCCGGGGATAAATCATCTACTTCCTTAATATAATCCAAGAAAGGTGAAAACAAATAGCCAGCCCATGCTGAGCATTCAGTTGAGGCAGTGACTGTGAAATATATAGGTGGCAAAAATCAAGTTAATGATGATGGGAGCAAGAATTAGTCTTTTGAGCAACTAATGCAAAGGGATTTTTATACTATTTTATACTACTAACATGAAGGGATGCCATGGAGGTGATTTTCCTGCTCATTGTCCAGTGATCATAATCCCTAGGCATCAAGTGTGAAACCATGATCTTCTGAAATACAAATGCTTCCTACATCTTTGCCTCAAAATAGGGGATCCCAAACAGGTTCCCCTATGGAGGAATTTTGATTTTCAGTGTTGTGATAGCCTTTTTTATAAAGATACCAGTATAAAATCAAACAACAACTCAATGGAGCTTAAAATGTTTTATATGCAAACAACTGTTACTAATTGAATCTCTGCTCTAATTTTATCATGCTTCGTTTTTATGGTCAACCACTCAAAGAGAGGAGATATTTTTGCAGCATGACTGAGATGTTTTTGTTGTGTTTATCAGGAAATAAGTATAATTTTATTATAAGGAGATGTTCTGTACTTTATTTTACATGGTTCAGATATATATGTTTCAGATTACTCCATAGTATAATATAAGACTGCAGAAAAAATTGAAGCCTGATGTCTTTACATTTTATAACATGATTTTAGCCAAGGAATAAATATAAAGAAATGTCTGAGAATGATCACTCAGTTCCATGCTAAACACCTATTGTATATTTAATTCTAGAATGCTCCCTGCTCCAAGGAAAATGGGACAACCCATCACACAAGTGCTCTTGGAAAGAGATAGTCATCTTAGTGAAATGCAAATGATTGTGCAAATAGTGGGAAAGAGAGGAAAGTTGTCACGTGCCTAAAGCATGTCTCGCATTTTGTAGCTGGAATTACAGTAAGTGTATATCAATGCACATGTTCTCCCCATATCTCTTTAAAACCTGCTAAAATATTTATAATTTTGTCTTGTAAAAGCTCTTTAAGAATTGTCTTTCATCAGTCTATTAAAATGAAGATCCATATACTGATATATCACAGGAAATCTGTGATATAACCATGTGATAGATAGTTATTTCACAAAAAAAAAATACTTTTATTACTTGGATGTTTAATTCAGCATAAAAACGGACTTGTGCATCATGTGTAAAGTCTGGTAGATACCAATATGCCAGTTTTGAAGATATCAATGTTCCAGTGTCTGGTTCCAAGGCTCATAAACTGACTCCTCTGCAAGATACATCACACACTATATATAGACTATATAAGAGGGAAACTTGTGAGAAGGAAGCCATTCTGAACTGACAGGAATCCCTAACTCTGGAAAAATCCATAATCTTGAATAAGTAAGCAACATATAGTTTCTTTAGACAAAGAACTCTTCCAACAACTGAAGGTAATAGTCCATTTTGGCTAGTGTCAGATCTCCAACTGTGCCCAGTCTCTGCTGATTAAAAAGAAATATGTAAAATAAAACAAATGGCATCAATCTAGTTAATTATGTATCAAACTCCCCCATCTTCATGAGGTATCACATTCTAAAAATTACTATTTCTTCCCATTGATTATAAAGGAAGCCTAAGGTGACATGCCCTGTTGTATTTTGTAGGTGAATAAAGTCTATCCACTATGTCTATAGGAGCTCAGGAAAATAATGTCCTAAAATAATACCCATAATGTGACAGTTTATTTCAAACCTCTAGAATGGACATCTTCATCTAACACTTTGCTATTTTTGTGTAGAATATTCTGGTGTGAAATCAATCCCACAATCTCATTGCGGTGGCTGTTCATTTTTCCTCATAGAAGAGAAAACCACTGAAAACGTAAGTCCAGTCCACACTGACTCCATGTCAATTCCGGAATTAAATGCACGTCTTGGAAGAGATACAACATCTTCTGGAGAGAGACAACACTTACTACTTTCTATTTTCTACAGGAATCTAGGGTGACTAAGTCCTTGAATGTATTTATTTCTGTTAAACACCTTAACTTAGGAGGAAGGAATCTGGTCTTTTTGTGTCTGTGTAGAAATCAGTGAACAGTTTTCATGGAAGCTAGGAATAAGAAGAAATGAGTCTTACAGATTCAGAAGGATATTAAACATCATTTGGGAAAATGCAATAGCAATGCTGTTTTCCTTGCAGGCATATTGCACTAATCTTGTTAGAGTAAACTTTAGAAATTGAGAGAAAAGAGAGCAATAAAGGTACATTTGAATGAACCAGCACTGATCCAACAATCTGTACAGGAATGAAATAAACTGATGAAAAAAGATGAAGTCAGTTTAAATGAATAATGACTGAAAATTGTGCGTCAGCCTAAGAGATAAACATAGAAATAAAATTTCCTTCTGAAATTAATTGAAAATTCCATTCAGTGTTACTGCAAAAAATCCATAAAGCCCAAGTAACCTTGCCATGAATTTGTTGATAGGCAGGAAAGACAGGCTGTGCATCTTGTTGTTGGAATCAGTGGTGCTGAATCAGGGCCTTTTGTAAAGACAGCAAAATATTTTATTTGTCTGTGTAGCAAAGATCATAATATTGGAGGAAGTAAGTTCTCTTCCCATTATTTAATGAAAGGATCAGGACCAAGTATGACATGTTCTGATCATTTTCTTACTGTCTGCAGCCAATACCATGTTCTCCTTTGTATGTTTTCGTGTTTTATTTCACTTTATTCAAAAGAAATGTTGCCTGGCAGTGGTTTAATAACCAGAGACCATTGGTTTTACTGTATTTAACAAAGGCCAAATGCCAAAAATACTGCACCTCAACTGTCTGCTTGAAATATGGCTTCAGAGAAATAAAATGTCTAAATGGACCATTTTCTGTTAAAATAAAAGGAAAAGTATAAACTTCTTAATTCCCTTTTAATATTTTAAATTAGTAAAGACATTTTTAAATTTTACTAAATTAATCTATTGTACTTAAACTCCACATTAAAATACTCTTTCTGTAATGCTAATCAAAACTGTGATTAACAAGTAGTACAGTGTTTGCCTGGGGTAAAATTTATTTTCATAAGAAATGTAATATTTTTTGTTCAAATATGCCAGCTGTTCAAATCCTCTTCAATAAAATGAAATGTAGAGAATGATGCTTTTTTTTTTTAATCTCTGCTCTTCTCTCTTTCACCCCTCCATGAATGAAATTCTTTCACTTCTTGAAGTCAAAAGTCTAGCAAACCAGGATTTCTTAGTGAAGATTTTCTAAGCTTTATGAAAGCATATACAGAAAGAAAAAGAAAAAATAACAGGACACAGCTTCACCCCTTTTCTTGAACAGAGGCATAAAGGTAACATGAAATCCATAAATTTTCTCAAAATCTGAGTATTTGATGTTTATAATGATCTCTAGTGACTTGCTGCACTTTCTTGCACAATACATGTCTTGAAACATCCAAAAGTCTATCGTAGCAGTCAATATTTGTGAACAAGCTTATTTGTGCCCTTTTAAGAGGAAGAGAAATCAAATGTGATTTGTTTGCCTGAAATCTAAAAAAAGTAATTAGCAAACTTTTTGCTTTTCTTAAGTCACCAAGCATGACTTCCCAGTGCATCCAACACCATAACACTCAAGATTTCTATCCACTCTGAGATTCATTGTCATAATCACTTGTCCAGCTGTTTACACATCTTCTCTGGTATTTTCAGTCTCCAATACACAGAAACCTGCAAGGAAACTCAAGGCCTGAAAACTGCAGCAGCTGTGGAAAATATTCATTCTCTTATCCCGTCCTGTCTAATTATCTTCTGTCAGAGAAGAGAATCCTTTCTTCAACAGAACTCACAGAAAAAGGGTTTGGTGTTACCATCATATCTTTTCCCAGACAACTGCTCTGCTCCTCTTCTGTGTTACCAGTTTGCTCAATTCTGCCAAGCAGTCCTGTTATACAATCATTCCCTACTTCATTTTAGCCAAAATAAAATATGTAATCAAAGTGTGTTTAAACATCTCAAGGAGCATCTATTAATACTTGCTTAAATTTATAACTTAGAATGAATCAAGGTCACCAGTACGTGAAGACATTGTACAGTCCAGTCCAGCATCTCCCTGTATGGCTTGTGTCTGCCTCTATTAGCTAAAGCCTAAGTATTGTCCTTTAGACTGAGCCAAGTGCCTCAGTCAGGACCTTTACACTGAAAAGAGAGTTCCTGATTTCTTTAGTATTCTTTGAATATGGGGAATTGACAAATATGCTTTGGAATAATTACACTTCCTATTCATCAAACAGGTGAGTTTCCTTTTAATTTGACAACTATGTTGTTCATGACCTCTCCCAACTAACTCCACCTAAAGCAGAAAAGTATCTTTCTTATTTCAGCCACATAATAAGATTGACACATTCCTAAACCACTTAAAATCTTAAAAGCCAAATCACTTAAATCTTAAAGCCAAACTGCAGATTGTCCAGGGATTGCTAGTGTAATTCTCTGTAATATCTCTCTTCCCCTGTTCAAGGTGTTTGTCTCTGCCTGAGACATTTCTATTGTCAGGATTTCTCTCCACTGTTTAGTGTCTTTAATTCCATTCACTATCAGAATCTCATCTGAGTCAATACTGCATTCACCTCCTTGTTCTGATCTTTCACTTCTTGTCATGGAAGTTGTCCTTCTATACTGCATTTCTTCTCTGTTTTAAATACTAGTTATCTAACCTTCCTGATTATCCAATGGTCATTGATTTTTTTTTTTTCTCCTATTCATCTCTGGTCTGTCATATCCACACTTGCTGATGAAGACACTATTTTGTGTCATCCTGACTAAAAAACTTTACACAGGTTGAGAGTTTCTTTCTTCTTATCACAGTTCTGAAAAATAAAGGTCAGCAGTGTTTGGATTAAAATCACTATCTTAAAGAAAGTTTGTCTTTATGTGAAAGGATTTCTGAAGTCAGCTGTAGACATCAGGTACTAAGATGCCATTTAAGAGGTATAAACCAGCTGGAAGGAGATTGAAAACACATGGCATCATCTGCATGACTGGATCTATATGTACTTCTGATTTCTCAGTTTAAAGAGCTCCTTATGACTGTATCTTTACTCCTCTATAGGATAAAACCCAGGCAAGATTCATGTATTCATGTTTTATCACATGCTCTGGATTCTATTGAAAGTCAGACATGCATTTGGTATATACAGCCTGTTTTAAATGGTACAATGCAATACTTTGCAACCAGTAACTTGAAACACATCAGCTAAAACATACATGCCCTTGGAGCACAGGTGGGATTATGTTGTCCTTGCAGCAAATATATATTCAGAAAAGTTTAGCATTCATAGATGAGAATGCCCATCCTAGAATGTGTAAACAGCTGATGGTGCAAACAAATTAAAAACTCTTCCTAACTTTGGCATATTTTTTGTTAAAGAAATCATTGAAACTAAATCCAAATATTCAGACCAGAAGTTCAAACTGTTGCTCATATCTGAGGACTTGCATAGTGCTGCTACCTGCTAGTAATGCAAGAGTATACGTATTCTCTCTATTAGTATTGCTATATTGCTCCTCTTCATTGTTTCAAGAACAATGTATTTTATTGGTGCTGTATTATTCCTCTCATACTTCACCCCGTGCTGGGTTTGGCTGAGATAGAGTTAATTTTCTTCACAGTAGCAAGTAAGGAGGAGACTATATTTCAGATTTGTGCTGAAAACAGCAGGGATGTTTTGTAATTGCTGAGCATTACACAGAGTCTTTTCTAGCTTTTTTAACTCCTCACACCTCCCAGCCAGTGAGGAGGCTGGAGGTACACAAAAAGCAGGGAGGGATCACAGCCAGGACAACTGACTGCAACTGCCCCAAGAGATATTCCATACAATATGGTATCATGCTCAGCTTTTAAAGCTGTGGATAGAAGGACAGGTGGATTTTCAGAGTGATGGTGTTGGTCTTCCCAAGTCACAGTTATGTGTGATGGAGCCCAGCTTTCCTGGGGTTGGCTGAACACCTGCCTGCCTATGGGAATTAACTCCTTGTTTTACTTTGCTTGCAAACATGTTTTTTGCTTTACCTATTAAACTGTCCTTATCTCAGCCCATGAGTTTTCTCTTTTACTCTTCTGAGTCTCTGCCTCACTCCACTGAGTGGAGTGAGCAAGTGGCTGTGTGAGATTCTGTTGCCATCTGGGGTCCATGACACACCCCCTGAAAAGAAAAAAAAAAAAAAGAAAAAAAATCACTGCCAATGCCTGTCTAGAAGGGTGACATTTACTGCATTTAGGTGATGGGGCCTATCGTTTCTGAGCAAAAGAGGCTAAAAAGCAGACTTCCATCAAACAAAAGTTTAGATAACAGAAAACAGAAAAAAAAAAACCAGGTTAAGACAGTAACATGTTCTGGTTATATGTACATTAGGAGGCCGAAAATTTACTGCACTCCAGTATCAGGATTTACACACAGCTGTATCTTTACTCTACACAGAACCTAGTTCTGGATACATGCAATTGTTTTTGCATGCTGGAGGCAGATACTCAGGTATCAAAGGAGGAGAAATCTTTGTTCTTCTACCCCCTTCTCTGTTAAGCAGGCAGGTTTTGGCACCAGCTGTTTGCATGTTTTGAGGGGAAGGTAAGTGTGCTGAAACACATTAGTATGCTGAGCCTACATATGCCCATGCCCCTCAATTCTTTTGATCACAGTGCAGCCACTGTTATTGGGAACCCACTGGACTGATAACATCCTTGAGAAAAACTGAAAGGTGGTGTCTCCCCCACAGTGTGGTACAACAATAAGACTTCTGTAAAAATTGCAGACACAAATATGCATAGGTGGAGCTTTTCTTGACTATAAATGAACTACTTCACACAATTCTTATTTCTGGGATATACACTTTCCTAACAATAAGATATCCTGGTAATTTCAAGAAGTGATTGTAGAATATGTCAGAACAAGATTGGTCAGGCCTAATGGGTGTTGAATTCTTGGTGGTGAACCTCAAAATCACCCAAAACAATGACGCTCTTCTACACAGTGTGCTGTTCTTTTTCTTCCTGTCCTTACTGTCATGTTTAAGTCTGGGGAGCAGCTCGATTGCCAGATGCTTTTAATCATGGGCTGTGACTAAAGTACCCCACAGGGAATTCTGTTTTCTTGCTCACATACAGCCCAGTGGACTCTGCCTGGAAAAAAAATAAGTTTTTGTCTATCCTCTAGTCAAAACTCTCAGCAAGGGCTAAATTGGTTACCAATTTTATTGGGGTTTAACTTCTCTGTCTAAAATTTCCTGGAGCTGCTTAGAAATATGTTCTCAGTAACCTTTTCTTTGATAAAAATGTCTTTCTTTCTTTCTCTAACTCTTTAATGGAAAAATCTCTTTCCATTTCAATTCTTACTGTGTTGCTTATAAAAGAAATAACTTTTGTATCAATCTTCAAAATACTTTCTGTCTTCTCCTGAATTAGTATCAGAGGCTAAGATTTCCCTTTCAAAGATTTCTCCTTCACAAATGCACATGTACTTAATTAGAGCTCTAGGATGGAATATTTCTAATGAAAGAAAGTTCATATTTAAAAGGCTATAGTATTGCAGTGCATCTCATAAAGTAATATAGAGATAAGCAGTAGTATCCCAAGAGTAAATATTGTTGTTCTTGAAGAGTAAGACCCCTGGAAAATTTTCTCTGTATTGGGGGTAAAATGTTTTAAGGCTTGATGCCCTGCCTAAGTTAGGCTAAATTTGAGATGAAAAACAACAGCTTCCTTTGTCACAGGAGGATCCCTCACAGTCATTCACTTTATCACACAATTTCCTCCCTCTGGGAAGGACACAGGATCATCTCATAATGGAGTGAAGTACTTTGTGTATAACTGCCTATGGTGACATAACTAAGATACAGCTGTTCAGCAATCAGAGCCCTTGTAGCACCTGTGTTCCTGTGTGACATGCCACAGTGACTGATGGTGCTCTGCTGCACTGGTCTTTATTTGGTCTGAAGTTAAAGGCATTGCTATACTGTATTTAACAGCCACTGTTCTCCACAACTCTGTTTTAGCAATTCCAGCTCATTAGAGGACTAGTGTCTCCCTAAATACGTGGATCATTAAGCTTGAAGGCACAGTAGCTGAACTTTACAGTTACCAGTTTCCCCCAGAATCACAGAATCATTAATTTAAAAATCTAGATAAGAAACACCTGTTTAGTAAACTGTATGGTCACATCTATTCTGCAGCTACCTCCAGCACAGATGGATTTCAATGGATTGAAAAATAAAACAAAAAAACCATGATGTCTTTGCAGAATGTGTCTAGTTAAAGGACTGTGCAAGTTCCAATGTCATTAGATGCTTTGCACCTCCTCCTTATGGATGAAAATTGAGACAATACCTTTTTGAATACTCTGGGTAATCTTTTCTATAACTTAGATGACACTGCAATTTTTTCACTTGCCTGTATTATTAAGGTTGGCAGTACTCACAGCCTAATGTTTTCATCTCATTTTAACCATATTCTGTCTTTGATTTATGCTGCACCTTCCTTTTACGTTTTAAGATAACATGTTACCTATCAATCACTGTCAGAATGATCTAGGGCTTTTACAGATAACCAACCTTTCACTCTGATTTTGCAAGTGTTTCTCCTTATGCTCACCTTCTTCCTTTGCATTACACACCCCATGAACAATTGTAATCCTGTGTGTACTAGTTACTCAGACTCCAGTATCCTTCTGAAATTTTATTAGCAGATATTCTACAAGTGGCTGTTCACTTCCTCACTCTCTATGCTATCTTTTAGATAATTTCATTATCCTTAAGGATAGCATCACAACCCTTTGCCTTTCCAACCTGGAGGTCCAATGCTACTTTTCCCAGTTCAGGCCATTAGGCTACCAGATATCAGCTTCCCTACTTCAGATGTATTCACCATAAATGCTTTTGGATAACAAGAGTTTGCCAATTAATCTTCTGTGTATAGATTTTGGCAGCCATTTTTGTGATACTGAACAGTTAAACTTTTCCAGAAGTTGCTGACATCCCTGACTATACATGTCAGGATGATTTTCACCTTTTTTCTGCAATCTTATCTTTAGCTTTGGTTAAATATATTAGGACTGTGCAACACATGCTGTCAGATTCATAACAAAGAGCAAAACTTTAAGGAAGAAATATATTTACCTTTTTTCTTTTCAAGTGATAGCTGATCACTCTTACCACTCCTACTGGGAACTACCTGTTTAACTTCTAATCATCACTAAGCACTCTGACATCATTTTGATGGTTAACAAATGAGATTTTAATTCCTATCAGATAATTCTGGATATACAGGATAAATGTGTCAGAATTCTCCCTCACATAATTTCTTAACATGTTTTTTATATCTTCTATCTAGAAAGTCACAAGAAAAAACTTATTTTTGCCTTAATTTATAACTCTCATAAATTTTTGAAAAGGATGCCCTCTGGGAACAAATGGGAACTGACATCCTCAAGAGACTGAACTATTTCATCAGGAATAGGAATTAGACCATAAGCTTAATTTACATACCTAAATAAACGCGTATGGACTAAATAAGGCTTATGGACCTTAGTGATCTAACTCAGACTTCAATGAACTAGATACAAAAGACACAGGAAAGAGCAACTTCCCTAAGTCAATACTTATTCTGTTTCTACTCTCTTGAAAAGGTATTAATTAAATCACCTGCTTGCTCAAAAATTCAACAGGCTTAAGTTAAAATGCTGTGCACTTTCAATGATTTACCATGTGTATATGGTTCCCATCTAATCACCAACTTTCTCTGTCCAGACCACAGGCAGTTTTTGAGTGTTTCTGTGTATCTGGATGTTTCAGTTCCTTCCACACAAGAGAATTAGCACATTGAAATCATAGAGACTCAAGACTCCCTACAAGTGGTACCACTATGAGGACACTATGATGAAAAATCACTGAAGTGCTGTGACAGCAATGAATCCATCTAAGTGGTCATATCAATGCGGAATAAATTCATTCCAGTACTCAGTATAAAGGGAGTCTGGGCTAGTGGTTTATACATCACACCTCCTTTATCTGGGTGCACTGTTGTTACTTGCTAGAATAAGAGTTTAAATAAATGACCTATAGGATGAACTCGTTTAGAATATCCTCTGGGAACTTAATCAGGATAGCATGTCCTCTTTTTTGGCTTCTTGCACCCTATTCAGAGTTGCTGCATGCACATATGCCCACTGCTTGCCTAACTGCATGCCTAGTCTACCATAGGCACTCAGGCAAATGATAAAAGATGTTAATGTTAAATCAGGAATACATTTGATTATTGCAGCTCCAGCTGCATAAGATTCACAGTTAACAATTTTAATGGATAATCCCATTCTTTAACATTTTTCACCATTCTTCATGTAGATGTGCGGTTCTAGCACAGTTTGATAAACTTAGTTCTTCAAAACCAATGAATGTTTTCCAAACCTGTAATATCAATCAATCCAGTTTGAAGCTATCACATTTATCTACCTGACTCATAAAGGTCTCATGCTTTCAGAAGTATGTTTGGAATAAGATAAATTATGGAAGAGGGGTGAGCAACCATTTTCTGGATGATTATCCTGCATTAAAACTATCTCTGTGTCCATGAAAAGGGATCTTTTGCGTTCTTGCCTAAATCTAAACTTAAACTTGGTAATTGATTCAAAGTACAGTAGCATCTCTCTTAAAAACTCATCAGACAGATTAAATTATGGAGGTTGTAGGGTGCAAGTGTCCTATTTATTAAAATAATTTCTGTTTATGGCAGTTCAGAATGAGTACAAAAGTAGTTTGTAAGTAGCAGAAAACCAGTGAGAACTAAGACTGTCATCAGGGATTCTGGACAAATGTATGAAGATTTTGTGTCTCCAAAACTGACAACAGAGCAGCCTTGATGAGAGACCCCAGTATTTCCTGTCTCAGAAGCAAAGAAAGGAGTAATACAGGGCTATTACCCACTCCATCCCTGTTATCTCCCTATACAGAGCTTCCAATCCAATATTTCCCAAATTCTGCAGAACTCAGATAATTCAGGGACTAATACAAGTCTGAAATGCTATAATCAGAAGAGAACAACAGTCATCATGATCCTGTTACAGGGGATGTGAACGGTCCTGTACTCCCCTGGAAGGAAGTCAAGAAGGGACGTAATAGTGCCACATGTCTCAGAGCTGAAGAAAATCACTAACTATACCAGGGCCTTACCTTACCTCCCTTCTCAGCATTGCAACAAGACCAGTAATTGTCACCCAGCTTGAAACACTGCACAGTAACAGATGTGTTCCTTTACTCCATGCTTGTATGTGAGAAAATGTTCTTTAGACACACGTATCTGCTGACATATTTGCAATATTTGTTACAGATTTTAGCTAGTCTTTCCAGTTAGGTTTTTAAGTCATGAGAATTCAAAGGTCCATGAAGTGGCTTTGATTGCATCGCATTTAGGAAAGGCCGAATTTGATCTTGTTTCATGTATCTGACGCAGAGTTGTATGGGGTGCCAATGCACAGTTGTGAGCAGTGGGGGCTACAGGGAGGCTCTATGAGGAGAGGCCAGATGTGCTCCATGCCAAACACAGCTTGTTCCAACCCACCCACTGCAGGGCATGACTGAGTCCACAGCCCAGGTGGGGGCATCTCAGGGAAAGTGTGTGTAAGAAAGGAGTGAGGGAAAATGTGTGAGAAGCAGCTGTGTAAACACCAAGGTCAGAGGATGAGGAGCGAGTGAGCTCCATGGTTGAGAAGATACTGAGAGTGGAGAAGGAAAAAAGGATAAGGAGTACTTGGCAGCAGGTAGAGGATTTTGGAGTAAGTCTGGGAAAAGAAAGATGTTGTTTTAATGCTTGTGTTTTTATTTCACTCTACTTGAATCATTATTTCTTTTTATTTTAATAAATTAAGTTCCTTTTCCTCAAGAGTAATCACTTTTGTCGGTTGTGATAATTGGTAGGTGATTTTCCTGTCTTTCTCTCCACATGGACCCTTCTCATTCCCCTGTACCTGCTTCCTCCCCTTTGTCCCACGGGGTGTGAGAGAGCACACCAGAGGTAGTTTGGCTGCTGACCAAGGCTGGCTAGCCACAGATGGTGAAGACTCAGAGAGGTTGTTCTTCAACACATAGTCCTGACACTCTTTATCTGAAAAGATGTTACTACATGCACACCTACGGCAGGTCATTGGCACAGAACTGTATCCTGTAGGTCAACACAAAGCTTATTTGATTCTGGCTCCCTTTTTTGTACAGAGGTGGGAATAAGTTCCACTAATTGAAACACTTATTGAAGAGTTTTTTCTTATTTCTGAAGACATTCTGAACTTCTGGTACATTCTGGCATGGCTGTCCTTGCCCCTTGTCCCTCTACATTTACTAACCTGCTCTCCATTTTCCCCTCTGTCAGAGCTGCACACTTTGTACCCTACTCAGCCCATTCTCTTGTAAACAGACCAGCTGTTGGTCACAAGCTCGTGGAGTACACTTTGAGAGCTCTGTGAAGTATACTTTGAATACTACTTTAGCAAAACTTATATAAGCACAAATGCTAACCAGTGCTTCAGCAAGATGTTCATTATGTTTCTTTTTTCCCCTCTATGTTTTATCCTAATAGAAATAACCATTGTGGGTTTTATCTTAACGAAGGGACAAAAAAATCTCTCTAGAATGTTTGTTACAATATTGCCTCCCAAGGTAGCAGCATAACTTCCAATGCACAAGTTGTTCCATACTTGGATACTTAACTCCATAAATAGGAGGATTAGATTCAGTTTTCTCATTCCTTAACTCATACATACACATACCTATAACTGAGATCTCTAACTTCACGCCTCCTTGCTAAGAAATTAGGTCTGTGAGTATCTGAGAGACAAGATGAGAGGGTTTCAAAGTGCTTGATATTTGCCAAAATCTAGGCATAAATTGAACTCTGTAATTTAAAAAACAAAACAAAACAAAACAAAACAAAACAAACAAAAAAAAAAAACACTACTTAAATACCATTCAAATTAAAAATATTAGCACAATCTAACTTGTGTTGATATCCAGCCAAGTAAATTCAAATAAAAAGATGAATTACAGTTTAAGCTTCATCTGAGGTATTCTCCATTGGTTTACTCAAAAAATATCTTGAAGAAGGACACAGTATTTTATATTCACAAAAACTAATGGGAAAAGCAGATTTCAGTAAATAATATCATTTATGGGTGATAATAACTTTAAAATCTGATTTCTTGGAAGGTGTAAAATGTTTCTGCTTCTTGTTTGATAAATGTAACAGCAGCTAAATTACTCTGAAAATCTATATGCAGGAACTGCAGTCACTAATTGGAAGCTGAAAGCATCAGAGACTCCACTAGCCCTAGCCTATTTCTGTACCAAGTAATAGGATTATTAAAAACTCTGTCCTTACATATTGTGTTCAAGGAGAAAAGGACTGAAAAATTCAAAGGCTTAATTTAGGTACTGTTAGAAATACATTGCAATTCTTGGACTATTTTTTGCTGATAGGCAAAATGAGCCACTGAGCAGGGAGCAGCAAACAGTGTATGTTAAAAAAAAAAAAAAAAAAAAAAAAGAAAAAGGGAAATTAGAATAGCCTTTACATTCACCTCACTGTATGACATGTACTTTTCATTACAGCTTGTATACATTTTGGTTCATAAAATTCAGCAGTATAAGGTGCACATAATGTTTTCAGCTCAGATTACTAGAAGAGACTTCTTAATGGAGAGGTACTAATATGAGCTATTTCCTTCGTGTGTGTCCCTGAAATAAAATAGTTCATCAACCTCTTCCAGCTACATTTGCCAGCTGAGCAAAAGTAATAGACTCTTAAAGGTCAAAATACTGGTTGCTATAAACGTCTGGTTCACTTGCTAACAAGATGCTCTAAAGTTTCACCAAACTAGAGAATTACTTACTTTAAAAAAGAGGTCCTGGGCAGTCATCTATCCCACTATTTTCATTGGTAGATGTTTACAAAGTAGGCTGTTTGGCCATAGCTTTTGTATTATTCTCCTGTTGCAAAAAGTAGAAAAGCTTCCTGAATTCTCATACGCAAGAAAAGGCATTGTTTTGTATATATGCACGATTTCCTTCTTACTGTAAAGGATCTGAAAATCTATTTAGCAAGATCCATGAAATAAGTATATTTGAATGCTAAATTTAAGTGACTTTAATAAATATCTAATCTTTAGCTTTTTTTTTCTGAGTAGCAATCAACTATCCAGCTCAACTGCAAATAGTCTCACTTATCTAAAGACTGTTTAAATTGTTTTTTCTCTTTTATTTCATACCTATATCATAAAGGATAATTGTTCTTATGAACAGTTAAATAACTACTGAAATTGATCTAATTTTCTCTCAAAAAAGTTCTCTTCTTTTATCTCATTCTGTTTATTTTGTCATCCTGTTTTCAGAATATCTTTAAATCAAAATGAATATTTAAATTTTTTATTCTTTTGAAAAGCACACTGAGATATGAATGCTATAGAAATGCAAAACAACCTTAGCTCTCAGTTCATTTTCTCAGGGACTGACTTTCTGCTTCAGCAGTTGTAAATCACACAACAAAGTTAAGGGAGTTTTAATAATTTTTTATACAGAGATATAGATTATTTGGTATGTATCTACATTTGCAATGTTCATAGTCTTTACCTCTATTTTTAGAATACCTTTCAATAATAAGGGTATGTGAGCAAATATTCTAGGTATTATTCAAGTAAGGTCACATAGTTTTGTAGTTTTTACCCATGTATTTTTCACGTTTATTTTGTAAAACATCCATTTTTCTTTTCACCATTAGCGCTGCAAAGAATAGAATTGTTTTTTGACCAAAAGAATGGAGTAGGTTTATTGAAACAAGGTGTTGGTTGTGTATTGCAATTGTAATGGTACGTGTTGTTCTTGTTTGTTTTCTGATCCAGTTTGGTTTCCTTTCTGTTATTCTTTTTTTTTTTTTTTTACTAGTGGTTTCCCTGTCATAGATTTGCAATTTCATGTAGAAAAATGCCAAGTGTTGTAAAAAATTATTGTTCCATTATGAAACTTTCAGAGCTAAACCCAGCTGATCTCAGCATATGATGTGCTTATTTATTTGATCTGCATATACTCTGATTAGTCACTATTTATGCAATCCTTTTTATTAAAATGTTAATAAATTCCACTTGTTGATATAAAAGAAGCAACTTTTCCGTCTCAGCACACATCATGACAGGGAGACTGCCCAGTGAGGGGAGACAGGGCTACAACCAGTCATCCACCCTGGCTTTTCCTAGCTTTCTGGGAGCAGGTCAGGACCCATTCCTAGGAGGACACTCAAATGAATGGCTTGTTCAGAATTTTCAGAGACAGTGTTGTCTGACTTCACAGCATTTCTCAGTCTGGCTCGGGGAGAAGTGAGCTCAGGGCTCTCCTGTGTGTGCTCCAAGTGGAATGGGTGCAGCAGAGCCAGGTGTGTCAAACTGTGAGAGAGGGTGGGGTGTTTCACGGCAAACACTGCTTATATGCACAGGTTTTGGGAGTAAGGATTTGCAGAAGAAAAGCAATGGGTCCAGACAATTTCTGAGCTTCAATATCAGTTCTTTGTGATCCTTGTTGAAAGATCCCTGATCTTTCTCCTGTGCACATGCACTTTCCCATGACTATATCCTTGAAGGGCTGGAATGATGAGAAATACTTCCTTGTGCCTTTGTTCCAAGACAAGATTTCCACTGGTGTAAATGCAGGATTCAATAAGATAGGACTATAGGAAAAGGCATGTCCATGGCCTCATGGGTATCCTCCACTAAGATGTACAAGCTATTTATAATTTTAGGGATGTAAATGCAGAAGACATCTGCCAGCATTTCTGTCCACCTTGTAACAGTACAGAGTTGAGAGAGAATGAAAGGGGTTTGGGGTATGAGCATATTCATTGTACCAAATGCCCAAGATGTTTTTAAGGGCTATAAATATCTTCCTACTCTGCCTCCTTGTCTTTCGAGGCTGAACTGTGCCAATCTGTGTGCACAAGATACCTCCTTATAAGTGGTGTTGGATGTCTTTGCAAGGGGAGCAAGCTGTTCACCAAGCAGCTCATTCAAGCATCATCATAGTCTGCACATGTGGGTGTTTGCAGGGATAAGATATGGTGTTGGCCAGCTTGTGGGTCCAGTGCCCTTTGTGAACAGTGCAGGTTTGCTAGGAGAGGTTGTTAAGTAGGTTACGATGGCCTTGAGGATCTCATCAGGAGACAGAATGAAGAGTGGTTGATAAAGTTAGAGTAAGCCTGTTGTTTTGTATGTCTGGCTTTCCACAGGGATCTTCCTAAAAAGGAAAAAGAAATGAAAAAAACCTACATTTTTTTTTCAAGGTCTTTCTGAAAGTGACATAAGTGACAATGGTGTGCAGTGTCCATGACAATGCTATGACTCATCTTTGCTGTGAGTGTTCTGGTGGCTGAGTCATTCACCGAGAAGTGTTTTTGAGCTGAACTGTGGTGTGCACCTGTACCTTCAATGTCATTATAGATTGACTGTTTGTTATACATACTGCTGTGGACCAGCATTTGTGACTTTGTTTTCACTGTTATACCCAAATCACATTTCACTAAGCTAGGCAGCAGATTGGTGCTGGACCATCACATCAGAGCAATTTATAACTTTGGTCTTAACTCTTTTCAGAAACATAGATCCAGTTTATAAAAATAGCACCCCAGACCTATTGTTCTTCCTAATACCAGGTATCAATTTCAAAGAGATTTCTATACCAGGAGCCATAATTCATAAAAGAGTAACGAATAAAACCTGTCTCCAGGAAATGCCTTGTAGAAGCCAAAGATGAAGCAGATTGTTCTGCTAAGGCTTAAAGTACAAGCTCTGAGACTTAAGGCAAGATCATCGAGTATGTAATCAGATGACCTTTAATTAATGTGTAGCAACATCTAATCCTATGATATGACTGGATGGTTCTGAACTTTACACTGTCAGAAAACAAACCTTCTAAGCAAACTTCAAGATGAGGCAAACTTATCCTAGTATCCCTGCCGCTGGGTTGGCTGCTGTGTTGTGCAATGGTGTCAGTGTAGCTGTTGTTACTTGTGTCTTTCATTTCATTGTATTTCATATGCATATAGTATCCAAACTTTCAGGTATGTTAATTATAGATACTCTACACTCCATGATCACAATGTAGTGACATAAGGTTATGTTCTTCGCCATCAAGATAGTTCTCTCTCTCTCTCTCTCTCTCTCTCTTTTATTTCAATTTTTTATCTTATTGCCTGAATATAAAATTGTGTGTGTGTCATACTTTGGAAAACATAGGGATTCAAACAAGATAGCATTAGAATTCTAATTTTTGTGCCATTTCATTACAACAAAGTAGTTCGGCAGACTTTACTGCCTTTGCCACATCACAGTATTATAGAGTCCTTGATGTAAGAATAAATTCTTTGAGGAGTATGTAAACTTTATTCTTGAAACTTTATATTTAAAATGACTTATTCATGGTATAAAGCATAATTTTTATTTCTGATTGATTTTAAAAATGCAATCTATATCCCTCAGATTATTCCTTTGGCTTTAGCCAACTTTTCTATCTGAGGATGATCTTACACTGAATATTTTAATTAAGATAGAACATTACCAACACTCAACATTAACAAGTTTCAAACTTACGAAGTTTTTAAACAGAAGAGAAGATTAGTAGAAAACTATTGAGGGTAATTTGTAGGACCTGATACTTGATATATTAATGGCAAAAGAGATATCCCTTGATTTGTTTCAACCCAAGGTGAAAAAAGATGTTAAAATTAGCTGATTTGTGGAAATTAATTTAAATATGGTTCTGCATGAGTGAAATTAGAGTAACTCAGAATATCTTGTATTCACTATTCATAAATGCAAAGGTTACAGAATTCTTCTTGATCAAAACATAAGTTGGTTCTATTTTAGAGATAGAGAGTTTCTGAAGTAGGCAAATAACTGAGATTCATTCTGATTTTCGTAATCATGAAAGTTTGCCTTACTTTGGTTATTTAAGTTATAACCCAAGATAAAGCTCATCTGGACAGGTTACAAGGCAGCCTATTTTTGTGAGATAAAATTAAACAATTTCTTCTTTCAACATTCACCTTTCTAAATGAGACGTTTGTTTATCTGTAACACTGTGATGAAACGTGGGTTAAATACTTCAAAAAGCATGTTCTGAAACCCCAGACTCTTCTGAGGGGATAAATGACCTCAACCCTTAGAAAAAGAAGCAGAGAAAAAGTTTGACCGTGTGCTGGGTTCGCTTCCCTGGTGACCATATTCCTGCTACTTCCATTTTACAGGTGATCCAGTATGTATATTCAAGGAGCGCCACAGTACATGGTCAGATCCAGATGAAATAGCTTGAGCCTGTACATTACTGACAAGGAAGAGAGCACTGAGACAACATAGGAAAATTCAGCTTTGCTTGCTCAGCTTCTGGCATTATCCCTGGCTGTTGTGTGTATCTTGCCTCACCATTGTAACTATTTCGTAATGTAGTTATGTTATAAAGTGGTCTGTGCAATCCTCCAGAACATTCATTTGATGTGTGTTCAAGATTTTTTATGCCAAGTGTTGCAATCAGCTCCTCTCATATGGTTTCTTTCATGATAAATGCTAAGGATAAATCTTGATTTAGCACCTTCTAGATGTAAATAAAGGGTTCTATTGGCTTTTTGGACCTATAAATCGTTTTTGGATAGCTGTTGAGATTATTAGCACTATTATTTGGTTAATCGGGGATGCAATTTGCTCCCCCTTTATAGCAACATTTATCATCTTCTCCAGGTTGGAAATGTTTATTCAAATAGCATGAATAAAGAAAAACTGGAAAGATTAGTTATTAAAATAAGAAAGATTCTCTATTTTAGGACATACAAAATGAACATATTTCCTGAAATGGAACAAGAGAGCAAGATAACCCAGGTGGAGAAAAATTTAATTAAAATTAAAAAATTGTATGAAAAAAATGAATTTTTCTTTTTATTAACATGCAATGAAGCTGATAGGTCAAATGCAGGATTCATCCTGGGTAAAAAAAAAAAAAAAGGATACTGCTATCTCTATTTGGTCAGGAATGTAAACTATATTGGTGGTACAGCAAGATAGAGATGACTTTCATAATACAGCTGCCACTAAAAGTTCACAGCAAGGGAGATGAATCAGCAGTTCTCTTTTGCTGCATCATGCACTTCAACGTGAACACTTCTTTTCACTTTGTCTTGTCAAACATTATTTTCAAAGTTCTAGTGGCTTTTGGGAAATCTTTGTGCAGTAAAATATATTGGACAGGTGAGAAAGATGCTGAAATGAGTTTTATTAAGACAAGGGAATTACCATTGAGGAAACATTGCAATTAAAGTACTCCTTTACTTTGCTTTTCCTCAGATAATTTTATAGAGGTCTGAAAAAGTGGTGATAAATGAAGTAAACATATTTCAAAGAAATTCAAGCCAAATCCATCCACATTTAGTGACAGAAGTAGTCCTACTGATATCTGACATCAGTTGTGAGAGTAAGTACTTCAAGTATATTATTGTACAGAATGCTAATACATGAGGCCTCACTGAGCATAAAATAAGTGTATTTCACTTATTCTTTCCTGTTGAACATTTTTTTCCCACCAAAGCAAAGTGAAATAGATTAGCATAAAGAGAATAAAATTAAGATTTGGAAGAGAAAATGTTAGGCTACTAACTGACAAATGTTTACAATATTTTTAAACACAAGCAATCTATTGCTTCTGCTTGTTTCACATTTAGTGTCAAATTCTACTGTGTTTTTACTAGGCAATGTACATGGTCTTAATTGAGTAATTTTTCTCATTCTCTTATTTTTAGCCCTTTTTAAGGGTGATTCATTCCACAGATTAATTAGCTATCTTAAAATGGGATTAACCTCCACTTGGAAGTGCTTATCTCTCCTGCAGACACCAAGAATCGTGTTTTAGTAGCTCTTGGTTGCTGGGATGAACATCAGTGATAGAGTCAGGCATATTTTCTGCCTGTTGCTGTTAATTTGTCAGCAAAGGCCCCACCCTCAAGAAACCAGTCTATTTGGGGGGAATTTGTAGAACTCAATATCATTGCCTTTTCCTAACCCTTAAGGTGCACATTGTCATAGTTTCAGAAGGAATGCTGGGATCCTGAGTGAACATGTACAACTAATTTATATTATTTCTTATTAATGATCATAATTATGCTTTTTGAAGTCATGCTATGTGTGTGAAGATGCATGACAATAAGTTCAGAAAAGCTAAAATATCTCCACTGCCGCCTTCTTCTGATTGATGGTTTGCTACAAAATGCTTCTTGAGGCTTATACTATGAGAGTATATGTTCTCATCACCTTCAACTGACACTTCAGGTAGGGTCCAGAATTATAAAAGAAGCACTTTACTGCCTATTCCTTTCAAAGTGCTCCTTGGGGGCCAAAACACAAGAAATGAAGAAAACAATGTGGTTAAAAAGTCAAGATGAGAACATATACAGTGCAAATCTTGGATTCAAGGCATTCTTACTGAAGTTGTGTATGTACACACTTATGTGACAGAAACTTACCTTGACATTATTTATCTTGCTTTTCCTCCATGCCTATTAGCTTTGTGTGGCAAGGTTTCAGTATCAGCAAGGGATAGCAGGGTGCATTTCAGAGGTAGCTTCTGAAAGAAACCACTGGAAGCTTTCCCTATATCCAACAAAGCAGATGCCAGTTGGCTCCAAAACAGACCTGTCCCTGGACAAGGCTGAGCCCATCAGTGACAGTGGTAGTGCCTCTGGGATAAGGTATTTAAAAAGGGGAAAAAGTTACTAAGCAGAAGAAAATTACAACCAGAGCAGAGAGGAGTGAGAATATGTGAGGCAAACAGCTTTACAGACACCAAAGTCAGTGAAGTAGAGGAGGAAGGTGCTCCAGGTGCTGAGGCAGACATTTTCCTGCAGCCCATGGTGAGGACCATGGTGAGGTCACCCTGCAATTCATGGAGGTCCACACTGGAGCAGAGATCCAATTACAGACTGTGGAGGACCCCACACTGGAGCAGGTGAATGCCCAAAAGAATGCTGTGACTGTGTGGCTCCAGCTCACACTGGAGAAGGCTCCTGTCAGGATGTGTGGACCTGTGGAGAGAGAAGGGGCAGGTTTTCTGGCAGGACTTGTGACTCCAAAGGGGACCCATGCTGGAGGAGCCTGTTCTTGAAGGACTGCACCCCATGGAAAGGACTCTTTGGAGAAGTCTGTGGAGTACTATCTCCCATGGGAGGAATGCCACTTTGGAGCAGAAGAACTCCTTCCCCTGAGGAGGAAGCAATGGCAGAAACAACATGGTGCCCACGTTCCCCATCACATTGCAACACTGGAGGGGAGAACGTAAAGAAACAGGAATAGGGAAGGAAGGAGTGTTGGGTTGAAAGAGTTATTAAGGTTTGATTTAACTTCTCATTATCCTACTCAGATTTTGATTGGTAATAAATTCAATTAATTTCCCCGGGTCAGGATGATAATTGCTGAATGTTCTCTCTGTCCTTCCTCAAACCATGAGCCTTTCTTTATAGTTCTCTGCCCTGCCCAGTTGAGCAGGAAAATGATAAAAGAGATTTGGTGGGCCCCTGTCATCAAGCCAGGGTCAGCCTGACAGACCAAACTCCTTTGTTTACAATACTGTTGAACATAGAATCATAGAATTATAGAATCATTAAGGCTGGAAAAGATCTCCAAGATTATCAAGTCCAACCTTTGACAGAACACCACCATGTCATTTCAGTAAGTGTCACATCCAGTCATTTCTTGAACTCCTCCAGGGATGGTGACTCCAAAACTTCCCTGGGCAATGCATTCCAATGCTTGGCAATACTTTCAGTGAAGAAATACTTCCTGATGTCCAGCCTGAACCTCCCTTGGCACAGTTAAGGGCATTTCTTCGTTATTCTGTCTGTTACCCCATGCTTCCTACACTGTTTCTTTCCCTGATTTAATCTCAAATTATGAATTCTTCACAGTAGGGATTATCTTTCTGTTAAGTGTACTCCCTGTGCTCTGCTGTGATGGGTCCTTGAACTTTGCATCACATTCCCAGTCAATACTTGAAAACAAAATACTCTTAATAAATCTTTAAACTTCATTTAAAATGGCATTGTGTGTCATGACAAATCATTTAGCAATTCTTCTGTGGATGAATTAAGCAGAATTCATGTACTTCTCAAAACACACCAGTGAATAACAAAACATGCTGATAACTTGGGAAATTATTAAAGAGGTACAAATGCCAAAATGATACACTCTTTACTCATCAGCAGAAGAAATTTTAGAAGGTATGTTTCTTCTTGGCTGACTCTTCTTGGGTAGCTGGAAAGTGTTATGAATATGGGGAATATTTTCACAGTGAAGCCATAAAAGGTGAAAAGGCAGGGTACTGTAATTAAAATGTAACTACAACCTAAAAACAGATATTAAAACCTTATGTCCTCTCCAAAATCTTAGCTTTGAGAAAAATGAACCAATGACCCAAAGTAATCATGAATTGTTGAGAGCAAAGATGCTGTTATATAATTCAGTTTGTTTCCTTTTTGAGGAAGTAAATACATCAGCAGTCTTTTGTTAAGAAATATTTTCCCTGATTTACTATTTAGTTGTGCATTGCAAATGTTGAATGGGAGCACAAGAGACAAATAATACAGTAACATAATACAGATAATTGAAATGCAAAGCAAAAGGTAAGAGTCCTATTCTACTACACAGAAGCAGAGCACTGGAGGTCTGTTAAACCCCAGTATGTGTGTTAGGAACAAATTCTGAGATTAACAATGTATCATTTTTAATAGAATCTAAGTTCTAACCATCTACTGAAATGCCAGGCATCATATGCAAGAGATACTTTTATCACTTCTGCAAGAAAAAAAATGTGTTTAGTGATTGTTAAATTTCAATGCAAATGGCTATGCTAAACTAAGTAATGCTTATTCTATAATCACCTGCTTAAACCAAGTCACAAATATGTAACTGCATCAATTCTCTCCATATCATTTTCTGCCTCAGCTGATGAAGATGAGATTGCAAGAACAACATTTACTGAGAAAAATATTCTGATATATCATTGAGCCAGTGCATTGAAAGTCTGTACATAATTAAACAGACTTTTTTACACACTTTATTCAGTGGAATGCTTCATTGTCATTTAAGGTTATGTGCTACTACAATTCACTGCAGAGATGGGTATTATAGGCAAGTGACTCCTTATTCCATCACATATTGACTACATCATAAATTCCAAAATGCAAAATTTTCTCTGATTATTTGAGTTGGGAGTGTAAAGACAAACTTGTGGTGTAGTGCTCAGGAAATACTTGAAAGAAAATTTTCTGTACTAATTATATGGATGTTGAAGGATAATGTCCAACGTACACTCATTTCTGACAATTTGATTGTTAATTATCCTAGCAACTCTCCACATGATATTTATTTATATTGTACATAATATGTTCCCTGTGTTTCCTAAAATAAAATTACTCTTCCATTTATCATAGATGCACTTGTTTAAATTTCAACAGACTGCTTCTCTACAGGAGGATTGTGGCAATAGATTTGCCTTTTCTTTATATTTTCATGCATTCACTGCTCTTAATTATTCATTCAAACAATTTATTTTTTTTTCTTTCAGAGGAGAAGATATTAAGGAGTGTATTTTTGCGAGTACAGAGAAATGACCATTCTGCTGCTGAAGATCAGGATTTCTGCATGTTAGATGTACTCCAGTTCTGCAGACAAGGCATGAGACTCAAAGATTGCACTCTTTCTTCTGTCCTGATTTCCATCTATTCTTTTTTCTCTGCTTCTCCAAACACCTTTCTTCTGCTTCACAGCATCTATGTTCTTCCTATGGCTTGTCCATTCCACAACTGCTGCCACCAAGGGAAGAGAAGGATTATTATATTCTGGTGGTGGGGGAAGCATGTGAGAATATCACCCCTTAGAGAACTGACTGCCATGTCTTCCTCTTTCCACATCACTATTTCTACATTTCAGTTTTAAGAAAATTCTCTAGGGGTGCTGAAATGAACACAGCTGAACGCTAGTTTGAGGGTCTTCAAGAAATGTCTGTTTTCAAACTGCATAGTAACTTCTCTTGTGGGTACAAATCCAGAGGTGGAGGACTGGTTTGCTTCAGTATCTCACAGAGACGAAAATATTTTTTATTCTGTTGCACACTATGGAGGCAGACTAGGGTGACAGATTCCAGACGTGATTTTATCAGTGCCTGAATTTCAACAAAATCTGACCTCCTCATACATCTTGACGTTAAGGATTCATAAGGATCTTTATTCTAGTCAAGATCTACAATACAGCAATCTGAAAAGCAATGTTTGCTTTATTAATGAGACTTAAGTGACAATGGGACCTTTTCCTAGGGCTTAGTGATTACAGTATGTTTCATTATCTCTGAATCCTCATCAAAGACAAGATGAAGTGAGGTGGAAGTTTATCTAAGCCACAGATTATACAATACAAAAACTTTCCAGGTAAAGGAAAGTCAACCTCTTTTCTCCTCTGTTTGTGCTACTTCTCCAGCACAAAGCATACTTTATGTATATGCATAGCAGACCTACATATGTACAGCCCAACATTTCAACTAGAGAAAACTAAGAATCAGGGCAAAAAATAAATGTTAAATCTGAGATAACACACAGTGATTTTTGCCATCACCCTCTCCATATTTTTACAAATGTCCATTCTTTTCCTCTGTTTTTATTGATTTCTTAAATATTAAAATACTCCAATGGGAAAAATTATGCAAAATTGCCATTACCCTTCAAGTACTTTGTGATACACACCTAAATGTTTGAAGTACAAACTCAAATCTCCATCATTTATATTGCAGGGATTCTTGTCATCTGTATTTAAGTTATTCCCACAGTATCTTTGCCCTTCATAACCTACAAAGTATCTAGTCTTCAAAAAATCCTTGCGGCAGGGAAGTAGTATTAGTATTACCCATGTATAGAAGCAGTAGCAGCAGCAGCAGGAGCAAGGCTAATAGTAGTAGCACCACGGTTTTAGTGTTATTGTATAGTGCAACAAGAGTATTGTGTGGTATAGTGGTAGTATTACTATATATGCAACTGGGCAGACATATAATTAGACCATAATACTGTATATATTGAAGTATATACTGAAGTAACTAGATGTCTAAAGGCTTTTAAAATTTCAAATTTTTTTTGAGCTTTTTTCTATTTACATCTTTAACTATCCTTATACTATTTTGTCATCAAATATTCAAAAGATTTTATTTACATTGTATTCAAATATTTTGAACAGCTCTAGCAACTGCATAATTTTCTCTCCACATTCCTGATGAAAAAGGAAAACTCCTGGTCAAACTAAGCAGAAAATATGGCAGGTTGTGCAACGTTTTGCAAATTATTTAAATTTCTTAAGCCCACAATATTAGTTGATTCTGACTATATGCAGCCATGACACTAAAATGAGGTACAGAATTTTTTTAGCGAAGTTCAGATATTGAGCTGGTGAAGTCCACAGGTTCTCTAACCTTGTCCAAATTAAAGATTTGATCACTTTCAGCAGGCAATGCCTACCTCATTTTTTGCTAGTTTTATGACCTTATTACATGAAAATAATCTTTGTCCTACTGTTAAGGGATGAGAAGCATAACAGACCTATAGAGGGATAACAGTCTATACACCTAAATGTCTATGGTGAAGAGGTATAACAGAAAGAAAATTCTTAATTTCTACACCTCAGAAAGACTGTGTTTCTTCATTAAAACGGTGAAGTAATGTAAAACTCTTGTGAATACATTCTTTCATCATTCAATTTCAGAATTTTTAGAAATATTAGTTAATTAAATGTTATAATAGACAAAATGACAGGCTTCAGTAAGGGGACAGAATAAGTAGAAATGTCACATCAAAATATAGTTTATAGAGGATTTTTTCCTTAGATTTTAAATTTACAATTTAAAGAAAAGAAAGCCTGTTTTATATCACACCATCATATATTAAGATCTATTTTCCTGTTATTATGTATAACATAATAGTATATTAATAATAACTTAAATATCAAATCTGCTTTATTTCAGAACAAATTTAGAGGGAGATGGGAATTGATATACAGATTATTTTAAATGTAAACTGCTAAGTAAAATCATTCTTTTTCTGCAGCTGACTATACTGCTGGGGGCCATAGTAGGAAGAAGGTAGATTAGGTAAGAGGTACTTCGGTTTAATTTGTCCCACGCCTGCAAATCAGCATTATCTAGTGCTTGCTGGATGATTAATGGGATGAGAAATTATGCCCTGCAGGATCTCTTAAGACAGTTAAATGCTTGTTAGATGACCAGACAGGGAAATATTCCAGTGTTCCTACATTTCTAGATTAGAATAAAGGTTAGTTCAAGGATAGTTATGGTGGTGCTCAGTGTGGTTATGGTGCTTCATCTGAATCCTTTTCTCTTAAATTGCTGGATTCTTGTTATTATCTAGAGTCCCACTAACTGTCATTACTGATTTGCACTGAAATAAAGCACACCTCTAAATAATATCACTTAAGCAATTTACAACCTTCTCTTTAATTACACTTTTACATGTTTCTCAAATTAAAATACCTCAGGCTTTCAGAACTTCCTGAGCATGTAGCCTGTTAGAAAAGAGACCTCTCAATCATTTTTCAATGGTTTCAATCAAAAACCAGCTTTTGTTTCTCAACATCTCAAGTTGAAAGAACAAAACAAAAGTCTAGATTTTACTTAACTGTGGTGAAGATGCTTTGAGGTAGAACCTTCATCCCCTGGTAATTTATGAGCATATGAGAGTCTAAAAGGGAGACTATTTGGTGAAAGTCAATACAAGAACACAGGCCTAGCTAAAGAGACTTTGGCACTTGGAGCCAGATTAGTAGGGCCCAAAAAGCATGGCCTTCTTCTCTACAGAAGGAGTCCTGGATTGAATGGAGAACAAGCAGCAGGACAACATGACAAGAGGCAACAGGCGAAACTGATGCACAGGAAGTTCCACCAGAGGAAGAACTTCTTCACTGTGCAGGTGACTGCACTGAAACAGATTGCACAGCGAGGTTGTGGAGTCTTCCTTACTGGAGACATTCAAGAATTGTCTGGATGCAATCTTTTGCAATGTGCTGCAGCATGACCCTTCTTGAGCGGGGAGGTTGGACCAGATGACACGCTGTGCTCCCTTCCAGCCTGATCCAATCAGTGATTCTATGGCAAATATTTCCCAAAACGGTGTGTAACCTGCTATCCCTGTCTCCTACCAAACATAAGCCTAGGAGAAGAAATGAAATGGGGCTTTTGTTCAGCCAGTCATCAGCATGAATCAGCTTCCCAGTCTTCATTAACATGAAATAACAGTCTGCCTGGTCTACACATACCAGCCTAGCTTTACCTCCTATACAGTCAGCTGCTGCACACTTGCTGAGGCATCTTAGAAAACTCAATTCAGCTTCAAGTGAGGATTGATAAATGACTGCAAGAATGGTGGTCTGCCAAAATCAAGCATCTACATGTGTCTTTTCCAGATGGCTATGATATGTAATAGTGTAGGTCTTTTCTTTAAACATTAGGTCACTGAGTAGGTAGGAATAATTTATTTTCTATTGAAGTGATTTTTTAAGGGAGCTCCCATTTAAGTGGCTTTTCTACTAATAGTGTTTCTCAGTGCAGTGGAATGAAAATGGTAGTGAAGGGGATCATTTTTCTCAGCACACTCCAAGTCAGTCTATTCTGTCAGACAGCAAGAGCAGGCAGCAATTTGAGACTGAAGTTGTCTCAGACTTCAGGCTTTGAAGTGTATGAGACAATACCTTCTTTGAGTCTTATCACTGTCTATTCATCTCTCTGAGTTATGGGTTTTTTTGAGATACTGTGTGTGACAATGACTCATATTCACATTTACCCATGTATTGAAATGGAAGTTTCAACCCTCATCATTCTTCCCACCAAACTCCCCCATTTTCTGCCACCCCTCTGCAGTCTGCTCAGCAACAAAAGCCCTCTTCCCCCATTTCCAAACATGCTGTTTTCATACTTGTTGTATCAGTCCAATTACAAATTCTGAGTGGTCAACAGCATTTACCATTTCAGCAAGTTCCTCTCCCAGCTTTCCCGTCTTTCCTGTCTCTGCACTACTTTGACCCTATTCTCCTAAGTCTGCATGATTTAGCAACAGCAGCAACTTATCTGCCAGACAAAGAAGGACTGGACAGCAGTCTTTGCTTCTCCCAATAGAAAAGTGAAAAAACATGTACCTTGGACCACTTGTTCTCCCCTCCACAGCACATTGTCAAAAAGGTATATGTACTTTCAGCCCTATGCCTTTTTTCACCTTTTTCCAGAAAGCTAGGTGAGTAAGGAAGGGAGCCAGATTGATGGCATGAGACTTCTTGAGCTGGCAGGGACCTGTGCCTGTGGTGCCAGCTAGAACACCTGCTTAGGCAGCAGTGACTTATATCCACCGATTCTGAGTGAGTTCTGACTTCTTTTTTACCTGCTCAGGTCCTTCTAGAATCCCAGGTCATTTCACATTATGAAAAATTAGTCAGCTAGGTAGCATAAACATTGAATCAGAGATCAAATTTTTCACAGTCAGCTCCATTTAAATGAGTGAGTAAGCATCAAATGTGGATCACAACATATAATAAATGATAAAAGCAAAGTAAACACTTTAAATGTCCTCAATTCATTCAGCAGATGAATTAAGGATTCATTAATGGCAGTTAGTCACTTTTTAATAAAATCTATCAACAGAAAATGAAAAAAAACCCCTATGGTTGTCATGATATTTAATATAAAATATATGGTAAGATAAATGGCTGTTTTTTAATGAAGAGATCCCACTCTATAAAGGCATATATTTAGGCTCTAAAGCCATGTAGTGCACACTGCAAATTGCCTGAATCCAGGACTTTGCTGCTGGAATTATAATTAGCCCGTCTGCAAGTCCATCTGTAAGATGATTCTTTGTCAGAGCATGAAGATATTCTGTTGTGGCAGCAAAGAAATGTCATCAATAACAGCAAGAATGACAGTCACAATATAAAAATCTCTTTTTACCAATCCCCTGAAAAAAACAAGTAAAACCAGATGCTAATCCTCAAGGGAAGTCTTAAAATATAAAATGCATAAAAGCTCAAAATTAAAACAAACAGACTAAAAATCCCCCAAACCCAACAAAAACCTATGAGATAGCTATTTACTTGGGCAGGAAAAAGTATCAGGCTCTTCCTAAAAATCCAGTGGAAATTTGTTCCTGACTCATATGGAATATAAGAGTTGTTTCTGTGACAAACAGCAAAGAATACACTAACTGAGGCTATGCCTACTTAATACTTTTCCATTCTTTCAGTTAGTACTCCTAAGAATCTTGTTGAAAACTGCTGAGTTAGGAGGTTGGAAACTTTATCTCTTCACTAAATCCTGTTGTCTATTTTACTTGCCTCTTCTTTGCAATTGTAAATATTCCTTCCTATTTACCTGAAATACCTTTCACTCATAAAATAAACTATTAGAGCCACACGATACTTTGCAGAGTGAATTATTCCATGCTGGCACAAAATGGATATTCCTGGGTCTTATTAAAAAAAAGAAAGAAAAAAAAATTGCAGAAATTGAGAGGATCTCAAACTGCTGACAGGAGTAAAATTTGGTCTAGGCTAAATTTTTCATTTAATTTTTGGGTGAACAAAAAATGAAAAGTTAAATACTTTCACATATAAGGGTAATGATTCATTAGAAATTGAAAAAAAATTAAAATACTAAAACCATTTTGTTAAACTGGAACATATCAGAATTTGTAGGAAATTGAGGTCAAAATGGAGAACTTGGAAGACGGTTTATTAGTTGATATTTGCTTCTCTGAACTGCGCATTGTTTTTTGCATTAGGATTTTATTTTAAATTTAACCTGTTTATCCAAGTTTAGAAATATTCCAAGGGACTCCTTTTGTCTCTGCAGAAAGGTTATGCAGCAGTCACACTGAAGCACTAGGACTAGGCAGTAGGTTTGCTATCTGCTCTGTTTGCCAAACCAATGTTTTCTTCTCTCTGTGCTCTGGAATGGGACACCAAGCTGGACAGACTGCAAGTCATAGGAATGAAAACAGGAATGGAACACTGACTGGTTGAGGATCATTACTTGTAAAGTGCCTAAGTGCTAGAGTACAAAAGAGACAGAATGAAGAGGATTCCACTATCTCTTTTATTATTTTGTAATACAAGAAAAGTTGTGTGACAGTTAATATAGTGATTATTTTGAGAATTTGTAAAACTATAAATTACATTATTTGATTAATTGTATTGAACTGAGTGTTCATTTAGGTTGCACAACATAAAAATTAGAAAAGAAGGTACTCATGTTGATTTTCAAGATCTGTGCTTAACAAAAAGTTCTTATGTGCACGAAGAAAACTGAAACAGTTTCCCACCCACTCTGTAGTCTCTTTTTTCAGCACAAATTTGATTCTTCACTTGAATTTTTTCTTCAGTCAGCTTCCTCAGGTATCTCTCAGGCATCAGGGAGAAATAAAAATTTATAAGGGAAGGAACAATACATAATTTGGCATCTGATTTCAGCATTTGTGTGTTTGAGACATGTACCTAAATGTTCAGAAATACCTTTATATGCACGTATTATATTCAAATGTATGGTAAAAGAGTAACAGATCTGCTTTGTTGCAGATTTTTCAATCAGTTTTTGTTATAGACAAACAAAAAATATCACTCCATTACAAGTTTGTCACATTTATTCTAATATTGCTACAAAGGGACAATTCTCAAAAGCAGAGATTCAGTAAAAATATAACTTGGGCTACATTAAGACATACCTAGATTTTAGGCCTGGGTTTCCACTAAAGTTGATCATAAATATTTGAGTGCTCCCTATAGGCAGAATTTAACAGCACTATTTGGTAACCATCCAAATGTATAGTTTATTCCTTCAGAAGGCAGGCTAAAACCTGAGTTTTGGGGCCACAACATAAATATCTGATGCCAAAAAAAATTTTGACAAAATAGTACTGCAGGATAGTTTAAATACATAAACAAACATATGTACACCTGTAGTTAATAGTTTACATCAATGTTATTTCTTTCTTCTATTGGTTTACAAAATTTATTAAGAAGGTGATACCTCTGTATTATACTTTATACAGGATAGTCCTCAATATTCTGTGATTGGAATACAAGCTGATCATTGGCCTGATGTTAAATTAGTTAAATTAATATTAGCATTTTAATATGAACAGCTGGTGTTTGCAGAGTCCAATCATTTTATGCAACCTCTATTAAATCCTATGTTTGCTGTTATAAATTCTGTATGGTTTAGACCATATTCTAGTCTAGTTTAGACTCTTCCATTTTTTTTCCTCTGACTTTACTAATATGACTACTGAGACTGCCATTATCAAGTGCAGTTCTTTGTCACATACTTTAAAAACTTTGCAAGCCAGTCATAATTGTTCTAATTCTTGAGCAAGAAATTATTGTGTTTCTTTCTCTGCATTCTGATAAAAAATTATAAGGTTTGATTTAAAAATTTTAGTGGCAATCTCACTTAGCCAGTAACTGCTAAAAAATAGGCTCAACATTGTACATAACAAAAACTTGGTAATCTCTCTCAGCAGTTCTGACCTTGACTGACCAAAAGTGCTGCTAGTGACTTGTGATTTAAGGACAAATAGACTGGACAATACAAGATTTATTTAGTCTGTTATTTTCTGAAAATACATTTTGTTTCAAAGTCTTCCAAGAAAATGTAATACATTTTTAAACTGTGTGTGGCAAGGATTTGATGTGCAAACAACTATGTTTTTCTATTACTATCATACACTTTTTTAAATTATTTTTATTGGCAGCAGGAAAAGAGAAACAAAATTAATGAATCAGCAAATATATTTATTTACATGCCTAAGCTACTCTGCCACTCTGTTGCTGCACATAGTTTCCTCCCATCTGCTCTCTGCACTCTCAATTTTTTGCAGAGGAGCCATATATTCCAAACCCTTCTTTGAAGCATCCAGCTTATTTTCAGGTGCTGAGACACCTGACAAACAGTTTTCTGTTTTGGAGTTTTCATTTTTCAGATTCTTTTCATTATCCATTTTTCTGAGTATCTTTTACTTTTATTTGGGGAATTTATTATTTTTCTCTGTTAGAGGGTTTATTTGCTGTTTTTTCTCTTTTTTGCCTTCATTTTTCTCCTCTTTCCTCTTTCTTTCCAAGCTCTCTGTAGTGTTGTTATATTGACCACTGTACACTGTTTTATATAAAACCAGAAAGCTATGTTCAGACAGTAAAACTGGCTATCAGTCAAGTTCCCTGATTATTTTATATAATTACACTCTTGTAGAAGTTACCAGAATTTTTCTGAAGTCCGAACACCCAACTGAGTGTAGTAGCACAACTGTGGCACACGACTGACTCTAGTCCTCACTCAGAGCTGTGAATACCTTTGAGTGAGTCTAGAAGAACTCAGCTTCCCACATTTTTATATTGGGATATAAATGGTGTTTGAAAATAACTCATCAAGAGTATGGTGTTGCTGGCAACTATTAAGGTAAGCTTTTTCCTTCTTTCTTTTGACAATTTACAGTGTGGTGCTATAGGTAAATCAAGCTTCTTGAGTATCATTCTTTGAAGACCTAAGCAAAACAAGAAAATTCAGCAAAATAAAAGCTCTATTTCCTACTGAGTTTATCAAATTAATATGTAGTTCACTCAATCTGTAAAAAAACTTCTTTGTGTGTTGCTGGATTTTCTTTTTCCAAAACCAAGGCAACCAAAACCAAGAAGCAGATTAAACCACTTTCAGCAGAAGCTGCAGTTTTATTTAGCTCTGGTTGGCACAGAAGAAAATATTTACTAGAAACAAAAATCTATTGGCTATCACAAAGATAATCGGTGAGCAAAGATGGTAGATACATAAATAAGGTTATTTAGAGAAAAAGTTTAAATAAAGTAAGAGAATGGAGGACATGACCCATGGGACACCTACAGGAAGCAGTGTTATGGAAGGGCTTCTAAAAGATCTATCAAAAGAATGATTAAACAGGCAGAAAGAGAGAGAGAGACACGGGTGAAAGCAGTCTCAGAAGCAATGACAGAAAATTATTTCAAACAAAATAAAAGGCAGTGTAGAGGTCAAAGATTGTGAAGAAATATTGGAGAAATCTTTGTTAAAATGCCACCAAAGATTTTTAGAAAATAGTAGCCTTCAATGCAAGGAAGAAATTGAGTATAAATAGATGGGTAAATCCTGCTTGCATTTAATGAGCTTGAAATAAAAGGGAGGAACAAGACAGGGCAATAAATGAGGATAAAATTTAAGATAAAGGTGGGATACTTTTCAAAGAGCAAAAACTGCCCTTTTTATATTGTGAAGTAAAAGATTCAGAAAGTAGTGTGAAGTTACGTGAAAAACATGTGCAAGGGTAAGAGTGGTGTAGAAGAGTTCCAGACTTGAAGAAAGGTCACAAGAGCAAGAGCAAAGTTGGGGTGAGAACTTCTAGATGCAGATCAGGAGAAAGAAAGAACAAGGAGGCAAAACAAGGTGAGAAAAAAGTCATGCTACATTTCAACAATATCATCCTGCAAGAACCTGGCAGGGTCCCACATGGGGAAGACGAAAAGAGAGAGGGATGAAGGGAGAGATGGAGGAAGGGAGGGAGGGAGAAGACAGAGGAGGTTTGAAGTCTGAGTCAATAGTGGGAAAAACCAGATGGGACTAAGGAGATTTAAAGTAGCTGGGAAATAGTTATTTAGGAAAGCAGATGGTAGAACTGAACAGAAAAAGCAGATTTGTAGTGAAGAGAGAGAGATTTCACAAGAACTTCAGAAAATATTCCACTGGGCCAGAGGGGGGTGAAGGAGTGTGAAATATGCAGATTCAAAATGAGAAAATAGTAGTGGTTAAACAAAGTGGTGGAAAGCCTGATCAGTAACCAGTGTGAGGGCAAAGGAGAAAACAGAGGAGAGATGCTGAACTAAAATGTAAGTTCAAAGCTCAGCAGAGACTGAGAGAGAAGGGTATTCCAAGAGAGTAAGAAAACAAACATATGTTTTAAATGAGAAAAACAGTGTTCAGTGACAGCTACAAGCCAGTGATAAAGTAGTGACTAGTATAATGAGACTGTGGGCACTTTGAAATTTTAGAGCAGGACTGTTGGTTCATATCTGAAAATTTTATTCTTCTGATACAATGATCCTTCTGCAGCAATGTATTTAACTTCTGCATGAAATATGTGGGTTGGGATTTCTATACTTTTTTTTCAAAATTTCCAGAGAAATTTTGTGTCCAAAACAAATAAAGAAAGAAAGAAAGAAAGAAAGAAGCATCAAAATCTCTACTACATTCTTCAAAGGTGGAGGTTTTTTTCAGTTAATTCCTCAAGTTTATGAAAAAAACTCAACATATGAGAAAGATGAGTGTCTAGATGCTTTCTGTCAGCTCCTCACTGCTGTAAGCTTTTCTGTGTCATCTTTCTTTCTGTGCAGATATGTGTAGCTGAATCCCCCGAGTTATTTATGCCTTCCTTAGCTTTCCTTTCATCTATTTAAATTTCTTGATCAATTTATTAGCTAGTCCCAAGAAGGGTCATGCCACAGCACCCTAATTTTCTTTATTCAACTCAGCTGTGAAAAGCACTGATAATTTTCTCTTACTCTCTTTTTAAAATAGTAAAAATCTCATATTATTCTTTGACTTCAAGAGATATTTGGAATATCCATGGGCAAAAATTATCACCAGATCTGCAGCCATTTTTACCCTGAGGAAACATAAAGTTGGACTGCCAATAACTAGTGCCTTTTTACCTTACCTTTCACCCTGACCTCATATTGACTTCATAGAATCATTACCTTTGCAAGGGACAAAAGAGCTGGTCAGGCCCATAGGGGCAGCATATGTTTTCAAGATGGTGAAGAACAGAGCAGTTCCCATTGCTCTAATATAATCCACTTTCAAAAAGCTTTGTGACTTCTAATGACAGATTCCATATGCTGTAAAATTGACTACGAAAAAAAAAACATACTTAGAAGACTTAAACATTTGAAACAGATCAAAATTAGGGGAAATCTGAATATTCAAACCAGAATAAGTATTCTATAAATTACTCACACATAACCTTGCATTTCAATAGTGACCTTGATCCCAATCAAGAATTTAAGGGGGGGAAAAAAAAAGCAACTCTGGAGAGTTTTTTAAATGCACGCCTCATCAAGTTATCATAATTAAATCATCATTTTCATCAAGCAGCGAATGTGACCAAATTACCATGCAAAATTATTAATCACAGCACATATACATTTCAATTGCAAACAGTTTAGGATGCATTTATTAAAGTCTTCCTAAGATAATAACGAAATAAAATCATGTTAATGTTTTGCCATTGTAGGAGGACCTAAAAATATTGAATAAAGTTTCTTATTAAAAATATTAAATTCCAAATCCTGAAAATCATTGCTGTGGATAAGGGATTCATTTTGATATATGTTTATAGGATTCTTGCATCAGCAATTAATAAACTGAAAAATTAAGTATGTTCTTTATATGCCTGATTTTAGGTACATTATACTTAGAGTTAACTCCAAAGACAGACAGAAACCGTTACCCACAGGTTTATGCCCCCTCTACTTTAAATGTGCATATTCTTATAAAGGTTGGGTTACTTCTGTATAGAAATCAGAAGCATATTAATGCACAGTCTGTATGTGCATGGATAACATTCCGCATGTGAAGTCATATTATTTAATTACATGAACATTTAAACTGTTAATAGAAAATGAAACTATGTAACATAGACAATATAACTGATATCATGTTAAGACTCATACTCCACAAAAAGGATGTAGTGTACTAAGCAAAATTAATCTCTGCTGAAAAATATTTTGACAAGAAAATAGAAATTGTGAAACCCATTCTTTCAAATTTATCCCTCTAATCTTTTGATCCTTTTTTAAACAAATATCCCATATGGTTTGCCAGAACATTGTACTGTGTGGGTACTCTGCACTTTTCTTCATATAAGCTCACATGTTTTTTATACTGATCTTATCATGAGTGGTGAGCAACCTACTTATTTCAAAATTATGCCTTGCTGATTCAGCTATCAAGACCTGACAATTAGATCTGCCTTTCTAATGTAAATCAGTACTGTTACAAGTTCACCTTCCCATATTAATTTCATGTTTCAAGGCATACAAATATTTTTATCTCAACTCCATGTGATCCCTCTTGGCATCTTCAGTTGTCTATTCTTCCTACTGACTTCTATTCATTTTAGTTGTCATCATTCTGGGAAATGCAGAAGAGACAATGTCTCATCTATTCTCTCTCCTGACAGTCTGTGCATTTCTTTTGAGAAGGAAGGTCCAAAGACATCAAGCTACAAGACCACCACTTGGGCTAGTGAAGAAGAGCTAAATTTCTTGATATATCTGCCTATTTGGCTTTCTATCTTTCTTTACCTTCTTTACAGAGGAAAGGCTTTCCTTTATATGAACTGTCCTGAACAACTACTGTATTTTCTTAATGGAGTTACAACATTGACTGGATAAGCCAAACATTTGAGGAGTCTCCTTTCAGTCTGCCTGTCCACTGAGTGGATTTGTTTCTTACAAAGATACAGGGCTCAGAAGTGTTTCTGAGTTTTGCAGGAGTGTTTCTTCCGGTTTGGTCACATCTGGTGTTTTGATGCTCTGATTTATACTCAGATCTGAACATATTTTTCTGTGGTGCAAATATATTATATTAATCAGAGAGAAATAGGTGGGACACAACATCTTGCTCCCCAGATATTATGGCTACACCTACAAAATAATTTTGCTGGGAGGTCACAGGTGTTACCTGAAGGTTAGCAGAGCTCAACTCCACCTCTCTTCAGGGTAATTGTGACCACTCCAGGCTCCAGCTGACTCTGCAGCAGACAGTGCCAAAGCTACTTTGTCTGTTCAAAATGTGCCAACCCTCAGGGAGATGGGTTGCAAAAGGAAGACAGAACTCCCAAAGTGTGTTTCTCCTCCAACACTGTAAAGCATTAACTGATGCAATAATAAAGTATCAAAATAGGTTTGCTTTACAGCTAAAACTGTACCTGAAGTTATCTTCCCTAAGAAAGTATAAAAACTGGTTTACCTGAACCCCAGACTGCAAGTGAACTTCTGAAAATAAATGGCATGGGCAGTTAGCCCATTTGGCTTGGACACTGGCTCTGGGATTATTATCCAGTGGAAAAGAGGAATCAGAAAACCTGAAATGTAAACTAGTTCAGAGCCAAAGAAGTAATTTTAACAACCTCTTCTACATCAATCAGTTACCAGGTGAATTCCTATTTGTTACTCTGCCATAATCTTCTGCTGATTTATTAGAGGTAAAAGGGTAGGTAGTACCATTCCTGATGCAACTGCCCAGGAGAACAGGCCAGAGCCCAGTCTATTGTACACAGTCCTTAACTGGAGGTGAAATTATTGTAACATAGGGGGCTCTTTTTAACTTTCCTACCATTTGGAAGAGAGACTGCTACCATGACTTTATGATTTTTACAAAGTTTGGAAGAATTGAGAAACAAGCTATTTTGACAATGACAAAAATTGTTCTAACTCCCCAGTTCAGACTGCTTTGATAATATGCAGATACGTAAGACACAATTTATCTTCCTATCATTGGATCTTAATACAGAGCTAAGTTAGGGAAATTGTTTCCTTCAAGAGGACCAGTTTTATTTTGTTTGCTTTTTTGTCCTTATTTTTAAATACCACTTCTCACACAGGTAATACAAGGAGCCTAATAAACAATGAAGTTTGTTGTTGGACTTTACAAAAAGATCATCTTTAATATTTTATGTTCTGATTGAAAAATATCCATTACTTCAATTTAGTGGGCAGGTAAAACACAGTTTGGAGAGCTTTCCTCTACAGTATGTAGAACAAGATATTGCTTATATCAATAAAGCTCTGTTGTGTTTACTATTAAGTTGCTGATCTGTAAAACATCTGCTCTATTAAATTACTTAAGAAGGCTATTCAGAAAAACATCCAGCCCTGGTTTCTAAACATTGGAACCATTGGTTGACAATGACAGTCTGGCTAAGGGACATGTCTTCATGAGAAGTTCATGTGCAGTTTTCTTGGGGCTGTGTACCATCGGGTTTTAAATGTTGCTAAGGATGTAGAATCCACTACCTCTTTCTGGGCAATTTGTGTCAGTGTTTAGTCACTCTCACAGTAAAAATATTTTGTCATGTGTTCATATGGAACCTCCAGAGTTTCAGTTTGCACCCATTGCCTCTGTTCCTGTCATTGGACAATACTGAAAAGAGCCTAGTTCCATCCTCTTTGCATCCTCCCTTCAGGTATTTATAGACATTGCTAAGTTATTCCACTTCAGGTGTAAAGCTTGGCATTTCCTATTGTCTAATTGAGGTTCCCATCTGTGCAATTGTCCAGTCTATCCAGGTGAAAGGCAGCACAACCACCTAACTTATCAGCCACTCCTCCCAATTTTGTCCCATCTATGAAATTGCTCAGTCTGCGCTCTGTTCCATTTTTCATGTCGTTAATAAAGATATTAAAGAGAATTGGACTGATTACTGACTGCTGGGGTACACCACTTGTTAATGGCCTTCAGCAAGAGTCCAGTCATTCAGTAAGATCGAATTTCATCTCATTGTCTTCTCATCTAGCCCATACTTCATCACTTTCTCCATGAGGATCTATCTTACTGAAGATAGGATTGAAAATTTTATTGAAATCAAGACAATATTCCCTGCTCAGCCCTCAAATACCAAGACAGTCATTTCATCACAGAAGGTTATCAGGTTGGTCAAACATTACTTCTCCTTTTTGAACTCATGCTAATGGCTTGTACCTTGTAGGCAGCTCCTTGCTTACATGCAAATTCTTGAGGTGTTGTATTTATCTTCCTTTTTTTGGTTTTGACATTGCCCCAGGCTCTTTGAGCATCAAACTTGTCCCTCACTACCTCTGCCAGAGCTTCTGGTAAATCTCAACTTCCCTTGAAAATCCCAGCTTAAAGCCCTCCTTACCAGGTCAGCTATTCAACCGTCCAGCTGGAAAATATACATTTGCCATGCTTAGTGAGGTGGATTCCATCTCTTCCAAGCAGACATTGATCTTCAAATAATGTCCCATGGTGATGGAAAGCAAAATCCTGGTGCCAGCAGCAGCTCTACAACCAACTGTTGACACACACAGAATCAGTTCCCTCCTCCTTACACACTTTGTCCTCACCAGCAGAATTTTGAAGAACACTACCTTTCTTCCATTGCCCCAACCATTGCTCTCAGACCTTTGTAGTCACTTTCTGTACAACCCAGGTTGCCCCTACCATTGCCACTGTTGTCCACACAGAAAACCAGCAGGGGGCAGGAGTCAGAGTGTTGGTTGTACATGACTCAGCAGTCTCTCCACATCATCCCAAACTCAGACACTCACAAAGCAGCAAACCTTTCTAGATGACAGGCCAGGCTATCATATCCATATTATTTATCAGTACATTTCTTGAAAGAATTTCCCCTCAGGCCAAGATTTCCCCCCCCTTACAATGCACAACTGTAGTTCAGGCAGAATAGCCAATTCCCAGCAAGAAGTAAAGACAAGTCCATGATGCTTTTGCCCCTCTGTGGGGCCAGGGAATTTTAGTCATATCAAGCCATGCTATGCCATGCTGTTCTTCCTGATGTCAGCCTAGGGGACCTTGGTCCATTCTCTCTTCTAGAATAAAATAGGAAACCGAAGAACTGGAAAGACAGATGCCTCAGAGGACAAGGTGTATTTAGCAACATGAAAGTAGAGAAGGGGAAAATGCTAGTGTCAAATAAGGAGAAAATAAGAAGAGATGGAAAGAGAAATCATCCTGTATGGATTTGATTTATAAATCTTGATATAATGACAGAAGGAAACAAGTTTTATATAAGCCACAAGGTGTTACTCAGAATTGAACAGGTCATACACTGAAAGAATTTGAACAGAGAATGGCTGTTAGTGGACTGGTTTTTAAAAATGAAAAATATTTTCCAAGTTGAACAGAGCACAAAAAGGCAAACATGACTGTTTAAAGCAAAGGAAGAACAGTGCAAAGAGAGGTTGATGGGTCGATAGAAATGACGATAAAACCAAAGTGTGCACTCAAGGTAGAAATGAGCTAAATAAGAGATTAAATTTGAATTTATGGAGACTAATAAAGATGGGCATAAGCTCATTAAGAGGGGATTATTAAAGTCCATCCAGCTATCTGCATACAGAAAAATGTGTGAATACAATGAGCCTAACTAGAATTCTGTTAGACGATAACAATAAAAGTACATTAATATCATGGGATATAAATTGTCTTTAGAATAGACAGACAGTGTAATGATGCTTGGGCAATTAAGACAGAAAGGGAGAAGTACAACTGTGATATATAGATAGGAGGCTGATTTTGCTAATATATCTCTTGTGCATTTTTAGAAGTGCTGCAGTTGAGCAATCACCATGAGGGCTGTATTCAGAGAGTTAAAGTATGGGCTCCTTAGGCAATCACAGGCTTACAGATTTTTGAACATTTTAAGATGGAGCAGGATTTATTAAAGGTTCTTTTTCCAGCTATGGGACAACTTGTCCTTACCTGTTTTATATATGCTAGTATCTTTATAGGTAGTGGAGGGAATGTTATTCCAGCTAAATACTTAGCTCCAGTTGGACATTTCCCCATAAAACTATATCCTCTGTGTCCAAAATCCCAGAAGCTGTGATTGAGTCCTGCTTTTTTTGCTTTTCTTCTTTTTTTTTTCTTTTTTCTTTTTTTTTTTCCTATTCAGACCCATGCACTGGTATTCCTACCAGTACGATTTTTTTTAGTTGTCATTTCCAATTGCAGCTATTTCTTTTGATTTTTAAGGACAGACATATCTTACATATAGGTCAGGGCTATCAGTACATTCAGTTTGTTCTCCAAGCACCCAGAGATTGTCCAGAATCACAAAGAATTCGAAAGAAATCTGGGACATACAGTTAATCCATTAGAATATTCCTTGCTTCGGAAAGAGGTAATGTAGAATTTAAGAAAGCATTTGACATCAACCAGTTAACAATAATTGCAGTTGGTTCTTAGTTTTCATAACACTGTTTGTAATCAAAAAGATATAAATTTAAGACATGCCACTAACAGAAAAAATGCCCTTGTTGCAACCATTGCTTATTTCTACTGTCATTGTGCCAAGAGATTGCAGATATGAGGCAGAACTTCATTCAGTTTTACATTACCTAAATAGTAAAAGAAAGGTCCTTCTTTTAGGTTCTTCAGAGAATTCACACTTTAACATATTTTTAAGAACTTAAAATGGTTTAATTCAGCAAATGAAGATTGGAATATAGCTACTATGTCTGAATATGAGTGGGGGAGCCAGGAACAAAGGAAGCAAATAAATTGTAACTTTAAAGCAAGTTAGTCTGATATAACCATGAAGGAATGGAGGCTCAGGGACTTTTTTTAAGCTATAAGATTAAAATGCAAGATTCTGGAACATCTTTCCTTCAGACATAGAAGTGTAAACATCAGCTTTATGGTGTTTAGTAAGTTTATAAAGTGTTTGGGCTGTTAAATCTTCTAGAGACTTCTTGGGAGAAAGTTTGAAATTAATTGGTCTGGATGAAAAGAAATTTGGGGCATATGAATGCAAGCTGGGCCGTATCACTTGGTCTCAGGATCAAAGGATGGTCCCTGGCCCATTTCATTAGCAATACAGTTTGCAAGTCCTCAGTCCTTTCTACTGACTTTCATGTCCCCAGGAGTTCTATATTTCTTTTTCTTCCATAAGCACCATTTCTCCACACAAATCTCTTTGTACCATCCTTGCTTTTTGCTCCCACTTCCCCACTCCTACCACTTAGTTTTCCTGTGCCGGAAGCTCTGTATGACCTGACTTGGTCATGACAGAAGGTCTGTGTATGCTTGTTCTTTTTAATTCCTTCAATATTTGCAGTTTATGGATGATCAGACAGATGCTTTGAATCAAAAACGTTTTTACTGACATCTCTACAGAATAAGTAGGAACATACTTGCATTATCTTCTGCCCCTCTAGGGGCAAACCAAATGTCCTTGCTGATGAATGAGACCTTTGTTTGGGGAGCTTTGTCATGCAAACCTGTGACACTATAAGGCACAGGATAGTAAGACTTGGATAAACCCATGTTTGTCTTTAGGTCCTAGACATTAATGTGTTGTTTTGAGCAAAGGCAAGGGAATAAGATTAAGCAGATGCCAATGTCCATGTGCATGAGTTACAAGAAAACACAAACTCGAACATTCCAAAACCATGATCACCCGTTCTGAAATATTTTAAGGAGATATTTCTGTCCTATTTCAGGAATGACAGGGGAAAAGGTATTATCCTGTGGAATGATTTTGAAGGAAAAAATAAAGATAATATATAACCAAACATCAAGTAGGGACAGGTAAGAAACAGAATTTGGCAATACTTCCATTTTTATGATTGGAAGATAGCTTCACTGAGTCGACATTTTTGCCAAGAAAAGGTACTACTTCTTCCACAGTATATACAGAAATTCGACGTAAAGGTACAAAATGGTTGACATCGATTTGATAAAGTACCTTCAGCATATTATTTGATACTGAAAATTTATATCCTTCAGTAAAATTATGTTGTCAGTCTGTGCATTCCAGTGGGAACTTGGCTAATCCATTGATTATTTTAATACATATTTCATAAATCAAATGTTCGGGTTGAATCAAAAAGAGTAAAAAATCTCAAAGGCTAAAACAGAGAGGACACTGTAAGAAGCTGAATGAAAAACAGGTTCAAGTATTAGTTCATTGGATGCAGAAAATACAAATCAAACCTTTTAAAAGTTAAAATGTTGATTTTCATAATTCCTAATTATTTTGTGATGACACCTTAGAGCAGTAAGAATCCAGAATCAAGTAAAGAGAACAGCAGACTTGATATTTTTTCAAGGGTGATATTTTGTTTCATATTTTCAGTAAAAATGTGGTTAACAGGAGGAAATTTCAGAAGTATTTTTCTGAATAATGATTTTTCATTTTTCAGCCAGCTTCACGTGTAATAAAGACTAAAAATAATAAAATTGACTGAGAGAGAACAAGCTTTGTGATCCCTGAAAAACTCACTTCATCATATATCCAAGAGAGAATCACCACTATAATAATAATCATCTATAGGATGTAATGTATTTTTTGTCTCACAGATTGAACAAGCTTTCAAACCCAATTTCTCCTTTTCCTCTACTTGTTTGACTGTTTTATGCTCTGAGAAGTCCTGGAGCATATAAACCCAATTACTTTTGGATGAAACAAAACTTCATGAGTGCACATAACATTTTCCAGTTGCTAATGGGTATGCAGTCCACAGGAGCACTCTTGAGCTGCTCCAGGAGAAAACTCAAAGAGCACTGTGTGTGTCAGGTTCTCAGCACCAGTCATGTGATTTATTTGATTGTATCTGTCCTCTGATCTCACCACACAACACGCTCCTCAAATCAGGGCTGGGATCGAAGCCCAGGGCCTTGAAGGTATTTCAATACTTATCTTCTCAGGCCATAGGTGTCAGGGGCCTGAGAACCCGTAAGAGGGCAGGAATAATCTGATGTAAGAGATTAAGAAACAGAGGAACATCAATATCTACTGTCAGTGCAAACTATTAAACAAAACGCAGGTGCATTCCTCACAAACAGTACGCCGCTCCATGTTATTTTTTTAACTTTGCTTTTATTCAGTCTTAAATACTTTGTCTATCACTAGCCAGAGGCAAAAAAAAGATGCTATTCTTGTAAATAATAGCTTGGACAATTAACTTCAGTTTAATGAGACTACACTCATTATTTCTCAAAAGTTTGGTATGCTATTTGGTTTGGACCTAATTTTAATTTTAGTCCAATGGCTTTTAAAGCAGGTCACTGGCAAGTACATTCACTCATCTTCTATTAAAGCAAATATACCCACATTATGTTTTGTGGAGCATTTCAACGTAGTAGCAAGCTCTAAGATTGTATTATAAAATCTTGCAGATAAGGGCATATAATTTTATCTGAACAGCAATAGTAGTTAAACATACCATGTCAGTACAGTTTGCAGGTAGATCTCATTCCTGTTCTTTGCCATTTAACACTGAAAATTCATGACTGGCAGTTAAAACAGTTGTCTTCTCAGATCTCAAAGTTTGAGCAGCTGAAGAATCAGGGCTAATTTTTAAAAAAAAACAAAAATCCTGAAGAAGATGCAACAGTGTTTGACTGTGGGATTTTTGCAGCATTTGCTCTTGCTCTATCTGATTACTTTTCATTCCTATCAGTAGTGACACAAGTTGCTATACTTAATCTTAAATAAATTTCTTAATAAATGTTTGGGCCTTCTATTTTTAATTATTATTTTTAACTATGTCAGATGGCCTTGGAGTTAATTGCTAGATTTTTTAAGATAGAGACTTTTTAATTGTAAAGACTTTTTAAAATATATTACTATTATTTGTTTATTCTACTTGCTATATGGCCAGCCATAAACTCTCATATTGCTTTATATCTCATGTAATATCTCAAAGGAGAAAAACATGGAAAGGGACATGCAATAGCCTTTACAATTACATTACATAAATATAAACTTGCTAAAAGTGTTTCTGCAAATCAAAACATCCTGAAATGCTTGTAAAAAACTAAAGATTTTATGTTAATATAAAAAAATCTTTGATAGAACAGTATAATCAAAGACATTCAGGTCACACAATGGGATGTGATTCTCTGCTAAAATGATCAAAGTGGAATTGAAATTAAGGCAATCTAACCTTAATCAAAAAATTGATTCAAATGAACAGATATCTGATCTAGAAAGAAAGCTCCCAACAACTATAAATTGATACTGTAATTCAGAAGTTCAAAAGACATACATTCATTTGAATAGCTAGTATTTAAATATTGAACAAGAATATAATTTCCAGGATCTTAAGGATCAGACCTCGAGTATCAGTACGCCAGTTATCTGCTGTAGAAAAATTTGTTGATAAATGTGTGTTATGAGACATTAAATATTTTACATTTCTTCACAGTTCAGTTCAAATAAAATAAATATTGCTGGCTTTTAGGTTGTTGAGTTTTTTTCACTCTAACTTCATTAGACTTCATGTTATTATTTCATGCTATTACTTTGTGTTTTAACATATAAGTTGTGTCCAACATTATGGCCTTCCAACCCAAACTGTTTTCTGATTCAGTGACCCATAGATCCTTGCTTCTCAGTGAGGGGCAGAATGTCTGCAGCATCTTATCTTTCACACTGTTAGACAACTGCTTAGCGGGTGGAGGTGGTTTACTGCTGGAACCGAGATCTCCACCTCCACACATATTATACAATAACCTGACAGGTAAAATATCTCATTATTATTTTAATATGAAAAGTGCTTGCTAACTATAAACAGTCTATAATTTCCTAATGGAAACCTTTTAAGGAGAAAATGGATGTTCTTATAAAAATAATATTAAATTTTCTCACATATATTAATCTATTTTCTATCACATTAATAGAGGTTGTTGAGGCTCAAGGGATGGAAGTGGTTGCAAAGGAATACTAAAATTTGAAAATAGTCTTGCGGTTCATTAAGGATTTTAAAAGAAGGGAAATCTAATCAACAGTCAATTTTTATGTTCTGATTACATGATAATCTGTAATCACCATTGTCTCCAATCACATGAACTAATAAAAATCTCTCCTGAGTGCACAATAACGTGCCACAACATTAACTGAGTTACACAGTAAGCAATTTTTGTTTTCAACACTTTTTAGTAGACTTGTTTGCATTGTTAGAGGTTGGTTTTGTTGTGTTTTGGTGCCTTGGGGTTTTTTTTCATTAATTATAGTGAAGAGGTAGAATGGAGAGATCCTTTCCAAAATTGTAAAAATAAAAAAATAAATCTAGGAGATCCACAAATGTAATTTAATGAGCATTAGTTATTTTCTAGATTACTGCAGTATTTTGGAACAATCTCCAGCAGAATCCTGCAATGGAGTTGTGGGCTGCAGTCTATACACTGGCTTGGAGGAAATTTCCACTTCTCTCTCAGACAGTTTTGACAGCGAGTTTAGAACTGAAATGCCATTGAATTAGTAACATTCCAATCTATCAAAACTGTAGATGATTCATGTTTTTTCTCTTCTCTCCTTATTGAACAAGTGTTACAGAAATTACTGATGAAGTGGTCATATGCTACTCCATCATACCAACATTCCAGTGCAGTCTGTAATTTATGCTTTTTGTGCAAAGAAAAAAAAATCCTAAGCTATTTTCAAAGAGTGACAAATGTCAACATTCAGCACCTTGTGATCAATTTTAATTCCTGTGCAGTGTAAACACATATGTTAATTTCCTGTCATTACAGTAATTCCAGTAAACATAATTAAAATAAATATGTATCTGCAGTTAATTTAGAATTGTACCTTCAGCTATTACTGCTATTTCTGATTCTAAATGTGTGTACCTGACTGTAAACAGAATGTAGAAATTGCACAGCTATTGAAACAATAAGTATTACCTGCTCTTACAGTTTGGGACTGGAACTGAGTGCTCTCACATATTTAATAAAAAGAAGAATTGAGAAGAAGGATTTCAGAAGCAAGATATTCTCAGACAAAAGCAGATGGTTTATGTTCTTGATGTCTGCAGAGGTAATATTTAATAAAGATACTATCTTTACCAAGGGTTAGAACAAAAACCAGAAATGGGTTGGTAACAGTGATAAATGTATGCCAAAATTAGGGAGCAGAACTTTTAAAGAATATATATAGTTTGGAGGAAAACAGCAAATTAAACCCTTTGTTAAAATTACGTGCTGCCATATTTTTTGTTTGATGACCAGAATTTAAGGACAAAATTCAGATATATTTAATTAAATTGTACAAGGCCCTGAAAACAACACAAAACAGTTTTTCTTGCAGACTGATTTTTTTTTTGGTTTTGTGTGACCAGTTTTAGATGCATTTATGCATTTATTTTGTTGGAGGAAAGACAGCAGAAGGCTTTAAAAAAAAAAAAAAACCCACAAAAACAAAACCACACACCAAAAACCTGCATGCTTTAGATTCTGGTGTTTGACCTTAGCTGAGAAAAGGCTGTGCTGCAGTGAGGAGATGTAAATTCCTGCTGGCATACTCTGCAGCTTTGCAAAAGTGTTTATCAGCCTGGCAAGTTGCACCAGGACTCACTCATACAGACAGACTCAGCTGTGCTCCAGGACTTTAATTCCTGGAGTGCCATGATTCTTGCTTGCTCTCAAGATCATCATGATAGTGTTTATGCTGCAGAAGCCAACCTCAACGAGGCCCAACCTTAAACTGCCCTTGTAGCACGTTCTCAAGCAGGAACTTGCCCACAGTTATTAAAAAAACATATTCTCTGTCTGTAGATCACACACCAGTGTTTGCTTGCCTTCATGTAATAAGATAACTAGCCCTCTAATTTTCTGAGACCATCAGGTTACAACAAAAAGCAACAGAGGTCTTGTCAAAAGGAAAGACACATTGCTAAGAAAAATTTAGAAACTACACAGGAGTCCAAATAATTTCATTGAAGAAATTCATCCTCACTGCTAGCAGTGGGAAGAGCTCCAGGCATATTGATACCCCAGGCTAGCATCCAGAAAGCAAGCTTGATGTTGCAGATTAAATGCCGGTTTTTATTTTTCTGGACAAAACAAATTTTTCAAACCTTCAAACTCTTTGATACTACAGGTGGAAAAACCCCATGTGTAGCTAGACAGTACCATCTTCATCCTAGAGTCCAATTTGACTTACAGCATCTACCACACGTGACATCTGATGCCTACTATGCACTTTTCTTTTCCCTCCACATAAGAAAGGAGTTGCCATGCACTCTGCCTTTTGAACATCTGTACTGTACATTTAGAGTCCACAAATCCAAATCAGACTCTTTTTTCAGACTTTCCCCAGCCTTGACCAGCAATGCTGGTTCTGTGGAAAGAGGAGAGAGTGTAAGTTTTAAGTGTTTCTGGCTTACCAGCATTTAGGAACAGAGGACAGGATCATCTCCCACCCTGAAGAGAAAAAAATTACTGAGGATATGCCTCAGTGCAGAATATTTGCCATGTCCCAGTTTCCTGCAGTTTATAGAATCACAGAACAGTTTAGTTTGGAAGGGACCTTAAACATCATCTAGTTCCAACCACCCCGACAAAAAGCAGGAAACCTTCCATTAGACCAGACTACTCAGAGCCCTATCCAGCCTGGTCTTGAACACATCATGGGATGGAGAGTCTACAAGCTGTGTGGGAAAACTGCTCCAGTGCCACATTATCTGCATAGTAAAAAAATTGCTTCCTAATACCTAATCCAAACCTACTCTCCTTCGGCCGTAGTCTGTTCCCCTTTGTCCTATCATACCCTTGTGAAATAAATCCATCTCTCTAGGAGGCCCCTTTTAGGTACTGGAAGGTGCTATAAGGTCGGCCCAGAACCTTTGCTTCTCCAGGCCAAGCAGCCCCAACTCTCTCAGTTTTCATAGGAGAGATGCTCTACTCTGATCAGTTTAATGTCTCTCCTCTGGACTTGTTCCAACAGTTCCTTGTCTTTCTTGTGTAGTTACCAGTTTCTTTTATATATATGTATATATATATATATGTGTGTGGGTGGGTGGGTTTGTGTGTGTATGTATACACTGTTTACAAGTTGTGATTTTTGTTTTCACATCCACTACAACACCAATAGCCTTTCTCATGTTAGAAACCTGCATTTAGTAAGCAGCTTGTGTAAGAAGAGTTGTTTGGGAAGTTTGTGTTCCTCATTGGTCCTTTATTCCTTCTTCACAGATGATGAACCCTGGGGATACTGACTGAGCTAAAACACTGCCACCTCTTTGGGGTCTGGAGGGAAAAATCAGAGGTGCTTAACACTACCAAGCAAAGGATGCTCATATTATTGCATTCAGAAGGCAACATATCAGATGGGGTGAAAGGGGTTCCTTTAAGAAAATACAAGGTAAACAAGAGAAAGCTCTTGGTACAACTTGGTTTTGTCTGCAAGGAATATTTCCCCTGAGCACTGAAGTTGCACCAGTTTAAAGGTATATAGGACTGAAAGAGATCTCCCGGACCAAACCTGTCCTCCCATTACCAAAGATAACGATAACCATGATAAATTGATAAACTAACCAAATCCTGCCAACTCAGATTCCTCTCGCTACTCATAATGGCTCTTCCCAAAACCTCCATCCTGTGGTGACAACTTCTTCTAATACTCAGCCTAAATGTAATTATAGCTTCATCTTTATTGAGTGCATTTTACCAGTGCATTTTATATTATTAATACTGCTTTATTTTTCCTGAAAAAAAGCATCACCTGACAATGCCCATGATCACATTTATTTTTTTCACAATTAGATCACACTGATTTCTTCCAGTTTTCCTGCTAACAATGAATGCACCACCTTCTTATTCTGTTTGCAGTGTCATAAAACAGGTGTGAGTCCCTAGTTTTTAGGACTCATTTAGGCTAAGATTAGCTTAAAAGTTAGCAAAATGAAAATCTCTTTGATAAATTCACCTGTTACTGAAACAGCATTTTGCAGCAGCCTCAGTAGCTAAGGCAGCAAGGTTTTATGTTAGAAAATTATTTTTTTATACTTACACTCAGAGTTACCCAATTTCAAACTTTCATAATAGCATTTTTCTGACTCTGCTTTCTGCCTGAGGCATTTTTGTGTGACTTGGGTGAAAACAGTTCAACAACTTTTAAGTACAGTGAGCAAAACAAATACTCTGTTCCCATTATTTAAACATTTTAGAATAAATTTAATACCTCTGGTTTGCAATAAACCCTTGATATTTGACAAGTAAAGTCTTGGAACAATAAAGGAAAACCCACATCTATGTGTAAACGAAGCAAAATTATTTTTAAATCCGGATATTCCCAAGTTTTCTTGGTACCAGATTTGTATCTATAACAAAGGAACTGAAATAAGGAGGAAGTAATAAAAAAAATTCTCTGTGATAATGTTTATAGGATAAAACAGGAACTTCATTTCATTAATCTGAGTTGAGTAACCAAAAAGACCAACAGAGAGGCACTGAAGTGCTTTGAGCCTCTTCTAGAGAAAGGCAGTATAAAGACTAGCAGAAAGATTTACCCTGCTTAGGGCAGTCTGTTTTTTGTGTTTTGTGCTATTTGGAGCTTCCAAATACCTAATGATTAATCTTGGAGGAGAAATATTAGAACCCAGAAAGTTCCTGGCTATGAGTGGTCTTTGTAAACGTCAGGGCTTGACCGACAGAGAACATTTAAGACCATAACTTTACTAGTACAGAAGATGTGCCAAGCAACAGCTTTAAGAAACACCTATCTAGGTAAAACAGCTTTTATCTATTCTATTAAATTATTCTCCAGTATAAGATAGGTGACTACAAGTTGTGAGGTACCAGACAGATTGGTGTGAGTTGGGATGCAGTCTGAAAATTCAGCCTGAACCAGGTTTCTGCAGACTTGTTTGGGAAAAAATCACTTATGCCTACATCTTCATTGGCTTCACAGATACCGGGATAGGCTGCTGAGTCCACCTGGATCTCTCTAGGATATCATAAAATCATAGAATCATTTGGGTTGCAAGGGACCTAAAAATCATCTAGTTCCAACACCCCTACCGTGGCAGGGCAGGACACCTTCCACTAGACCAGGTTGCTCAGAACCCCATCCAAGCTGGTCTTGAACACTTCCCACATCCACAGCTTTTCTGGGCATATTCCAGTACCTCCCCACACTCACAGTAAATAGTTTCTTCCTAATATCTAATCTAAACTTACCCTCTTTCACTTTAAGCCACTTCCCCTTGTCCTGTCACTACATGTCCTTGCAAAAAGCTCCTCTCCAGCTCTCCTATAGGCTCCCTGGGGTGGTTTGACCTTGGCTGAGCGCCACTTGTCCACCCAAACTGCTTCAAGCACCCCCTTTCTCTGAATGAAAATTAAAAAAAAAAAAAAAAAACAAAAGAAAAAAACAACTAAGAATTCGTGAGTAGAGATAAGGGCTGGGAGAGGTCTCATTAACTTCACAGGCAAAAAAGCTCAGAGTAGGATAATACTTAGATTTATTACTAACAGGATGAGAGATAAAAAGTAAGAAATAAAACAGTCTTAAAAAAACATGTCTCCCCCACCCCTCCCTCCTTCCAAGTTCTCCCTCCTCCCCTGAGCAGTGCAGGGGACAGGGAATGGGGGTTGTTTCTGCTGCCACAAACATGAGTCCAAACCCTTAGACAGCAGTTCTTCCCAATCCGCTGTCCCATGGGTCATTCATTCGTCCCATGGGGTGCAGTCAGATGTCTGCGCCCCAAGGGTCCTCCGTGGGCTGCAGGGAGACAACCTGCCTCACCAATGGTCTTCACCACGGGCTACAGGGCGATCACAGCTCTGAGGCCTTCCCCTGCTTTCCCTCCCACAGAAGACAGTCCTCTGCTGACCCGTGGGTCACTCCATGGGGTGCAGTCTTTCATGGATAAGCTGTACCTGCTCTAGCATCGGTTTCCCTCTCCACGGGCCACAGCCACAGGTCTGCTGCAGGACCCTGCTCCATCCTGGGCCTCCCACGAGGTAACAGCCTCCTTCATGCATCCACCTGCTCCAGCATGGGCTTCTCCATGGGCGGCAGGGGGGATCTCTGCACCCCGATGGCCCCCCATGGGCTACAGGGGGACAGCCTGCCTCACCATGGCCTTCACCATGGGCTACAGGGGGATCACAGCTCTCAGTCCTTCCCCTGCTCCTGTGGGGAGGAGGAGGTCCCTCCTCCTCTTTGTCCTCCTGCTCCGACCTCAATGTCTGCATCATTAATCCATGGCTGGAATTTCTAACTGCGCAGCACTCCTCCATTCTTAAATATGTAATCACACAGAGACAGTACTATGATTTCTAATTGGCTCGCCCTTGGCTAAAAGCAGGAAGTCCTCCTGGAGCCAGGTATCATTGGCTCCATAGAACAGGGGAAGCTTCTAGCAGCTTCTAACAGAAGCCACCCCACCCCCGACCAAAACCCAGCCACAGAAACCCACAGCACTCCCTTTAGGTACTGACGGGCTGCTCTGTCTCCCGAAATCTTCTCTTCCCCGGGTTGACCAGCCCCAGCTCTGTCTGCCCATCTTTACGTGAGAGGTGCTTCTGACCTCCTCTGGACACACTTTTAACAGATCCATGTTTTTCTTAAGCTGGGGGCCTCAGAGCAAGACACACCACTCGAGGTGCAGTCTCACAGGAGCGGAGTAGAAGAGTTGCATCAAATTCCACTTCTTTTACACTTTCTTTTATTCATTCTTTCTTCACAGTTTGATACCATAACCTTTGACTAGAGAAGAAAAGGAAACAAATGAAAAGAAGTGATACTTTTTTCTGAAGTTCAATTACCAGCCTTACACATAAACTCACATGCTGTAGAACTCCCCTCCCAAAACAGGTCATCTATAAGCATGAAGAAGGATAGGAAACAAAATAATTTGCTCCACTTACATATTCTATTTTCTGAGTAGCTTTATAATGTGCAAACTGTTCAAGTGAAATAGTTTCTTGGATCAAACTGAGCTGAAAAAAACATTAGTGATTGCCTAAAGCAACATAAATAAAAGAACAAAGTTATATTTTTTTATTCAGTGTTTGACTTTTGTTCTTGTTTTCTTTTCCATTGCTGAACTACACTTCTCAACAAAAAAACCACTGCATATTTGCAAGTCACTTACGTCATTTCACTGGAGGACTGTAAGCTTTATTTCTCCAAAATCTACACCAAATACAGTTGAAAATGCAAACAGAAAGATCAAGCATTTAGAAGCACTAAAATGTTTCCAATTTTTAATTCTGCTGTGAAGGAAATACAAACTTCAGCATATAGACATAAAGTCAGTACCCTTGTAAAGAAGTCTTCACTAGAACCCCTACAAGGCTGTAATAATAAGGAAGAAGTAAAAGGAGGAAATTCAAATGCAAGGGTAGTTCTAATGAGGATGGAGCAAGCTTTTAAGAGGAGGGACTTCTCAGCTGAGGTCATTACATAACCTATACACATACATCACCTGCAGTGCTCATGAAACAGGGTTTTACAAATTAATTACAGGCCACGCATCTGAAAATATGGTAGTGATTATCTGCCACCACTTTTCCAAGCAACAAACAGATCGTCTTATCAAGTTTGATTTCCATTTTCATCAGTGTAACCTTGAGCGTGCCCTAGACCTGTATAAATAAACATTCTTTTAAGTATTATAATTCTTATTTAAATGAAGTGGAAAAGTAATAATTCCACATATTACAAAACAAAGTTAGTGATCTCATTGTCCCGTTGTGTTGTGTGCATATTTGTTTATCGGCATGAAGCAGCTTCTTATCTTTTTTCCAAGCCCAAGGCAAACGAAGTTAACATTTAATTAGAAACCTCAGTTTCTAAACTTATTGGCATTTTTGCCTTACAGTGAAATCTCTGCTCACTGACAAACACCAAAACAGCACAACTTTCTATACAGTTTTATCTACTGGTATGGGAGAAGTCATTATTAATATCACTGATCATCTTTTCTTATACAAACACCTTTATTTCAATGTCATTGGAAGAACCACTAGGCAGACATGTATTGAGTGTCTAAGTGGATAAACTAGACATTGGTTTTTAATACTGTGAATACATATTCAAATGGATGATGATTAATAGGAATTTTGCCTACATAAACATTGCCCTCTAATAGGAGAGGAAGAATGAGAGCTACTTAGAATTTATATTTGGATCCCATGGGTCATAACCATTTTAAAGAAATGGGCCTTATTGTGCTTTTATGCAGTGCTTAGATTAACCTTCCATCACTTCAAGGAATTTGAGGCTTCAGGGAGATTCAGAACATCTAGGCTGATTTCCTGAATAACACAGACCATTTGTTTTCACCCAGCAATCCTTTTATTAGCTTTTTTTTAAAAAAAATCTCAAATTCTTTATGCTAAAGCATTTAACTTGACAGAAGCTGAGACTTTTGCATAGCACAGTGGAGAAGCAAAGAAGCTCAGGGTACAGTTTCATTTCATGGCCTCAAAATAGCAGAGAGCAAAATAGAGGGTATACGCCTCAGTAATCCTACAGGTATTCTCTGCTTCAGGTTGCTAAGGAAAAAACAGGAGGTGGAACTCTGTGAATCTGAACCACAAGAATATTTTTCCCCTCTAGTGCTGACAGTTGCTCAGGCTGTATTTTTTGAACAGAAATGATTATTTTATTCCCCAGACAGATGACACAGTTGACCTCAGGGCACTGCCTTACACTGTCTTGGTCACCTGTGAGGTGAAAGTGAAGAAAACAAAATAAAAACAAAACAAAACAAAACAAAAAACTTCTTGATTGTTCCCAGAGGAAAACTCTCCTGCAGACTTTTGAGAAGATATTAGAAATGGTATTTTCTAATCCTGTTTGTCCTGACACTGACCTGCACTTCTTTGGGAAATATGAATGCTCTCAGAAAGTAAAGTAAAGCTTTTCTCTATCTTTTATTTCTTTTTTAACTATCCAAACTTATTTCTCTGAACTATGGTGAGTCCATCACCTCCCCAGTGTTTAATTACCCATACTGCAAGTAAAATTATCTTACCTTAAGGCTGATTTCTTAACATTAACCACCAGTCATTGAATCCTGTTTTGAGTTTCTCTAGGAATGTTAGAAAGTTTCCACTCGTCAGATTCATTTAAGTGTGAAATGGTCTTACAGCCTGCTTTTCAATAAGCTCAATAGGTTGAGCACCATAAGTCTCACATTGTTTTGCAATTGACAGATCATTCTGAGTGTCTTCCTTCAAGCTGTCTCCATACATCCCCCTGAAATTACAGAGGCAGATGCAGTGGATTATCATTTCAGCCTTAACAGTAGCGAAGCCAGAGGCAAGCTCATGACCCGATTTCTACTCCTTACCTACACAAGGATCACATGAGCTCTTCTTGCCCTCAGCATTACAGTGTGGAGGACATGGGGAGCTGGTTATTCCTGGTATTTTGAAGCCCTTTTTTCAAAGATTAATATTCTCCCCTGTAGCCTGCTTCATTTCTTACCTAAACTAACTTATTTTTCAGCATTTAAGTGCATTTTGGGGGCATCTGAACACTTACCTTGACAATTTATATCCTGTATGAGAATATGCAATCCTCATTGCTTATTTTTCCATCAATAGTCATGTCAAGGATGGATTTGCTGGGTAAATTGCTTCCTCATCATAAAGAAAATTGATATATAAATAAATACTAAAATGAAAGTCCAAGGAGAGACTTCTGTGATTTGCAACAAATAAAAGGTAAATTTAGAGATTTGCAGCAGACAAGCCTTTAATTCATCTGATAGAGTTCCTGTTATTTCTAAGGTCACATTTTTAATTAGTTTGGCATTGGATACCATATTACAGCACACAATTATCAACATAAATATGCATAATCCATCCAAAAGCAGTTCTCACTATATGGTTATAGCAATATTTTTAAGCACTAAAATTCTTCACTAAGTTCTAAATCCCCATCATTTTTTCCTGTGGATCAATGTCCAGAAGCTGGATCACCTTCTCCAAACTCAAGAATGATCTATCCAAACAAACAGGAATTCAAGAAAAGAAAGCAAGTCTTCATGGAATATTGAGATGTTGTCTGATTGTGAAGGGGTGGGGTTAGGAATGCAAACAAGAAAGGTATGGGTATGATGGACGACACAGAGTTGTGAAGGTGATTAATTGTTTGCAGCATATAAGGAGCACCTGAAATATAGGCTGATGATGAGAGATTGGTAAATGTCAAGTGAAAGCTCAGGAGGAATCTTATCTTTGTGCATAAATATGGGAGGGAGCAAAGGCTCTTCTCAGTAGTGTCCACTGGAAGAAAGAGAGGCAATGGGCACAAAATGAAACACCTGAGATTACATCTGAGCACAGCAAAACTCCTTTTTACTGTAAGGATAGTCAAAAAGATTGGCCAAAGAGGACGTAGAGTCTCAGTTCTTAAACGCAGCTGAACATTGTCCTGAATAACCTGCCTTGGCCCTGCTTGACCTTGGAGTAGATGGCCTCCATCAGTCTTTTCCAAACTCAGCTCTTCTATGCTTCCATAAACACATTGTACCATTTTAATAGTCTTTAGTCTGTTTGTGTCTAATATTTCCTTGAGTCTTCCAGTTTCTCTTTTTAGCCAATTAGAACAATAATACGTAAATTTACTGGAATTATTGTCTGCTCTATTTTTGCAGAAGCTGACACATTGACTGAATTCTGACAGGAACAGGGAGCTGCCAGCAGCAGCGTACAACATCCAAGGTTCTGAGGTGATAGAAAGAATATCTTCTTGAAAATCCACAGGCTACTTCTCAGTCTTTTTCCAAGAAAGCCACTGATAAAACTAGACTGGAAAGACTAGAGGACGGAATCTGTCAAGAAACAATGCAATGAATAGGACACAAATTTCCAAGCTTTCTAAGCTGACTATTTAATCAGAGTTGCCCAACATATCTGAATTTTCACATGTTTAAAATTTACCTAGTTCTAGTTTAATACACTTTTAAAGTACTGATTTCACCCATTAAATATACTGATATCATCTGATGTATTCACTCTGAAGCTCAGTTCTGATCTCAGTGCATCCAGACACACCTGAGGCTGTATTACAGTGATTTCAAGATAATGGCAAACACCGAAGCATTCAACTTCTATGCATTTCTGGTTTTAAATCTGGAGTAGAAGCTTGTTCATACAGTACCTGGCATCTCAGTGTCCTCAACTGAAATGCAAACAGGAGACACTCACACTAACTTTTTGAGATAACTTTGTATGTATGTATGTATGCTGCATGCTCAGATGCTGGCAGCAGCAGCAGGGGATGCAGAGGGGATCTGTGAGGAAATGTCAACGCTTCCATGTGCCAGACAGACCCCATTCCTGTTGATTCCAACCCACCCACTGCAGGACACAGCTGAGCCCCGCAGCTTAGATGGGAGTGCTTCTGGCGAAGCGTATACAAGAAAGGGCAAAAATTCTACACAGGCTGTGAAGAGTGAGGTGAAAAAGTGAGAGAAACAGCCCTGTGAGCTGGGGATAGGAGGGGAGGTAGAGAAGGACGTGCACCCGGCACTGGTGCAAGTATTGCAAAATGTACTGCAATCATGGAAGACCTGCAAAGGAGCAGAGGAAAAAATGTGAGAAGGATGAAGTGGTAGACAAAAAACAAAGTGTCCAGACCACAGCCCATCCTGCAACCCCCATTCCATCATGGAGGGGACAGAGGGTACCAGTTGCAATAACAAGGGAGAGGGGAGGAGCTGTCTTTTGAGCCTGGTGAAGGTGGATTTTTGTGTTTTCCCTAACTTATTTAATGTTCATTTCTTGGCTTTGTTGTTATTTCCCAGTATTCAAATTAGTAATGAAGTATTCATATTAATTGGCAGTAAATCAAGTGAATTTCCCCAAGCCGATTCTGTTTTTCCCACAAGAGTAATTGGTAGATGATCTCCTTGCTGTTATCTCAACCCATGGGTTTTCTCTGAACAATTGAGCGGAGGCAGTGGCTGCATAGGGCCAACCTGCCACAGATTGGAGCCTTCTGATATGCATCTAGATTGTTGAAATCTCAGATGTCCCAGGGTTGTGATAAGGAAACACTTGATAAGTGATTTGACTTTATGTGTTCACTGAAAACAGTTTGTTTGGGAGAGTATCAGTAACACTGTTAGGAAACACTACTATTTTATGCTGAGTTATTTTTGGTTTCTTTCTCAGTATAAGAAATTTGTTCTAAAAAGTGTATAAAATTCTGGTTCATGTTACCTTTTGACAGCTTTTTTTTAGCACAAAACACCAAGCAGAAAGGCCTGGGATGGTAGATACCTAGCTTACCCTGCTGAATAGAAACAATGGAGGAACGTTCAATGAACCTTCTCAAGTTACACCTGCATTTATGTATATATTCTCTCTATTAACATTGGCTCCTTTTCTTCCCACAGTACCATTCTAAGGATCAGTCTTCTACATTCAGCCAAGCAAATAATCATGGGCTGCAAAGGACAGGAAACCAGGAACAATAGATCTGCTCTTTGTCACTTAGTGTTGGAGTACTTAGACTTTAAGAAGTGGGACTGGAGGGCTTGGAGGCAAAGCTTTGCCCTTGCCCCTGAACTTCACATCATCTCCTTGAACTGTAGGCATGAGTTAAGCTCAGAAGCTCTTACTGGAGATTGCCTGTGGTCTTAAAGCTGACCTTTAGTTAGCGTGCAAAAATTAGCGTGCATTGAAGCCTCAGTAAATGCTCAAGAATTTTTGAAGATTTTTTTTTTATTGAAGTACTGTGAATAGAAAATTTAGACTTTGTTTTGCAGTGCGTTTACAGAGAAGTCACTGTTGCTATTGTTTGTTGCCTGTATTTCACTGGCTTCCAGAAGAAGTATAATTATCTAGTCCACAATTTTGCACAGTGTTCCTCAGGGACTGAAATATTACTGCAAAACCAAAGAGCTCCCAAAGTTCCCAAGACTTACTGTCTTCAAAAATGTTAAGGCTCCTTGCGCAGAAACAACTCTTTCAAGGCATACTGACAGCTGCTGATTCAGAAATACGTTGAATTAAACAGCTACTCAAGAAAGGAGCAAAAACAAATAATGAACACTCCATTAGGAATGAGAACATCTGGTCATCTTAAGAAGTGGAGTAAAAACTACAGCACTTAAGGCCAAGTTTCCATTGTCTTCTAAATATTTTATCATAAACATCTAAACTTTCTCAGCTCTTTCTCTAATTAATGCCAATGAAAGTGTTTCTCAAGGCTTTGTCACAAGGCAAAAGCACAAAAGCTGTTAAGTGCATGAAGAGTGTAATATATAACTGAAATAATGACTATAAACTTAAAGTGATAGAGAAAAAATATTTTATAATCAGACCTGTCTAACACTCTTAGGAAACTAAAAAGACAGATATCTGTCTTTTTACACATACCTTCTACCACAAAAACAACACTGTATTTCTGATGTTGCTTAGAGCAGACAAAATGAACCATGCGATGCTGCTCATACATTTATAAGCATTGTGAAAATGTAGTTCTGTATTGCATCTATGAGCTATAAGGACTTGGTTTACCTGTTTAATTTTATGTGGTGGGGCGAGTCAATGTAAGTAAGCAATTTGTTTCAACAAACACCCTCTGCAAGTGGCAAATAACATGCACGTGTTTTGTGGTATGTTGCATCATATCATGTCTATTTAGGCTGAGCAGACTGCGAGGACCTGCACATTTTTGAGTATGTCAATCTGTGTAAAACTAGTATACACAAGATAAGTAAAGACAATTCTACTGTTCTTGTCTAAACTTGATCTAAAAATTAAAAGCAGATGAGCTGTGGTAAAATTAAGCTCAGATATAATCCACAACACATGTTGCATCTGTGTAGTAACATACTCTATTTCTCATTTGAGTAAATTAGCCTAAATTTAGCAATGTGTTGTGCTGCTAAACTGCTTCCAAGCAGTTTGTTTTATCTCTGCTTAATCCCACAGTTTAGACATCCTGTAGAAATGAAATATGAGTGCAGACTTTGAAACCACAGAACTGGAAAAGGAACTGTAAGAGCATGCTTTTATGGCAGCGAGAATTTGTTTCTGTTACTCGTTCAGCTATGAATGAACAAACATAAGTGGACAAAGAGAAAAAAATGAAAAGGAGGCACTCTGTGAGTTTATGATGGAAAAGAGGGCACATTTAGAAAAAGACACTCCAGAAGGCTCAGACCATATGCCAGAGATTATTTCTAGGTGTTGGGTATAACAAGCAATATAAGTAGGTGATTTTTTTCATGGTTCAGACCTACACATCATTTGTGCCATCAAAATTAAAGAGCACTTGTCCTAAAAACCTTTTCACAATCCTTCTGTTTTGTTGTTGTACTTCAAATTGACCATGAAAAGGTCAATTTGTTTGATGACAAATACCCACACAGCAGCCAAGGTGAGCACTGGCATCAGGCAGTAGGAGGGTAGCTGGATCTCAAAACTGGAGTGCTGAGAAGACCAGATTGGAGCCTACAGACCATGACAGTGAGACCAAAGAAAGGTAAAGTTATGGAACCCACTTGGACCACAGGAACCATAACAGTCCTCCACAGGGAGACTCAATCACAGCAGATTTGTACATGTCAGAAATCTGGGGCTTGCAACTTTTAAACAAATCTGCCTCATTCTGTGAAGGATAAGCTGCAGGAACAAGAATGTGCAGTATGCGTATGCATATTTTGTATGCAGATACAAAAATACACAGAAACAAATATATTTCTGAAATTAAAACTCCAGGAAAATTAGTGCTCTGTGGTTATGCCTGGCAATCACATGGTACAATGGAATGAAATACTGAGAAGGATAGACAGCATTTAGCTAGGATGACAGCTCAGAGCCTTAGAAGACAGGAAAGAACAGGACTGAGACTTTAGCTTGCTGTGACTGATAAGAATCAGTATAGAAAATTACTCAGTGGCAATTCCCACAATGGCTACAAGACGCCTAAATTACATGACACCGATTGATGTGCAGGGCTAGCTGGGATTCTCTCATTTTCCCACACACACTCAGCTTTTTCTGTCTCTCTGCTGACTCTGATTGTAAATTCTGCAGCTTAAGGACACCTGTTCTGGGGCCTATTTGCATATAGGGTCTGTTTCATGCATTGAATTCCTCTATATTATAATATGAATGTATTACAGTACAAAACTCTTCTTTCTTTTTATAATATGGCATATCACAAAGATTTTTTTTCTGTAAAGAGATTCACAGAAGGTAGACATTGATATGGGAGGTTTTGTTAGCTTATTACTATACTTTCTATACATCTAAAAATCTAAAAATTTTCATTTTATATTGTTAAAAATTCTGGTTTACCAACACCTACTTTTTGTGCAGTAGCTTTGTCTAGTAGGTTTATGTGGCAGATTTTACTCTGGCTTTGTAACAGAATTCAAACCTTTTTATAATAATTGAGATGAAACCAGGCTGCTTGTAGGTTTATTTTACTTCTAATTAGCTTCAGGGGGTATTCTCCTCTGAGCAATTGGCAGAGAGGTAAAATACCTACCAATTAGTTTAAAAAATTAAATTCCGGCAATAATTCCCCTAACCATATCAATACAGATACTGCATAATGCAAAAATGCATAATCCAATAAAGAACAGAGGAATTAGTTTTTTAAAAAAAAAAAAATAAAAGGCAAGCAAGTTCCATTAAACAAACATTTCCAAGGCAGCAATATTATATTCATATTTGAATGGAGTCTTGGAAGAATGTTCATGTGCTTTCTCTGACTTCAGACAGGTTTAGTGAAGAGAAGAATTCAAATAATTGTAATTATGCTTTAGGAATAAAATAGTCTAAATGTAACACAGTAAACTCCATTAAACTTTTAATACCTTTTGAATGTGTTATTAGCTACATGATTCAAACACTGAAAAGAAAAAAAAAAAGAAAAAAGAAATTAAAAAGCTGGTTTTATTTTTACCACATTTATGTACAATCACTAGGTGTAACCCAAAGCTTTTTTATCATATAGGGTATTCTTTTAATTTTTCCTCCAGTCAGGAAAGTATAATTGATTGTAGACACTTCTTTCTATAGATGTGATAGAAATACGTCATGACAGCTGTCACTTCAGTCCTTTGAACATTTCTACATCCCTGGCAATGAGAAGATACTTGGTGGTGTTTTGCTCAGTAAAAAAGTGTCACATTTGTTCCTCATTATTGAATGTGTTCAGCAAACACAGAATATTTGAGGTTGGAAGGGGCCTTAGGAGGTCACCCAGAGTGCAAGCAGGGTCACCTAGAGCTGTTTGCCCAGAAGCTCTCTGCCTTCCATGGAGTTAACAGCTCCTCCCAGTTCAGTATCATCAGCAAAGTTACCTAGTATACTTTGGAGTTCTGTGTCCAAAGGCCGGTACAGATATAATGAAGCCTGAACTTAATTGGTCAGCACTAGTAAGATAAGTTATTTGCGATAGAAACCAATGTAAGAAAAATTGAGTCTTAGTGATTTGTTAAAAATTTATCTTAAAAACTAGAATAAACTAATATAATTCCATTGTCTTCAATTTACTGATGTGCCCTTGAGTAGCAGCTCACTGCTTTCTACTTTGGAAGTAAATAAGTTGTGGTGATTTTCTTGAGCCAATAGCCTGTGATCAACTTTTTAGTAGAAGGCAGAATGAATTGGATGGAAGACCACTTCTACAGGGAGAAAAGCCTTTCTGCTTTGCAAATAACATCTTTAATAATGTCAGCCATTCTAGGTTTATACGAGTGGGATGACACACATCACTCAAAAGGAATGAAAGGGAATATCAGCAGGCAACCTAAATGGCACTGTATTTACTTCTCCACAATTCATATATTCACACCAGCTGAGGATCTGGCTCCTGAAGCTCCCTTTCAGTCCAGGAAAGCAAAGTGCCTCATCACAGAGAACAAACTGCTCACAGTTGGTGCCATTCAAGGTGCAGTTTGCAAAAGCCAAAGTACTTTGGAAATAATGGAAAAACAGAAAAGACAGTGGTTTCATGTCCAATTCACTGAAATGCTCTCTTCTCAGATTCAGGCGAATGACCAAAACAATATAAGATTTATTGCCAATTCATAACCTACTGAGGAAGCAAAAACCTGAAGAGTTAGTGACGATTATGTTTGGAAATTCATAACTCTTCTGTTAACATTTCTATAATACCATAAAATTGTAGAGAGTCGTTTGTGGATATGAGATTTTCTTGTTTTCATAATTCAAGAAACTCCCTTTCTCAAGCAGGCAAGACACCCAGTCAAGTAAACATGTAAACTCAGAAGAGGCAGATCCCATTAAGATGGATGTGGTTCAACAGCGCAGAAAATACGCTTTGTTACAGAAAAAAATAATTTTCTAGTAAAGTATATGAACAAGTAATGATATTGGATTCCTACCTACTTCTTTACCAGGAATTGATTTAATTCACAAGCAAGGGCCACAAAATGCTTACAGAAGTAACATTGACCAATTATATATTGCTCAAATTATGCAGTTTATTGTTTTTTTCAGCATGAGTAAATTTCCTTTGCCTCATTTTGTATGCATTCCTAAACATCATGGGCCTAATTTGTGCTAGAAAGGAGATTTTGAGACAGGTTAAATTTTGGAAAGATGGCATTGAACAGGGTGTGACTAGTCAGTAATATTGCCTAACAGCAGTTTTGTTGGCTCAAGGAGCAGCTATATTTAAGTAACAGTCTACCTTTATACTACATCTGCATGGCATGTATGTGTGGAAGAGGAAAATATGCATAACACGAAGGAAGTCTGGCTGTGGTAAGTTCACATTTCAGCAATACTTTACAGCAGGCCAGTAGAGGCAATTAGCAAAATGCTGCAGAATGTGCTGCTGTGACCTGTGCCAGGAAACATTTCTGAACAGCAGAAATGCAGAATACCACTGAGGTAGGTGAGCCAGTGCTTGTAGCAGTCTGCAGTGAACCAGTGTTTAGTGACACTAAGAAACTCGGTTTTGCCTGCATCTCCTCACCTTCTCTGTGCAAGAATTTGCACTTGATCTACCCAGTTCCCTGGAAAGCAGTCTCATCTCCCCATTTTTGTTTAGGGGGAAAAAAAAGAAAATATAATTACATAAAGGGTGTAGAGAAAGACAGAGGTAGAAAGCTTGTAGAAAGCTCATAGAAAGTAATTAAAAGTGAGAGAGGGCAGTATGCTAAGATCAGCATTCCTTTACTCAGGGAACTTGGTTGTGTGTCCTTCTTGTCAGAGATCTGCCCTTGATTCCTGAGAAAATCTCCTCTACAGGTAGGAGAAATTATGACCTGTAATGAACACGACAGAATTTAAAATATCCACCTGTTCAAGCTACTCATATTTAACCATTCCTAAAGTGAATTAACACTCATGTTAGCAAACTATTTTTCTAAATCACCATCTCTCAAATGAGGGACTGAGAGGATGAAAAGGGAAGTAAAATTTCCCCCAAAATTGAGGGACTAGTAACTGGTCTGTTAGAAACAGCACAAGTAACTACTTTACTGCATAACTTTCTCCGGCACCCTGCGTACCACTGGTAGGCCCAGCTTTAGGAATAAGCAGTCCAAGAGATTGTGCAAAAGCCCATGTTCCTGGGCTGCTGATCTTGGCCATTACCTTCTCCTCCATCATCCCATATGTGGTCTTCAGAACATGGTTTTGCTCAACCAGTTTCCCCCAGGTCTGCTTTCATATAACTCCAGGCAAATTTGTATTTGGGCAAGCAATTTCTGCAGAGCACAGGGAAGCTGTTCCTATTTCAGAAATCAGGTTAGAGCACCAAAGCCTTCCCTGGCTGAGCCTGTGCCAGTGTCTGCTTGGGCATAGGAGTGGAAATTCACACAGCTTCCTTAAACATTTCCCCCGGAAAGAAGGGGAACCAGCAGGATTGGGTTGGGGGATGGAGGACAGCCTTATGGGACTAGCTGTAGGAAATTGAGACTGACTAGCTGGTTTCTTTGGAAGGCTATTTTGTGTCCAGATTCTGCTTCTTACCCTGAACCTTAATTTTACTTGTCACTTTTATTGTTATATTCTTTGCCCTGCTCTGGAATCACCAGTCTGGATACGCTTTCAAAAGCCATCTGTAGACCATGTAGGTGATGAACGTGCTTTCTGCATGGCCAAGATCTGTTCTTTATCAGCTGTAAACAGTTAAAATAAAAGTGATTGAATAGCATGGACTTATCTTTGCAGCCAAAACACTAGACCACTGCCTGTGCATAGCCCGTATATTCACACTTTAAGGTATGAGCACAAACACGACAGAGGAAAACTTTCCAAGTTCCTTGTTGCCATATGTTCAAAGGATAAAAATCTAGACAGAATCAATCATCTTTTATATAACCCAAGTATTAATTGGAGACTAATTAATTGCCTACCTTTGATGAGAAATGAGTTATCCTCCTCCTCTCATATTTAAAGTGAAAGATTTACTGCTCAATTTTAATGGCATTTTAAACATTTCCTTTTTTTTAATCTGCATTACAAATTTAATACAGATACCTCTGCAGTAGAAAATCTCTCTGCAAACTGATTCTGATACATAAGGTGAAGCAAGATAATTTTTCAATAAATTGTAGGAGTCAACAGTGAGCTGATTATGATGCTCTGCTGGTGAGCTCAATTAATAAATTTGGACTATGGATTTAAAATGTCAACATCTGATGTAAACTCTAATAAATTATACTATCATTAGTTTCTCTGACTATAAAATCTCATTCCCATCTCTCTTAAAAGCAAACAAACTAATATACATTGCAATTTGGTGTGCTGACCCAATAAAGCCATGCTGATTACCACAGTAATGACTATATATATAATAAATAGTTTCAGAGGCATAAAACAGCTGTAGTATATTTGAACTATATATTAATGGCAAAGAGCCTTTCCAGAAACAATTTACTAAGTTCTGTTGAATGGAAGAAAAACCATCTATCCTTTTGAGTATCTTTTGAAGAATGATACTTGCTCTCACTGCCCATGACATTGGCAAAAGCAGTACAGTTTACCATGTATTAATACTCCTTATGGAAGCATTCTTCTTTGCTAGAACTTAATGTAAATGAGAAAGCTGAACCTTCGGAAAACTTTTCTGCCAAGGAAATAAGTACACAACAGCTTTCTCTCACATCTTTCTGGATTTGGGAGGTTCTAAAACAGCCAGCAGTCTGTTGGTACCTCTAGTTAATCAGGCAATGGCATGACAAATTCAAACTAAAATGCTTAATGAGAGCTTCATGGACTACCCTAAGTCTCCTGAGGCTTTTGCAGAACAATTCTAATCTTTCAGAGCATGATTTAGTAGATTGAAATAATTCTATGCATTTCTAGGATGCAATGATTTAGTCCACAACTTAGAAATAGAAAGAAACCATCATTAATTTGGGTAGAAGTGTGATAGAGTTTTATCAACGAAGATTTACCAGAATCCAAATGCATCTTCAGGATCTTTGTCGGAGAACACTGTCTCGAAGACTGCCAGAAAAACCACGATGAACAGTTTATCAATGCCAGAAATGGACAACTACCTCAAAAACACAGAAGTTCATGTTCTAGAAGATGTTTGGTAGCATAGGTAGTGATTTATTGTATTAGATAGATACTTCCCTGTAACTATATGTTTTATTTTGATTGGTGTTGGCTACCTAGTAACTCATCCCTATTGGTTGTGTATCCCCTGTTTTTCCATTGGCTGGCTGGTGATGTAACCCAGCGTCATCACACGAAAGCTGGCCACTCCCCCTTTCCCCATAATTGTATTCCTCCCTCCTCTCTGTCCCTCCCCTACTTTCCCATATTTGCTGTGTCCCTCCCCAAATTCCTCCCCACTTCCCAAGCTCCTCCCTGAGCCTATAAGAGTCCCATACTCCCTGAATAAACTTGTTCCAGCTCTCCTCCCCTTGGCCGTGGACCATCTCTTTATCCTCCCCCCCGGGACGCGGCACCTGAATCCACTGAAAGAATGTTCATTGGGTATTGAAATCTGCCATCAGACTACCTCTTTCAATTTTCTTGCAATTTAATTGTCTTATCCTTTGCCCTTCTACCATGTGTGGATTCTCAACATATCAGCAATATGAAACAGCATTTGTCTCCAAAATGGCTATTCCATCCAGCACAGCTTGCATGGCATATCAGCTCTTCATTACTTCTAGATGCTGAATATAAATGGCGTCATCTATTCTGTTATGTCAAAGCACAGAAACAAGTGGTGCAGCTCCAGATACAGGACGATGCAGTCCAGAGCACTTTTTTCTGTCCAGGGAATTGGAAAAAATAGGATTCACTGAACTGTCTCAGTGGATGCACAAACATGGTTCCATTTATTTCACTGATTTCCTGCCAAAGGGCTACATCCTGCTAAATGAGAAGGGAACAAAGATAAAGCCCTTGCTAAAGTGGCAGAGAGATGGGCCATGTGGATGGTGAGAAGACCATTATACTGAAGGTAACTCCAAAAAGGATAAGAACAGCTGCTCTAAATCCCCTGCAAATAACTTTCTATGGGACACAGTATTGAAATGACATTGAGAATCCATTATTGAATTTAGCCTTTCATTTCTCATTTCTCCGGACTATGAATTTTTAGTAATATTGGGAATAAAATTATTGATGCTTGACATTTAATATATCTGATTCTTTTTCACAGCAACAATTGTTCAAAGAACCTAAAAAATACTCCCTTTTCTCAAATGAACTTTGTGAGGATAAATTTATTAATATATATGAGAGGCTCAGCATGTACAGAGTTGGGAACCATAAAAATTACCTGGGAGAAGCAGTGTTTGTTTTAGTTCTCTGTTTTCGTAGTATAGTTGTAATGACTATGACTCTGATTCTAAGCTTGCTTGCATGCTTATAAATCAGCCCACTTTTCACAGTTACTACCTACAGAGGTAACAAACAGATGCCTTTTTCATCACAAATATAAGATAACCTGAAACACATCTCTACAGTGACAAGTCTTGATCTAAAGTTATTTTAAGTCAGTGGGAGTATTGCATTGATTTCAGTTTACTTTTGCATCATACCATAACACAACAAATCTAAGAACTCAATCTGATTGCACACACTTTAAATAGGCAATAGAGCATAGAGTAATATCTATTCAGAAGGGAGGTAGTTTATTATGTAGGTAGTGACAGCAAGGACTGACAGTAGCTTTGATGGAATCTTGAAATTGGCATCAGCTTAATATGAAACAAAAATTATTGCTGTCTGTTATCTTAGAATAGCACCTCTGTACTGATCACTTTCTTGTTGCTTGATAAAAAACTCACCATTTAGACATGGAAAGTATGCTCAATTGATTTTAGATAAGTATCTTATAATTTAAGATTGAATTTTCTTTTTCTATAAAAACACAGGCAGACACTTGTAAAGAAATATAGTTTCCATTGACTGTCATCTTCATAGGTATTGCATTCTGTGGAACTATTTTTTTCTGGTTAATTCTTGTCTATAAAGAACACTTTGGTGGTACTTTGGAAAACAAACAACTAAATAAATCAGTGACTTAATAACACCTTCTCAATGTGAAATAATGATAATTAAATCAGATTAGTAGTGACATTGTTGCCCAATTATAATAAGTGTCTCATGCTCCAGTCTCTATCTGTGAAAACTGTGTTAATATTTTTTATTTGTGTTTCATTCCTTTAGTTCTTTAGCAGTATGCCATCAGCAACATATTTCAACATATTATACAGCGGAAATATCAATGTTAGATTCATTAATATAGAATGCCTTAAGCATGAGAAACTTCAAGTATTCAGAATACTAAGGAAGCTAAAATGAATTATATTCACAATATTTTTTAACTATTATTTTGCTTTAGATGTCTGTCTGGAGAAAGTGAAATATCTAGTTAATGAGCTTCAAGATTGTGCTTCCAGTAAAATTATTCTTGACACTTCTTAGCATTTCAATACATGAAAAAATGTATTACACCTCCCTTTTCCTTGTCCCATTCCTTTAATTCTTTCTCCACTACATGACACTAGAAAATGAAGTAATATATTTCAGTTCTTTTAAACAAAGGAGGACATTGAATTCACATGTCCGTGTAAACTGAAAATGAGACAAGTATGTAGTAATCACCAGACAACTTTACTAAAATAAAGCTCATCTTTTATTTATGTTCTGAATAAGTGAGACTTTTTCAGAACTCTGAAAGAAAAGATGAAACTGATAATGGTTCAGGTTTGTACACCTTCAAACATAAATGTTTTCTCTAAGCCTAGTGGTATATCCAATATGAGATTTTTGATCCATATAGCCAATCTTTCTGTGTTGGCCAGTGTCTTGTGACTTTCTTCATGTTGTAGTTTCCATATGCTGATTCATTTTGTATCTTTACTGTATAATTCCTTCTGTTTTTACAGAGTATAGACACCCAAGACATGGTTCTGGATTTCACATTGCATGTCAATTATAAGGAACCTTATCACATTTTGTTGTTCAAAAAATTTATGCGATTTTTTTTTCTCTTTACCTGATCTTTTAAAAAGATTTAACCTTTACAATCATTTTCAGCGAGAATTACCAATATTAATTAATAATTTCCTTTATTAGTTGAATGTTGCCTGTTCTATACCTTCTGCATTTCTGGGAAACAGTATTTTAAATTACAACACTATTAATAAAAAAATTCTATCTTCCATAGATGAAATTTGTTCTGTAATGGCATTTTAGACATTCTGTAACTGCTAACCTAGAAATCCAGTCAGTTCTACTGACTGGAGAAATAGTTGTGGTGGTTTGATTTTGGCTAGATGTCAGGTGCCTACCAAGCCACTCTATCACTCCCTTTCCGCGCTGGACAGAGGGAGAGAACCTAAGACAGAAAACAACTAGTATGTTGAGATAAGGCAGTTTACTAAAGCAAAAGTTTGTGCATGCACAAGCAAAGAGAAAAAAAAACTTCCAAACAGCAAGCAAGGTCTAGCCACTTCCTGGGAAGCAGGGCATCAGCATGTGCATTAGTTGCTTCAGAAGGCAAACATTGTAAATAACAAATTCTCTCCCTTTCTTCCTTCCTTAGCCTTTTTATCTGAGCTGAAATCATATGGTATGAAATATCCCTTAGGTTAACTTAGACCAGGTGGCAGAGTTGTGCCTTCTCCCAAGGTCTTTCCAACCCCCAGTCTACTGAATGTTGAGAGGCAGAACTGATGCTGTGCTCGCTCTTCTCAGCAATGACACCATTCTAGCTACCAATGCACAGCACAGCGCTGTAAGGGCTGCTGTGGGCAAATGAACTCCATCTCAGCCAGACCCATTACAAGAGTAGAAGACTACGTTGTGTGTAGCCACCTGGGTATGTAGATATCTGAACTCGAACTTGAATCCTACATAAATCACAAAATATAAATTATTAACTCATGTAGTTGTATTTCTCAAAGCCAGTATTTTGGGAAATTTTTCTAAAAAAACCCCTTCAATAAAAACAGATAACGAAAGTAAGCTAGCTGCAAAAAGGAAACTAAATAAATGCAGAAATTAGCAGCTACCCAAGATAAATTAGAATCCATTCTTTCCAGATGGGGAATTTGACATATGCTTTGGAATTAACAGTTTTGAAAGACAGCATGTCCAGTAAGAGAAAATTCATAGCAAAATAAACTATTTTATAGGAATAAATCATCCTTTGTACAAGCAGTTCCGTCCAAGCAGCAGACACCTTCACCAGTTAACACAAGCAACAGACAGGTAAAAAACTATTATGAATTCTGGCCTGTTGAAAGAATCATTTCTCATATGGACATTTTCAATTAATAACAAGCCAAAATAAACAGGAAAAAAGAAAAAAAGATGAAAAAGTGGATTAAATATGTGACAGTATCATTAGAGAGAATACCTGATGTAGCAAAGAGACAAAGACCTCAAAAAGTACTTTAGGAAGTGAGAAAGTACAAAAACAAAAGCTTAAAATAATACATATTTGAAAGAGCAAATATTTGCATGGGGAAGGTTTGTATGTAAGATGTCAGTTGCTACAAAGATTGTTCAATTATACTTTTGAAAGGTAAATCATGAAAATAAACGTATTCAACTATATCAACAGTGCTAAGCAAAGTCAACCGTCTGGCACTTGATAATCTTAATTCGTCTGTCCCCATAAAAACAAAAAGAAGATGAAAATCATGCTACAAAATCTTCTCAGTTGAGGTAGATGGCTCATTTAGAAAATGTCTCATCTCAGAAATTTCAGACTTCATTACTAAATCTGGAACTGAGAGGAGCATGTTGTTCAAACAAGAAAAGCGGTGATTGTTTAATGATATTCATCTCTCATAAAGGATAAAAAAGCCTTTTAAACTGGATTTGAAGAACAAGTTAGCTTGAATGCATTTGGGAAAGACAGACAGGCATAAGAAATGCATGGTTGTTCCATGTCTGTTACTCACTGTTGGTTCTATTCACAAAGAAGTAAGCCTTCAGGCATCCAAATGCTTTGCAGTAATTATACACGAATGTTTGGTATTTATGAAAAATGCAGTTTACTGCAGGGGATACTTTGGTAGCTTCACTACAAAGACAAGTCACAACAGTACATTCAAACATTGCTATAATTATCACTGGTTCTTGTTTTTTCATAAGCAAATCTATTCTTTAAATAAATTGCTCAAGGCTGAAATTTAGCATCAGAACAAAATTGAGACATTTTCCCCACATCTAAGAAAGCCGATCTTATTTGAAAATTCAAGGATCCGCTCAGAGCTGCCTCTTTGAAGTGGAACACTAGATCCAGCCCATGGTAGCTTTTAATGTTACCACTTCAATATACCAACTCTGACATAATGCCCAATAGTTAAGAGGCAACGTGCTAGAGTAGATGCTTCAGAAAACACCATAGAAAATGGTTCATCATTAATAATACAAGCTGTGACAATAGGCCACCTTCTCATGAAAGGAAGCCTGAAGCCTGCTCAAGAATTGAATAAGCTGCTGTTGTTGTTGCAGAGATGCAGGGAGGGAGGCAGACCCATGGCTGCAAGCAGCAAATGTGTTAGCTTTGGCAAGGGTCTGCATGCCTTTAGTTGGGTATTATTCCCTGATATGCGTGGAGAAGCTCCACTGGTATAACTCATTATCACAAAGATCTGTAGGGAGTCAGCAGCGTAATACTGCAGTTAAATTACAGAATCACAAATATTTCATTTGAGAGTTTTTACTTTCAGAAACAATTTTTTATCTGAAGACTCACGCAAGAAAATTGCTAAGCTATTACTGCTTCTAAATTATAATTCTTTTTTTACTGAACTGAGAAAAAAGTAAGTTGATAAAATTTGCTTCGTGCATGAACTAATTAACATCGAGCACTAGTGACTTCAGATTTTTTTTTTCCTTTCTTTTGTAACACTGGGGAAATAAAATATTGATTTAAGTGGAGGGGGTGGCTACTAAATATAGTGATTACTTCACACCATAGTTCAGTTTAACAGCTGGAAGTAGTCCCACATGCCATAATCTAAAACCGCAGGAATTGAGGGAAAATGCTTTTTAATAGGAACATTTTTTTTAATTTCAAGGAAGTTAGCACATGGAGGTCGAACAAGGGGGTCCAGCAGGCTGTTGAAATTGAAACTAGGACACCGGTGACAGCTCAAACAAACAGTAACTTTGTTATCAAAACAGTGACCAAGTGAACAGAAAAGCAAGCCTCCCCCAGGGAGAGAGAGAGAGAGCGAAGGGGAAAAAGCCCCCCTGGGTCTGACACACCCCACTCCCCCAAGGTGTCTTCCCCCAGTGTTGTCTCACCAACCCCAGAATGTCCACCCACCTCAGGGCAGTGGCTGCATCCTCAAGGGTGAGCTGGCTCCTCGTGAAGGCGGGCGTCCCCACCAAAAGACAATGTTGTCCTAGTCATGTGAAGCGAGCAAAAAGCCCCGAGGTATGAGCCATTTGCCCTTTATCTA
>JAWWMO010000121.1:94500152-94512668 GCA_035047845.1 Dendrocincla fuliginosa
GCCCCAAACTCCTCCCCACTTCCCAAGCTCCTCCCTGAGCCTATATAAGTCCCATGCTCCCCGAAATAAAGCGTTCCGGCTTTCACCCCCCTTGGCTGTGGACCATGTCTTTCTCCACTCCCTCGGGACGCGGCAGATCTTATCTTGAAGGTTGATTTTCTATTAAGAATTTACTTTCCCATAATAATACCTTTACAGCTCATCAACCCTGTGGGGAGAAGCTTTCCTTACATAATTTTACATTTATAAGCAACAAAAATAGTAACTTTTCTCAGTCTGTGTCTTATTTGTTATTTTAAGTTTAAATCTTATAAAGAAATGAAATTTTTTTACATATAATTTTATTTAATTGGAAAATTTTATAATGTTACATATGGGATGAAAATACTGCACACTGAAAATACTGCACACTAAAAGTACTTTCAAAATAGAATATTCTTTGTGGTGTACAATTGGACCTTTGTGTATATGATATTTTATTAACTAAAAATATTTATCTATGCAAAGCAGTTTTGTCCGTAATATCCATACTGTAATTTCTGAAATACTCTACCTAGTATATATTACTATCTTGGGAAATATTGCAATGCTGAATTTGCTCAGGGAGTGTGATTTCGGTGGAATTGTATGGGTCTATGTTAGCTCTGGATCTGGGTCTAAACTGTTTCCACAATATGTAAGCCAGTTCATGATCAATGAAATAGCTGCCGCTGAGCCACCCTAAAATATTGTGAAGGTTTTGCCTTCACAAACTATATGCTAACCTAGTAAAGGTTAGTATCCTGACTTAGCATCCTAAGTTATTTCACAAGGGAAATTATTTTTTAAGTCTCTGCATGTAGTGACACAAAAAACATTAATGAAACGTGTTAAAACTGGTTAGTGAGTGTGCCTTAATTTTTCTACTCTTACTAGCTTTGTCCATTTTGTTCCCACAGGTAAATCACTTCATTTTTTTCTGTCCTATTTCCCTATCCCCAAAGATGACAAGACAGACACTGTACAATTTGCAGGAGTCTTACAATTTATTATTGTCTTACACACTTGTAGCCAAGACTGTGTTTCAGCACATGGAGACTGAATGACAGAGAAGAACCACAAATTTTCCGCCTATTGGACTGAAAGTCTAGAGTAAGAAGCAAACATTGTTTTATAGTATTGTAGTATTTTGCAGCTAGAACGTACCACCATGCTGAGATTGCAAGCAACAACTCTCCTGCCCACCCACCCTGACCATCTCCTGTTGTAGGTTTCATCCTCCCCCTTCCTGTCACCCAATTCCCCTGCCTGCATTATTCATTAAATGCCTTTCCTAATGGGAAAAAAATCACCTTGAGGGGAAGGAAAGGGAAGCCTGAGACAGAGGTTTGCCCCACTGCAAAGACTGTTCGTGCTAAGGGGAGCTGAAGACACTGGTACACATATCCTGTCAGTCCCTCTCACCTCCACAACCTTCTTTGTCTCTTTTCCTGACAGCTATTCAGTAAAGACACATCCAAATTCAGCTACACATTTTCTAAAATATAAAAAATTCAAATGTTGAAAGAGGAAATGTAGGGAGGATAAGTCTTGTGTGTAGCTGAAAAACCAAATGGAAAAACTTTTTATGATTAGTTATTTACTTGGAAAGAAAAAAAAGTATTTTTGATATATCTCTACAATGTAAGGTTAACAGAAATTCATCACAAACCAAAGATAATTAAAATTCAAGTTATACTAAGATAAAAAAGCCCCCAGATCATGAGATTATTACTGATGAGATAATAAAACTCAACAGTTTGGTATAGAAAAGAAACATGAATGTCAAGGAATTGTCATCTTGCTGAAGTCAAAGATGTAAGTAAAACCCTCAAGTTTTACTTTACATTCCATGGAAGTTTTCACCATCTCCACCTCTTTTACAAACTATTCATTCCAGTGCAAGAGCATACAAACTTACATTTACCCCTGTGTAACCCACTATGTAGTTGAAACTGACCACAAATTCTTCCTCTCCCAAGGAAAAAAGGCACGCTGATTTAGTAAAGTGATTTGCTTAGTAGCTGTTTAAATATTACCCACTTAAATGACTACTGAATGACAGAGATCCAGACTGTGGTCCTTGCATCCATGCTGAATCCTGCCCTGCTCTGCTGGGAGTCCAGCTAAGGCATAACTTGCTGAAAAGTGAGTCAGAGCGAGATTTCTGGCTTAATTTAGGTGCAATCATTTTAAGAAAGGACAAGTAAATTCTCAAAAGTATTAATCAGTCTCAGAGCTCATCAGGGATGTTGGCTGGGAGACTCGCTAAACCCACCCAGAAGGCTGTGGTCAAGCAGAGAGATTCAGAGAAAATGTTACACCTGACTAAGCCTGTTAATACAGCAGAAGCTTCAAGCATTACAGATGAAAAGAAACTCCGTTTGAAAAAACTCCGCTTGGTAACAGAAATCGAGCAACTTCAATTAGACTTGCCCTCAAGGAGATGTCTGGAGCTGCAATGTGGGTTCAAATTGCATTGCATTGAAAAACTACAGAAACTGTCTCTTTCAGAACAGCAAAAATCTACTTTGAACAAACAATAGGCCTACTAGCATATCAAGTGGAACAAATTAAAACTGTCAACATCACAGCAACTGTTTTAAATTGGTAACTTAGCATGACCCTAAAGCGGAATAGAAATTAGATGTTCTGATAATGTTCAGAAAAGTGAAGGCAGAGATCAGCAGCCTGCCCCAGGAAACAGCAAAGTTGTAACATGCAGAGCCCTTCAATGAAGTTCTGGCTCACCCACACAAAACATAGCTTTGGAAACTTTTATAGGTTGTGCAGTAATCTCCAACAGAATGATCATCCAAGGAAAAGAAGTCATTAGCAGTGAGCAATCATCAGATGAGTGATTTATCACTAGTCTTCTAAATAATTGGTCATGGTGGTTGTGGAAACTTCATTAAAAACATTATGGAATCCATATATAATCTCTACTGTAATGTGATATGTAAACATTAAGAGCAGGAAGGGTCTAGTAACATACACCTCTGCTGTCTTCTTAGCGCTGCTCTTCGGTTAAAAAAAAATATGCACGTGTATATATGTATGTAAAGTCAAGTAAATTAAACACCTGTCCCTGGAATATTTATTCAAATTCAACTGAAAAATTGACAAATTTGATAGATAAGAAAATTCTGACCTCCAAAATATTCCCCATATGCACAACAACAAGTCATAACCAATAAAATATAAAAACCCACATGATTTAGGAATCAAAATGTTAAACAGTATTGTACCCAGCCTTTAGGTACAGCCTAATGCAGGACAGCCAGACCCACAGAAAGCAGTATACCAAGCACAGAGCAACCTAAAGGGAAGTCCTGAAGAGGGGGCTTGCACTGAGTTAGTGCCTCAGCAGTACCAGGCAGCACAGTCTTCCATTTGGGATTTGCAACCTGGAAAGAGCCTTTTCCCTCTACTCCCAAAATAAACTGGTCAAACAAGTTCTTTCAAGGTGCAGCTTTTAGTAGGAGGAGTGGTCTAAGACAAGACTCAGCTCTGCACATACTTTCTGAGAGCACAGGAAGAAGAGGCCGACTCCGACAGATGCAAGCTTGTCTCAGGTGCTCCCTGATCCCACCACAACTAAGGCGCTACCAGGTAAATTCAATATTCTCTGTACTAAGTATTTAGCAAACGTGAATGGTGAGGATTAGAGAGAAGCCGGATGAGAGTTTGAGAATCATGGTTTTGGTGTTAGGTGTTTCCATTCAGTCTAAATCCCCCATTAGACACCCTGGCCTTTTTTTAATCTTTGAATGAACTGCTTTAGGATGGCCTACAAAAGCCGCTTTGCTCATTCCGAATCAGGGAAAAGAAAGCATGGGGCTGCAGCACATTTAATGCTGCCCAGATAAATGTAATAATGTGGTATTATGTTGAACTGATATGCTTGACTGGTTGCTTGCTGACTGGACCACAATGTGCTGGAACTGCAGTCTGTGACCTTTCAGGGGTGAAAGTTGTTCCACAGCGCTGACATTTACCCAGGCTTTGAGAGTTTCTGTCTCCTAATACAGTGACTGCTTTATGAGAGGTCTTGGCATATTCCATGGTTTAAAAAAAAAAAAAGAGAGGAGGGCAGTGTAAACGAGACTTCAGCAGCCTAGTTCTAGTGGAGTTCTGGTGGTAGCTCACCAGAACTCCACTAATTTTACAGCTGTGGTTTCAAATTGGTGGGTTTTGTTGCACAGATGAACAGTTCCCTGCTAGGTCTGTTCCACTTTCACATGATTCAATTGCTACATCCAAACTTCTGATTGTCAGTGTTCCTGGCTGCAGATATTTCTTCCCGTTCTTCCATTAGAATAATTTCTGTTAGTTTGTCTGTAACAATTATCTGCAGATGATAAAACCTGAAGATCTTGAAATATATTCAGAAAACTGGAAAATATACAGGGCTCTGACCAAAAGTCTGTGCAATATAACAGATAACACTTATCACTAAAAAGCAGGCAGCAGAGCAGGCAGCTTTCACATGCACTAATAACATCACACTGTGAAAGCTGTAGAGAGGATGCTGTTGCACTGAAGGATAATTCTGTCAATAAAATTGCTTTTCAGTTACCATTTTTATTCAGGTGAATAGTTATTTGATACTGTTAAAAGTATTTTCTTGAATCCAAGCTTTACGATTAAAGCAAAATTAGTGTCTATGCTATTATGATAAAATAGAATGTAAAATGGAAAAATATGCAAATCAATGGAAAATATAGTGCCTTAGCTTGTCGCATGAGTTCAAGATGATTTACAGCTTTTTACTGAATTGAAAGGGCCAGCAGCAATGGAAAGATTATTCGGGGTGAGATAATTCCCAAGTGGGGCAGAAAAAATGCAGCAGTTCCCAGGTCGCCTTCAACCCTACAGCCAGAGTAAGGAAGGAAGAGGGGAAGGGGGCAAAAAAGGGCCTAAGCTTCAGTGTGACACTGACATTACATGTCTGCCACAACAGCCATTCAGGATTGCTTACAGCAGCAGTTATATTATTGTAACTTATGCCACCGGTCTGGTCTGATACACAGCTGGCCCAGGGTCATGGTACAGGCATCCAAAGTAATTTAAAGCATCTGTGCACCTCCCCCAAGTTACACTGTGTGCCTCATGGCTGCAGTGAAGAGTTTGGGTCATTAACTTTAGAGGCATTTAACTTATGCTTGCATTATGACTGCTGCCTGATGGCATCCTACTCCTCTCTGTTCCCAGGTTCCCATGACAAACTAAAAACCTTGATGCAACAAGAAGTTAGTAAATCACATGAGTTCTGTGAGAATTTAGGGGATAGTGGCTCTGCCTCCAATATCTTAAGAGATAATAATTTTCATGGCCACTTGACAGTGGCAACAGTTTTGATTTCTGCATACTGCCTCACTAACCTTTCTAGGATTCAGCACTTTGCAAAGATGCAGCCTTTCTTTGATTCACGAGCACGGCAGCACTGCACAGAGGATACACATGGGCAAATATTCATTAGCCTGGATATAGGCATCTATGTATGTGACCTGCTTTCATGATTATTGGGAACTTTTAGCACATCTCTTTGGCATCATGAGAGTGTTCCCACTCATATTCTGAGAAGAAATCAGCTCCTTTTTCTCTTCTTTTTCTTCACCCTTAAACTAAAAGAACATTTATCCCATGAAGTTGTAAATGATCATTTTATATGTTGGTAAGTTGGGGTTTTTTAACCTGTGAATATGAGTTAAATTGCTTGTTTTATGCATCATTTTAATGAGCACATCCAGTACTACATATCTCCTAGATCTTAGTTGTGCCCTCTAAACAGTAAATACTGAAAATCAAAGTGAATTGACTTCAGGACAATCTTCATTTTTATAAAAGCACTTCTGGAATATATTTTTTTAATTCAAAAACTATGAAAAATAGTATCTTGTATTTCTCTTGTCAGGAGAAGTGATATTAGGTGACAATTATGTTACCAAGCATAGAAAATTTTGCTTTAGAGTAGCAAGCTGCAACAATGAAAGGGACAGCACATTTGGTTGCATAAGGAAGCTTATTTATGAGTTTATAGCTAAAGATAACAGTTCTGTCATGACAATCTTGCATTGCATTATTGTATATTGCAGTAAGTAGACTATTATGTGATCTGACCAAGTAGGGTTCTGCCACATTGTTGTGCCTGGAAAGCAAGAGCCTGCGTGAAGGAAAGCTTTGAGTTTGGTTTTAATCAGGTCCTTTTCTGATAAATCTTGATCCCACACCATTTTAATTACAGATGAAGTAAAATTAATCTCATTGTGTTCATACATTATCAATTATCATCCTTCAGGTTTATGAAAAAAGTATAATTCAGGGGTGGTCACATCACACCAGTGGGACTTCTGCAGCCCATCAGAAAAAAAGAATCCAGCATAGAGCTGCTCTCAACACCCCATTGTCTTCAGCAGCTACCAAGGAGTAGGGGTTAATGCTAATAAATTGATTTGCTTCTGTCATGTCATGAGGAAAGGATCACAAGGAAAAATGGTGATTAGAAGCAGGTTGCAGCTGTAACAAGGACAGTTCATGTAGCCAGGAGATCTTTCCCCACTGCATGATACCTCCAAGGAAAGAGGCTCCACAGTGTGCCAATTTACTCCAGTGGTAGCATCCCACTCCCGGATGTATCTTTATGGTGTATCTTGGGAGACCACACTTGTGAATGATGTGGTTAAAGAAGGCAGAATAAGCCCAGTTTTCCTGGGAAGCCCTAAATGCCCTTTACTTCTCCCTGCCCCTGAAGGGTACATTTTTTATTCGCTGCCTTCTCATTTTTCTAACCTTTTCTAGTTCAGTTTCTCAAACTTTTCTGCCCAACCACCATCAGCTTAGAATTGTATTCTTATGTTTTAAATTAAAACTGTGGTACTCACATCAGTCTAGGACTTAGAGTCTAAATTATGAGGTGATGCAGTAGAAATTTCAGCCACTGGCAATATTACATCTCATTGATGTATCTGGGGCTTTTTGTACATCTTCTAGCACCATTCAGCCATGATTTTTAGCAGAAATCTGAATTTTATTGAAATAAAAAATATGAACATTTTCATTTTTAATATGATTGTTGAACAGTTTTTATCTGTTCTTGATCACAAACACCACTTGAAAGATAAGCCATCCTAGTACTGAAATACAAAGTATTTTAATGACACACACTGCTTTAAACTGTCTCTTCTTCTCATCAGCTTTTTTCATTATCAAGGGAGTGCAATATCAAATTAGTTTAACTTCTTGACTCACAAGAGAATGCGAAGAGCTCACAAATTAAGATTCACCTGCAAGAATGTTTTAGTGCCAGGATTAAATGTGAATGACCAGTTGATTGATAAGCAGAATTAGCACAGGCGAACAAAGTCCTTGTGGACCAAACCTTCCCAGTGCCCAAGAACCTGTCACTTAGTACAACCCCATTTATTTAAATCATATGACAAGCCTGGGACTCAAAATTTCAGCTTGGTGATATACAAGGAGTTGTACCCATCTCCAAGTCTTTAATTATCCCCACTTCTGAATGCAAAGACAGTTGTATTTGTCATATATCTTTTACAGTAAGAAAAGCTCTTCTCACCTCCCCAGTAAGGGAAGAGATCTCTTACCAAAACATTTAGCTGAAATTCCCTTCTCAGTTACTTCTCACTGCTTTTGAGTTGTACATCCTTCATGATTACAGGGTCTCATTTTTTTGTTCACGACTTCGTCCCTAAATCTGAATGCTGAAGAAAGAATTAAGATTTCACTTAATATGACAAGATTATATGGGACTGCTGCAATAGCTTTGTAGATTTTTAAGGCAGAAAGAAAATAATTGACCAGTCTGACCAAAAATCCAGCCAACCTCTGCCTCATACCCTAGAAAAAAACCCCAATGAAACCAAAAAAAAGTTTCACATGAAATTGGCCAGCAACTATTAAATAACTTTTAAATTAATCTGTATCTATTCAGAAAGACCCTCTCTCTCAACTGCTATTGAAAACTATGCCCCATATGTTAATTGATTCTCACTGATGAAAATTAGCTACTTGCTTCCAGTTTGAATTCTGCTAGCCTCAAGGCGGGTTATTTCCTCCTAATACCTTATGCTGAATGCTTATCAGCCTGTCATTTTTCAAGCAACAGAAGGATGACTGAACTTTAATACTGCCCAGAATTTCACACATTGCTTTTTCACATGTTTCCATGCATGGTGCATCATACAAGACATAGACTCATATTTGCTGCAGCCTCCATGAAAAATTTCTCTCTCTAAGGAAGGATATCCTTGAGAGAAACTGAGATTTTTATGGTGGATTAGTCACTGTGTAGAAGTGGTGAACTTTCTTGTTTTTTCATTTAATTTCTTCTTTAAATTTTAAGCGAATCACAGAATCAATTAGGTTGGAAAAGACTCCCAAGATCATTGAGTTTGACCTTTGACCAGTCACTACCTCGTCAGCTAAACTAGAGCACCAAGTGTCCCATCCAATCACTACTTGAACACTTCCAGGAATGGTGACTTCACCACCTCCCTTGGCAGCCCCTTCCAATGCTTAGCAACCTTTCTGTGAAAAAATTCTGCCCGAAGTCCAATCTAACTTTCCCTGATGCAGCTTGAGGCCATTTTCTCTGGGCCCCACTTGCTACAACCTCCTTTCAGGTAGTTGTAGAGACCTACAGGTGGAACAAGTTACAAAACATCTATTTTTTTCAGGTTTTGTTGAAAGAGTTTTTTATATTTTGACTTGTTATTTTTACTCTCATTCACAACTTAAATTTTGTCAAGTCTCAGCTGCCCATCATGTTTCTTATGCCTGAAGTGCACTACCTTTACTATCATAACCTCGTATTTTATTTTTTTTTTCTGGGAAGAGTTTAAACACTGGTCTGTTAAAGTTTTTCACTATAAAATGTACTTCCAGTAAATGATAGCTAATGTGTTGCTATTCTTTGTTGAATAGGAATACTGCAGCAATTGTTATCAAGCTTCTCAAATGTGATTCATACTGTATAAGAGTTTATACACTCAATCAAATACTTGTAAAAAGAAAGGATGTGATACTCATGTACTATCTGGGATTAGCCATGGAAATAAAACACAATTTAACAAAAATAAAGAGGAAAATAAGAGATACATAAAACAGCTTCTCTTTTTCTTTCAGATTAGATGTAGGTTCATCATTGAATCATTTATTATAATTCAGAAAAAATAAAGAAAACTAACCAGAGCAGAGCTTAAAAAATCAGAAATTGGCAGTTAAAATATACAATTTTTTTCTCTTTTTCTGCAAAGACAGTGCTTCAATTCTTCACAAAATAGCTCATGACCCCAGTGGCAAGGCAATGAAAATAAAAGAAAACCTTGAAAACAAAGTGCTTCTACAGGTGAGAAAAATATATGCTAGATTCTTGGGGGTTGTTTTGTACCATACCAGAAGAGCAAAAGAGTCATAAACACTGAGGTTATGGCCACAATGTGTCACTGGAGCTGGGTACAGAGAACCAGGAACACATCAGTGAAACTGTCAGGTCATGGTATCCTTTATTGTTTTTTCTATTAAAGATTTTGGCTTTATAAAAACCAAATCAAAAACCTGTATGCAACTTGACAGATGATATAACTGCAGAGAGAATACTGATAGTTGTACAGCTCCTGTTCTGCCCTATTTGAGATCCATCCCACTGCCAGTCAACCAGGAAATAACATTTAATCAGGTTATGTAGCCCAAACATAATCTTTCTCTTTTTTTCTTTTTTTTTCTCCTTTTTTTTTTTTTAATTCTGTTATTAGTATTTGAACAGCTGGTAAGGAGAAGGAACTCTCCAAACTAAAGAATTCAAAATTAGCACCTCCTCTGATAGAGGAGAGTGTCCCACTTCTCATCATGAATAACATTCAGGTCACTCTGTATATTAAGTTTATCAGGTCCAGTGCTGTACAGATCCTGAGAAGGGGACAGGTTTAGCTACCAGAACTCTTTTTTGCAAGATTCTGCAACTTTGTCTGGAGGATCTGGTCACAGAATTTTATTTGTTTATTTAGAATCATGTAGCTGGTCCCTTAGTAAGCTTGGTAATCTTCACTACTAAGTCATTTAGAATAACAATCAGCCATGCTCTGCTCCCTTAGAAGCTGCCACCAATAATAATTTTTGTCTAATCAAAACAGATTTGATAAAATACTGTTCTAAGATACACAGAGATATCCATGACCTCAGGCTCTGAAAAGAAATACAAGTCATCCAGTCTATGAGCCCATGTTTTTGTCCTGTTTTTGATCTTCATATCCAGTTGTGTTCTGTTTCATTATTGCCTCATGCAAACATGTATCTGGGTACTCATTTCATCCTCATTGCCCATCCCTTCACTGTGGTCTCCTTCCCCTCTACCTTGTCCTCCCCCTCATACTTTTAAAACTCTTCTTGCTCCTTGCTGTCTGTTTTCACAGTCAGGCCGGTATCCCCACAATCAGATTCCCTCTGAATCTGTCTCTTGCTCTATCAACTTCTTCCCAGCACATCCATAGTTCCCCTTCCTGTCTTCTCATAGGGCTCCCTGCAATCCCAGGCTTTCAATAACCATCTACCCTCATCTGCTCTGTAACAGCATCAGCCACCTCTCTATTCCTACCCTACCTGAATCCCACAGGGAAGCAGAAGGAAGAAAAGAGATGCTCTTCACTGCAGCATCTAGTTAGGGGGAGAGAAGGCGCAGCTTCTGGTATCTCAGGGGAAGGGCAAGCTGCTGTTAGCTAGAGCTTGACCGGTGTGAACAGAACTATCAGAGACTTTTATCTCCAGGAAATCTCTACTCAAGTGCAAACTAGAATTTACCTACTTGGCCCAATTTAGACAGGTTTTGAAAAGGACAGCAAGAGGCAACTTTCTTTTAAAGATCCCCTTTCCTGTTCCTCTCCATTTAATCTGTCATGAATTTAGATTGCTTAAAGAACAACTGTCAAAGGTATTAACAGAAGCAGTTTTAATATGATGCTGTAAAACTGTGATGGAACAAAGTTCCATGGCATGGTTCATTTTATTACTGGACAACACAATCATTTGAACTCTGATTCAGCACTTATCAAGACACAAATCAAAGTTACTAAGTCAAACCAAAGTTACCAAAATCAATGTTATCGAGTCTTAAAGATACCATACTGCAAGGTCATGCACAGTATTGGTTGCTTATCAAAGAATGGTCGTTGGCAGAAGGTCTCACTGTCTCAAGAAGGAACCTTGAGGCACCCCAGCTCACTGCCATGCAGCCACACTGCCTAGCAGGGAGAGCTCAAAGAAGGCTCACTTAGGCTGTCATATCTATTTGAGTGTCTCCACTCTGTGAGATGAGCTTCCTGACATGTGAACAGGATTTGGCTTAAGCTGGTGATGATTGCTCCTGCAAGAGGGATAAGCAATCTTTCAAAGGATAACCTAGTATCTACTAAAGGTGTGCTGGTATTATTCCTAGTATAATTCCTGAAAGGGAAAACACTACAAGTTTTGGCTGTGTTTTCTGGATGGGTTACCCCTTAGAGACTCAACTTGTTTAACTGCTGAGATTAAAGACACAAGTCCCTTTTGCCACTCAGAATATTTCTGTTCTGTCTCTTTAACATCAAAATACAAGATCATCTGAAAGAATAAAGACAAATATAAGCAAGCTGCCAATCCTGAAATGTCTGTGGAGCATCTTTAATTACAGCCTGAGGCCTCAGGAGGAGACTTGGGAGCACAGTTACTGCAAACTCATCGGCCCATAGCATTTCAATTAAAGTCTGTCAGGCCCAACAAGATGTGCTCAGATGGAAAGAGAATTACTAGCTATGTTCTTTGGAATGAAATAGTCATACATTTTGGCATGGGATGGACATAAGGTCTGATCAGAGTCCATCAGAATGTATTGTGCAGAACTCTGAAAGTGATGGAAATTATGTTTCTGAATATTTTGTACTACAAGGTAAGGATAAAGCTCTAAGAAGGGAAATCATGGTTAATTAAATGGGCTACAATACAGGTGCTTTCATGTCCTGGTTTCGGCTGGGATAAAGTTAATTTTCTTCTTAGTTGCTTGCAAAGTGCTGTGGTTTGGATTTAGTATGAAAATAATGTCAATAACACACTGATGTTTTAGTTGTTGTTAATAGTACTTACCCTAAATCAAGGACTTTTCAGTGTCTCATGCTCTGCCAGTGAGCAGGTGCACAAGAAGCTGGGAGGGAGCACAGCCAGGAAAGTTGACCTGAACTGGCCAAAAAATATTCCATACCAGAGAATGTAATGCTCAGCATATAAACTGAGGGGAGTTGGCTGGAAGTTACTGGCTGCTGCACAGCAATGGCCAAGGCATTGGTCAGTATGTGGTGAGCACTTGTATTGTGCATCACTTGTTTCCCTTCAGTTTTATTCCTCTCCCTCTCTCTCCTTTTCCTTACAATTGGTAGTAGTAGTAGTAGTAGTAGTAGTAGTAATAGTAGTAGTAGCAGCATATTTTATTTTTTAAAAATTATTAAACTG
>JAWWMO010000121.1:94512768-94531334 GCA_035047845.1 Dendrocincla fuliginosa
GTAGTAGTAGTAGTAGTAGTAGTAGTAGTAATAGTAGTAGTAGCAGCATATTTTATTTTTTAAAAATTATTAAACTGTAATTATCTCAAACTCCCAAAACTGCCTTTTCTTAACCATTGATGCAGAAAGCAGAGAGGTCTGCAAGAGACACTCTCTGATTTGCAATGGAAAGTTCAGGCAGTCATGACAGGATGGGACACAGACTTATTTCATATGAGTAAGCCTGAAAAGAATAAGATTCATAGGAATTTAGCTTTTAGCTGCCTCTCTAAAAGGAGAGCTGTGCATGTAAGATATGATTGTGTTTAAAGGAAACACAAAAGCAGTTTAAGACTTCACGAAAAAATGAAACTAGTTTGTATGTCATGCTCAGAGAAAAAAAGACGCATCTGTGAAAACCTGGTAGCCCACTGAGCAGCCATAAATGCCAAACAGACTCCAGAAGCAGGGGGTAGGCACCAAGATAAGGAAAAAGCTCTCAGGAGAGGCCAACCTGTTCCTGAAAGGTCAGAACATAAACTTTAACAGCTAAAGCTGCCACAGGTGTTTACTGTACATGACCTGGAGGTCTATCCAAAAGCCAAGAAGAAAACTAGGAAGTTTAAGGTTTAAACCTGCAAAGTGCTATATATACTGCAGAGGAGTTCAAGTAAAAATGTGCCAGTTAACTATAATGCTTTTTTTCCCTAAGTTACCCAAAAATCAGTGGGAAGACAGTCAGTGGAGGATGATTATAAAAAGGCATCATGAACAAGAAAGGGTCAATATCCATAAAAGCTGGGTTCAGTCACCAACAGTACAAAGATTCACAGGCTGCTGAACCAAACATTTCATTTTCATTAGGACAGGTTTCCTTGCTGAAAGTGGTTATTAGAACAGCAGGCCACATAGCCTCAATTATTTACTACTAATAGGTCACTATGTCTTGTTGCTATCACATACACATTTCATGTGGCTACTGGTGCTTGCACACTTCAGTTACAACTTCTTCTAGTAAATTAACCAGTGCTAAGGCATCAGCACGGAACTAAATTACCTAGTACTTTTATTTGTTTGGACTGACCTTAGCTAAGTTTTGGTGCAGGTCACCTTACAGACTCCTAAACACCTCCTGATCTGAAGGTAGGGTGCGTGAGTACTGTCTCTAGGGGGCCAGTTCAGGTGACCACATTTTGTGGTGGGAACTAGGTTAACGTGATGTGTACAGGGAGTTGGTCTAGGGACTAGATAAGTTAGCCTTGTGCTGTTTTATTTATTAGGACAGGTTCTGCCATTAAAGCACAATTGAAAGACAGCAGATGGAATGACAGAGGGGACAGATATACCAAGAAACCCCAAAGCCTAGAGAGAAACAGATCTGAACAGAAAGACAACTGAAACCAGTCAGAGACAAACAGAAGACTGAAGCAGACAGATTCCAGCCCAGGAGCAGGAGGATTCTCAGCTTTTTGCCAGTCACTGAGCTGCCTTAGGCTGAAGAAATTGGACTTACAAGAAGCATAGAATGGTGCTTCTCCAGCCAGAGGGTGTGCTTGGCCAGCACAAGAGAGAAACTGCACAAGGCACATCTTGTGGGCTTAGCAAAAGGACACTAATAAACCATGAAAGGCTTACGGCATCTATTGGTTGAGATGTTGCCACAGAAAGATGGCACTGAGAGAAGCAAAGGCAGAAACAAATCTCACACTAACAGCAGCATCACAGCCAAGTGAAAACAGGGATGAAGACCTGCCTATTTAAACGAATAGAAGGCCCAACACAATGACAATAGTCAGCTATGGGCTGGGACAAAATGACTGCTCGAAGTCAGCAAATACATGCAGACATTTCAAAACAACATGGACATCACAGAGAAGACAGAAAATTACAAGAGTTCAGTAGAGGAAGGGAGCCTGAAAAAACATAGTGAAAACTTCAGCTATTATGAAGCATGTCTGTAAATGGATTTTTCAACTAAGAGCTAAATTGGAGAAAAATGGTGCAGAATTTAACACACCTAACTCCAAACATCAGCCATACAGATGTCTCCCATCCAACCAGGTTATACTAAGCTCTCTTTATAGTCACTGGAAAGAATATACATGATTCATCTCACTTATCTGAGACATCTGCTTTAGAATGACATGACTTGTGCCCTACTGGTACTTGTTTCTCTCTGTTTCCAAGAGGGGAGTTTCAGTGATTAGCTCAGATGGAGACATCTGCATGTGGCCTCATAACTCCCAGCCAGGGAGTTGTCTTGTGTTTCACCTCCCATTAAGCACCATGCAGGAGGTTGATTGCCGTTTTCATATGTGGAAGGCATTTTTTTCCCAGACAGCTAAAGTGGCACATGACTATATGGGGTACTTTTTCACAGACTATCTCGCAATCAGGAGGGCTGGCTTTGGCTTGATTTACAATTGTTGGATCAGCTTTTAGTGCACTTCTTCATTCAAAATGGTCCAGTGGAGGTCACTAAGTCAGAAGACTAAAATTTTGATCATGATTTGTACCATGATTTAAAATGGTAAAGAGCTGTACTGGCTCTGTCTTTAAGAGAAGCTGTAGCTCTTTCCATCTGCCTCTCTTCTACATGCTGTGTGCACCACCATCTTTGGATAGATAATGGCTTCCCACAGAGGCCCTCAGCAGGATGGAGGTCAAATTCACTCTTGGGATACACTGATGCCGGCGAAATCTGCATGGCACAACCCTGCTGGATAGTTTAGGATACCATGGGAAAGGCTTTAGCTTCAGCTATTAACCATATCACTTCTAACTGCAGTGGAGTATCCAAGTCTCTTTTTCCTAACAGATTGTCAGCTGTACAATATTAATGTAACACAGAACCAACAATAACAGAAAATGAAGTTGCATTAGCCTGAAAAATGAGACAAGTTTATTACAAGTTAACAGTCCTTGACTGCACCCACACGAAGTTCAAATGTTCCCAAACTAAATGACGTGAAGTCAAGTGTGCTATTTTTAAAATATAACAGACTGATAAACCTTGAGCTAATACTCAAGGACAAAGCTGGTATTGAGTTACTGCACATTGCAATGAGGAATTAAATATTAATACAGAAGGCTAGTAGTAGTTTCTTACAGGTCTTGACATCACTGAATCTTGCAGTGGCAGTGCTAAGAGCCAGATCCTGTGCTTTTTGCTCACAGACCTCACGTTAATTTCCAATGGAATCTTCCCCCTGCAAAGGCTGAATATAAATTGTGGGGCATGGGCCTTGCAGTATTGGAAACAGTGTTTGGAAACCTGTGGAAGCTACTAAGTCTGAGAGGTTTGCATTTAGAGCTTGAACTCAAATCTTCCTTCATAAATATAGTCAATACACTGAGGTTTTCGTGTCCTAAGGAGAAACTTGATATAACATGAGTTTTGCAATATTTTACAAGGCATGCTTAACCTCTTAATGTGTGTCATGCAAAGATTAAGAAGCAGAGTTATTGGTTGCAAAATCACCTACTATTTCCGGGAAACAGTCATTTGCTGGACCTGTCCTTGTCACTGGCATAAGTATAATGCTTTTAATAATCTCCCATTGCCTAAGTGATGTGGTTGCATCAAAATGATGGATATGCTATAGCTGGCAGAATTTTTTAAGATCTGCTCGTTTCTATCTTGTTCTTCTGGTGCCATCTAGAGGTTTTATTCTTAGATTTACAAAACAGAAAATAAAATGCTTTATTATATTTCAAAGTTTCCTTTAAAAACCATCTGTGAGGTGACATCACTTAGAGTGCTATTATCACTAAACCTCCATCTCCATACAAGAGCAGATTAATGAAGTGTGTACAAGTTTCTGAGCTGTGAGATGCCAGTGAGCCTTATGGGCTGGAGAAAGATTTACACTAGAGGTGAATACTGTCATAAAAAAAATCTTTTCCTCATAAAAAACACCTGTAAATTTGCCCCAGGAGGAATTTTCATAGAACTTGTTTTCCAGAAAATAAACAGCAACATATCAAAGCAGCTTCAAAGGAAGCAGGTGCTTGGAGAAAAGGCAGCTTTGCCAGCCTTGTAGCAGAATGCCAACATGACAAGCACAGCCACAACTTCGGCCCATCAGCACAACTGGCTGACATCTTATCTGCCTCCTGTGACAAGTTGGCGATGCTCCATTTCACTCTAGCATTGCCTAGAAAAGCGCAACATGAAGCTCAGACAACACAAAACTCACCAGTGTGACAGAAAATCATTCTAATAGAAACATTTCTTCTTAAAAGTAACAGAAACAGCTAATTCACTGTAATGCGCTCCTGGTCTTGTAGAAATAATAGACTAGATTCACATCCAGTATAGATGAATCAATTCCCTTGACCTTAATGTGAATAGGCTGATTTGGCATCAGACCTTCTCCAGCAAATTTTACCTTCTTGTTTTCCACCTTCAAAATGTTAATTAAATAAACTAATGCTAACACCAAGTCTGTGAAGGGTGTGTGCAAATGCCTCACCATATATGCCTCACCATATATTCTATTTGATTTGATTACCAGAACATCTTGTTTGTCCCTCTAATATCCATCCAATTGTATTGGCCCTCTGGGCAACTAAATGCACATTCACTCTGAAAAGATATTTTAAACAGAGTTGACCCAATTCATTTCCTAGCACTGATAACGAGATTTTAAAATGTGTACAAAAGAACCAAAGGTGTATTGAACACTGAAAAATGTGAAAGAGTTTCTAGGAAGTCCTTAGCCTTTTGAATACAATTTTCCTGTGAATGATAATTTCTGTACTTCAGCAGAGGATTAACTGTCATAATAAATTATTTCTGTTTCGCTGGAAGGAAATAAGAGAAGCTTGCTTAACTAAGAAGGCCAGCTAAAGGTACAGCAGAGATGAGACTAACCTTGTCTCCAGTGCCCAAGGATACCTCTGAAAAGCTGCCATAACATGCAATAATTTGATAGTGTCAGCTAAAATTAACTTGTGTACTGTAGAAGGAGATAAGAATAATATTAACTTCCTGCTGGTACTCACTTTGTATGTAACAGAGACTGATGTTTTGTGAGCTTGCCATAGTAGGATTTTGAAAATCTTAAAGGCTTTTGATAAGAAATTAGAATAAAAAGGAAGAAAATGTTGTTTATTTTGTTGAGATACTTGCTGAAGCTGTTATGATGACAGATTCACATAAAAATATATTTTTTTGGATAGGTAATTGAAGGATAAATCTTTGCTTTTCTTTGTGTCCTAAAATCTCCTAACTAGACTACTTCATGGCAATATCATGTTCTTCAGTCTTTAGCCCTCTTGGATGCTTTCATTCAATGACCAGATGCAGATGTCATTCCGTAGCCATGAGTTTTCACCCAAAAGAAGCACTTTTCATCATCGTTCAATATAATTCCTGGCTGTTCATGCTGTATTTAAATATAAACTCACTGTTCTTTTGCTCTAGGTATGCAAATCTTTCAGAAAACTTTTTATTTGATATCAAAGCATCTTTTAATAATGTGTGATTAAAGACAATTTCCTTTCTAGGGCCTGTCATTTTTTATCATGACTACTCACAGATATCAATGAGTTGCAAAGAAGGCTTGCAGTCTTTCTTACTTGAGGAATTTGAAGCTGTAGAGAATCCATCCTCATCATTACCTGTTCATACCCTCAGGTTACTAAATTATTCATACTACCATGCCCTAAATCCTTCCTTCACTACTGAAAATTAAGATAAATTACAAGAAAGGGAGAAAACCTCTCAAATCTAGCATTTAACAAGCTCATGTGAGAGGCAGGATGCCTAGATCTAGTCTCTTTTTCAGTTTTTTAAAAAAAATACAAACAAAAAAAAAACCAAAAAAACAAACAAAAAAAAAAAAAAAAGGCAGCACTTCCACATACGGGCCAAACTCAGCATTAGTGCACTATCCTGGGTGGTCGGATATATAAGTTCAAATCTCCATGGATGACAAGGAGGAAGGGGATTGCTCTTTCCCAGATGAGTGCTCCAACCTACTGTATCTGATAGGTTGTAAATTGCTTTATCATTTAGTGTGCTTTTCCTCTTTCTTCAAAACAACAAAAAAAAAAATTGAATCAAGTGAATTGTTTGCCAGGAAAAACAATGAAAGGCCTGTGTCACTTAGATGATTTTTTTTTCTTTTAAAGAAACAAAGCACTGAGATTACATTTGTTCTGAAACTGTCCATTTTCCTGGGGTTTTCTCAGTTTGACTGCTGTGGGAAGAGGGCAGAAGTCAGAACAATTGTTTCCGTAATTCCCACACTTAAGCTCAGAAGCTGAGACTCAGAGACTCAGCACTAGCTTTCAGTCATGACCCCAAAGACAAGCTGTAAACCCAATACTTGTGTCAAACACTTTCAGCCAGTTTCCCCAATGAAAATTTCGCAGAGCACCATTTTTCCATGCCACCCCTCATTCAAACTCCCATCTCCCACAATGCTCCCTTTTACTCTCATGTGTTCTAGAGACTGGGAGAAGTCACACGAGAGGAGGGCTGCATTCATTATATTTGTGTCACTAGTGTTACTTACCATTAGAACTCTTTGCTGGAACCTACTTAGCAAATAACAAAGATTCATCTAGGTAGATAAGTGGACTTTTATTGAACACGGAACCTGATGTGTAAAAGCCATCACTGCAAACACTCAATTATGTACTGTATGACAGACATGTAAGCAATAGCACTGAAACCCATCCTACTTGAACTTTTCATGATAAGCACATATTGAATTTTTTGCCTAGCAGAACATCACTTCATCCATGGAAGAGTTCTCTCGTTCTTTTTAGTTAGAGGAGAATCAAAGACATAATTATCTGGAGTGACTGAGTAGTATACATACCTTTTGGTATCAGTTTAAGCTTGACCTGTACTATAAAAAGTAAAATTAATGTCGCAAGTGTCACCCAGTGACCGTGATTAACCATAATTTGCATTCTTTATTGAAAGTTGATAGTCTGCATGCTACCAGCTGTGAAATTGTGCAATAAGCAATAATTAAACAATGAAAAGAGTAAACAGAACTAGTTAGTGTGTTTTAGAGCAGTGAGTAGCAAAGGTGACTTTTAAAGTTTTATTAGCACAAAGCAAGAAAAACAAAATACAACCATGTGACTATGGTTCAGTGAATAAACAACGAACATTTGCATAAGTCTGCTAAAGTCACACTACTGATAGAACAACAATAACACTACTAAATCAAGACTGTTCTCCAGACTTACAGGATCAAAGGTTTCAAAGCCAAAGGGACCATTTCTGAATATCTATCTAACTGCAGTTCACTACCATACTGATTGAACATTTGCTATCAGAGGGTTGCTGGGTTATGAGGGATTTCGGTATTTTTTTTGCAGAGGGTTGAAAAGTGTAAAAGTTGAGGTTTCCTGTAGGTTTGTAGGTTTGTGAAACTTGCCATTGCACATGGGAACCTCTGGCAGGAATTTGCCTTTTTGCTATTTCCAAGTCCCAACCTATGAGACGTATTCAAAATGAGATTGTTGCAGACGTGTACAACACTACAGGACAGCTACCTCCCTAAAGCAAACTCTTAAAAGCTCAGTTTCCTCTTGGATATTACCAATTAATTCTGTGTGGGAATAGCTCAACTACAGCTCATGTGTTCTATTTTGTTTGTCAAACACAGTGTCAAGCTTTATTTGTTATTGGATTTTCACTTTTTCTCAGGTTTGAGGACTTCTTCTGATGGTGGTATTGGCCTGGGTTTAGCAAGTTGGCCAGGCTTAATTTCAGGCATTTTTTCACCATGTCTGTACACACTTACAGTGACATCCACTGTTTCCCCACCATACTTGTTCTTGACATGGATGCTATATTTGCCTGAGTCTTCTGAGGTCACTCCCTTGATGGTTAAACTGGCATATTTCCCTTGTTCCAGTGAAAATGCATAGTGCTCATCAATTTCAAAGGCCTTGTCATTCTTGAACCAAACAACTTCAGGGTCAGGATTTCCAAATACAGTACAGGTCAGATTCAGTGTCTAAGAGAGAAAAACAGAAGTAATTTTGAGATCCATCAGTCCGGTTTGTTTAACCAGAATATTCTCAGTACTGCTTTCAGGCAGTTTTTATTCCTAGTTAATTAAACTAAGATGTGGTGTCATGTTCTTGAAGACTGAAACGTAGTGTTTCTAATATTTCTTTTTTCCTTGATTCCTTTCTGCTATCTTACCAGTGACTGTGATACAGTATTAGCCTCAGGGTTACAGTGTCTGAAGATGGTAAGCTGGACTGTCATTGCAGTCCTGCTTGTAGGAGGCTCCTGACAACCTATTTGTCTGACATGAGGTTTAGGCAATGATAGTTTTAAAAACATCCTTAAAGGTTCCCTGTACACAGCAGGAAGGAGGACTAAGCAAATCTTTTCTGACTAAAGCCTCCTGAGGTTATTGCTTGAGATGATTACAAATAAAAATCACTTAAAAATATAGTACATAACATGAATCACTAGACATTTATTTCAGGTGCTGCTGACTTGTAAAAGTGGAAATATTTCATTAAGAATAAGTAATACAGAAATGTTGGTAAAGTGCTCTTAGAATCATAGAATAGTTTGGGTTGGAAGTGACCTTAAAGATCATGTAGTTCCAATCCCCCTACCATGGGAGGGACACCTTCCACTAGACAGGGTTGCTCAAAGTCCTATCCAACATGGCCTTGTGTTACACGCATGTATAGCATATTCAGAAATTCGCTGAAATTACTTAAGAGACATTCCTGGCAGCTTAGGTCTTTTTCAAAGAGTGAACTGAGGATGAAGTAGCTCATAAAATTTTCATGCTCAGTCCTCCGAATGTTTGTAGGTTTACTGCTGAACCTCATTTTGATCACCCACTAGTTATATCTATGCAAACTTCATGTATTTTGGTATAGTGATCACATAATAAATGAAAGAATCATTTAAGAAGTTGTGTTAATTAGTTCAGTGCCTACTTTTGCAGGAAACTCATTCCGGCCAAAATTCTGCCTTAGATAATCAAGTTGCCTTAAGAATTTTGCATATGCAGCATTGTCTTAGGAAAAAAAAAAAAAAAAACACACCACAATTAACAACTCAAAACTGATAATTTCTACCAGAATTCTTCCTTATATTCCCTCTATAGTCCTCTTCAGGTTTCACCAAATCCTGATTCAGAGGGAAATGAGAAAGTCCATTTGTGTTCACATGTGGATGTTTTGAGCAATGTTTTTCATGATTGATGATGACTGAATAGATGTGATATAACACAGAGTGAAAATAAAACAAAGAAATTTCAAGTGATCAAAAGTGCCACATGTTCACAAATAGCAACAGTCTTGCATACTACATGCCTCCAAAGTCAGAAAGAATGTTGAAGGAAGATTTACATGCTCTGGGTATAACCTAGTGACAAGCTAAATCTGTGAGTATTCTTGAAGATGTGAGATCATGTAGAAAGTAAAGTTAACTAATAAAGTATAGGAACCAGGCTTATTATAAAATATTTAAGGGAGTAATGATGCAAACATGAAAATAAATTTTTGGGAGAATAACCTACTGTCTAATAGTGTGAGTTTAATTCTTTCAGTCCTTTCTGTAGCACAAACAACATTTAATTACTATTGCTTTGAAAAGTTACCTCACTTAAGATCAATTAATAATTAAATCATAATAATTAATCAAGTCTTAATAAATTAATATTAAAAACTTAGCAGAGAACAGATATATACCACAGCCATTTCAGATCATTTGGGTCTGTTCTAATTTATTAAATTATAGAACTGATTTAAAATCAAATTATTCTCCTACTGCTTTCAGCTTCTACGAAATCATCTGCATTCCCCCCCCCTTTTGCCATCAAAGTAAACCTCTCATCACTCAGCATTGACTCATTGACAAAAATTGTCCTTACCTTCCCATCCATTATAGTAACGACATCAGGCAAACCACCAATGACTTTACCACGATCTAGGAGTTAGAGAAAAATATAGGGACTTTATATAGGGAAAAATAAAACTCAAAAAAAACCTTTTTTTGAGTTATCTTTAAAAAAAAAGCACATAATACAACTTTTGTGATGTTTTGTGCTGGGTTTTTTTTTTTTAAATGTATTTTATGGTCCCCACAGATTTTTTTTTTTAGCAGAGATTGTGCTGTAGCATTCTAAACTTATAGACATAAAAACCTTGAAGCTACTGCTGACCTTGACAGCTTGTGCTTTGGGCCCAGAGCAAAGCAATAAGGATGCTTTTAGCATTTTGGTGGTATCTAAGGTCTAAGAAAAATTTGTTCTGCCACTGCCTTTGTGGGCAGAAGCATCCTGTCATTACAAGGGGAATTGATATAATTTCCAGCACTCATACAGTCCCTATCAGTAACAAGCTTTCCCACTCTTTTGGTCTCAGCAAGCAGTGCACAACAGGCATCAGCAGGCAATTTTTAACTTAATAGATAGATCCCAATAGTCAATATCATCAGCAGCTTTCAGAGTCAACACCTCCTTGTATGACACACAATTCGTACTTCACCAAGTCTCTGCAGATATAAGAAGGTACAGTGGAGGCTTGCAAAAGATGCAAAGCTTTCAGTGGGTTTCCTTTGGAACTAAAGATGACAAAATCTACAAATTACTATTATTATTGCAGTATTTTGGGCTAACAGAAGATTTCTGTAGCCACAGAATGTGGTAAATTGTGGCAGCATATCATGACAAATGCCTTAAAAAGAACACTAGGCTACATTGTAGAACATCTATGATAAAATGCAAAATAAACTTACTCTTCTCAGCAAACGCAGCTGCCCTAGAATTGTTAAGGAGGAAAGAGAAATTTATAGTGTTATTGATGAAATTAGTAATTAAATATTTTTATTTTTTTTTTTTACATAAAGACACGCTACAGCATTAAATTGCAAAAGATGTAGCACTTACTTGAGTCGCTGGAACTCTGCAACTGCATCATCAAAAGCTGTAACAAAACAATTGAGGGTTATTGTCTAAGAACATAACTTGCACTTGGGGCTCAGTACAAACTTTTAAACACATATCTGTGTTATAGGTCTTTTAAAACCCATAGAGGATCACACAGAAACCAGACCCCTGAAACCCAATGCAGTTGGTTCTGAAAAGAGATACATGACTAAAAAGATCATGACAGTTATAAGACTGAACTACAACTGGTTCTGATAAAAGACTATCTGTTTAAAATACTCATTCCTCTGACTATTGCCAGTAAAATCTGCATGAGCACCATATAAGCCTGGTCTTATAAATGTACCTTGCCCAGACAGATCAAGTGTCCTTTTGTAGGATTCCTTGTCACCAAAGATTTCAAAGGTGTAGTTGCCCTTATCCTTTTCTGTGGGTTCACGTATCTGCAGCCAGGCAATATCCTCTCCCCCTCCAATCTTCATCTTTTCACCCGAAGAAATCTTAGAGTCCCTGGGAAAAAAATATGGATAAAGATGAGTGTGAGCATTATTTTCCTGTATATTCTCCATAGGAGATCATCTATAAAAAGATATAAAGGATAACATCCTATTTCTAATCCACAGATAGATTGCAACTAATGGGAGAAATTTCCCAGAAGACTCTTTGCTTCCTAGTGAGGGTATGAAACACTTTGAAACCATTAGCTTGAGTTTTCATTTCATAGATTTATTTGTTCATCCCTCTCCTCATTCTCCTTCTCTCCACATACACAGATGTATGCTGTGTATGTATGCTATATGCACATACATGACTATATGTGAAAGTGTTTAGAGTTCTGTACACTTCATACACAGTAACATAGAATACATCAGAATAGTAAACTAGAGGTAGATCACCTTTTCTGATGATGGAAAAACATATTTTGTATTTCATTAACCCCAAAAACTCCACTATAAAAACAATGAAAGATTTGTGTAAAACTCCCCTTTCATCAAGTCAAAATACACCTTTGCTTTTTTAAAAAACAAGACAAGAAAATGTCTTAATTCTAGATAAGCAATAAAAAGCTCTTTAAAAGCCAGTGACATTTAGTGACTTATCATCCCTTCCTAGTTAAGAATAAAAGAAATGCCCTATGGATTCACATCAGGGGGTCTTCTGATTCATAATCTCCCATGAAAAGTGGAAATAGAAAAAGATATTTAATGAGAGCATGCAAACCAAACCATTTCAATGTTTCAAAGAGAAGTTTCCTCTTTCACTCATTAACTAAAGAAATATCTTTTTTTCATTCTTCCTCCCCAAGCATCTTTAGCTGGAATTTTTAATAGATGAAGTCACTTTTAGCTTCATCTTGATCACCTATTTTGTTTGCCAGACAGAGCTGATTTGGCTTCATAGCCAGAGAGAATTACTTTGATGAAGAAAATGTATTTTTACAATTTCCCTTCCTTTAAGACAACTACATTGAGTTCAGACTACCAAATTAAATTCCTGGATAGCAAGTGCTATATATTAGAAAATATTGCATATCGTATTCCCCACTGTGCCACGAGCGGATGATGCATACTGGTTTGGGGAATTTTATTGCATTCTCTGCTATGCAAGAGAGTGGGTAATTCAAAGTTAGCTAAAAATTTACATGATTAAAAAGAAAAATCATGCTTTGTGTAGCCTTCCAATTTTTCCATGAAAAATATTTGCTATAACCTCATTTAAAGGAGAAGGGAAGTTTGGAGAGGCTGGGAAATGTTCTTTAGTTGGTTTAGGCTTTGTTTTAGCTTTAACAGTTCGGATTATAATGACTATTCATGGAAGAATTTAAATTTTATTTGTTCAGAATCTGTGTTCAATGATATTAAGGAAAATCAATTACATTTTAAAATCCGAAATATTTGGGGAAGGAGGGGAGTCTATGTAGATATAAATATGCACAGTGGTATTTCCAAATTAGCCATGTAGCATTTTTTAGTTTTATGTTTCTATGAAATGGATGGTGGAATGGACTAAGTTTACTTTTAGAACTCAAGCAGATATAGTAAAAGGCAGAGACAAAATTTTTTTTCTTTTCCTTTTCATCCTATTAGTATCACAATTCTGAAAGAAGGAGCAGACCTTAGTAAATACAAAGTAGTTAATATAATAATAAATACAAATACAGTTGCACACACTTGCAAACACGTTCTTGAGCACCCTGGACCTCATGATCATTGACGGTTTGTGTTCATGTCTTCATTGAAAGCAAGGGCTGGACAGCATAGCAAACCTGGGATACCACACTGATAAGCCAGCCTCTTCCTGTCCAAGTCAGAGCATTTCACTGTGTTTCATCTTTGTAGACCATCAAGGAATGTGATAGTTGAAACCACCTGAAGAGTTTTAAAATCCTTTCGAACATTATCTGTACTTTCAAACCAAAAAGGACCTGACATAGCAAAGCATTTGGACACATGTTTAATTGTAAATGCACTGTTTAGGTGTGCAGATGATTAAACCATCTCCAAAGTCAGAGTAATGCAACATGAAAGTGGAAACTCTAAAGCTCATTTTTTGGACGTATTCTCCACTCTGAGGACTATTCTCAAAGTATTGTGTGCCTTACTGAACATATTTTCAGAAAGAACTATCAAAATTAACATATTTTTAGTTACTTATGAGTGTATCAGTTTGAAAAAAAATAATTCCTTTCTTAATACAGGCTTTTTATTAAACTGTGAGAGCAGATTCTTGATATTCACTTAGTACTGGAGGAGGGTTTCATCCTCTTTAAGTAAAGGGCAGCCCTGAAAAAGAAACTATGCCCAAATATTTTGCTATCTTCTAGTCAACCAATGGAAAACAAACAGTCTCATGTTGAATAAGAGAGCACAATACTGTAGATTCCTTTTTTCCTGTCTGTTACAGTCCTCCTGATCGCTCTTGAGCAAATCTGTTAACATTTCTTTTATCATATGTACTATCTATGTTAAAAAAGAATATAATGTGATGGAAAGGGAAATGTATTAATGTGATCCAGTTATTAAGTTAATGCCATAGAACAGCACATAGTAAATCAAAAAGACAGCATTTTTTCTCAAATAAAATTGAAAAATATATTCTTTACTACCTGTGACACCAGTTGACTTTCATTTCTTCATTGTAGTATTTCAAGAAACATTGGAGCCTTATTCCTTCCTCATTGCAAAGGATCTTCAGTGGAGAGGCTGACTTACCTACATAAAATACAATATATGTGGATCAAACAGAAGAGATAGTGGAATGAACAGGAAACAGTCCAATGGACTATTTGTACTGTCTGGATCTGCGCCATGATTCTCAAGTACCACAGAGACAATTGTCATACCTCTCAAGGAAGATTTATATCAGGTGACAGTTCAGTATGAGTTTATGGTTTTACTGTCATATAAAAGCACTATGACTAGCAAGACCCATTGTGAAATAATAATAAGGTAGTCATATAATTGTCATGAAACAGTAGTGTAATGATTCTAATTTCATAAAAATTTTATACTTGTGCAAACCCTGTTCTTTCAGTGGAATGACTCCCAGCTTCTCACTGGGAGCAGTATCAGCCTCAGTCTCTCTATATCAAGGTTCACTTACTAATGGGAAGTTCAAAGAAAATTATTCCTACAACACTTTCACAGTATCTAAACCAAACAAGCCAGGTGGAATAATACTTTGTTCCCTTTTAATACTGTCAATTAGCAAGGTCAACTGCCTATTCAGAAACTTAATAACATGTCCATAATTATATAACCATAATGACTCTTAGAGATTTACCACTTAAAATAAAATTTTTTTTGCCTCAGCCCTCAGATGACTTCAACATAAAAAACCTACACGAAAATTCAAGACAGCATTTACTTACCACTTGCTCCACTCAATGCCAGCATTATATCATCATAAACTGTAAAGAGGAGAGAAAAAAAGATGGAAGAAAATGTACCATCAAAATTCAATCATAATATAGCTTTGTTGTGTTCATTTTAATTAAAGCAATATGGGAAATCTTCATATCCTTAAGCAAAGAAAACCATTAAAATTGCAACAGGTGTACAGGAAAAATTGGAAACTGTGTACAGCATATAAATTCTGTGCTGTGTGACTCAGTATCTCTGTTTTTTGTGGAGTCAGCTCCTTGCTGCCAAATCTTTGCCTCTGTATCCCTTAGGCCAGGGGGGGTGGGGAAAGTCATTAAAACTGGATATTTCACATTCAAAGAAGAGTGCAGGGGGAAAAGAAATTATCACATTCTAGGTGAAAACAATTTTCACCTACTCCCTCTGTGATGGCATTTGACAAATGAAAAGGCCTTTAACAGCTAGTGAAATAAACAAAGTATCATATCAAGCTTTTGAAATATCACAGAGATGATAGGTTGGCAGAAGAGAACCCTGGAGACAAGTGCAGAAGTTTGGGGAACTCTTTCATAGCAGAAGAATCATATTCAGTGACACTGTGTAAAATGAAAAGAGAGAGAAAGAAGCACCATAATCTGAAGAATGCATAGTTAAGACTGAAGGATGCATATTGTAGGCTGAGGAATTTTTATGAATAAGGAAGACAGAGAAACTGCATGAAGTTCAGAAACTAATACTTATACATTTGTTCTCTATTCATCTGTATATGCACATTTTTGTCTCTGCTAAAAGAAATCATGATTCAGTTCCATAACTCTTTGCAATCTCCAGTGTGCTTCTACTGACATTGACATGAGGACATGAATTTCATATCATATATGCATTACATTATAGAGTACCCCTGACCACATGATGGAGATCTACTGTACCTTTTGCTTATTCCAGTGGTCAGGATACACACATACACACAGAGATCCATAGACTAAGGGAATGATATCTATATACATCCCAAAGGACAGGAAGGGAGGAGTTGATTAATGAAGACCTGAGCATGACAAATGATATGGAATAAGGGGTGGAAATTTTACTGGTTTTGGCTGGGTTAGAGTTTATTTTCTTCATAGCAGCTTGTATGGTGCTGTTTGGATTTGTGACTAAAGCAGTGTTGATAATACAAGAATGTTTTAGCTATTGCTGAACAGTGCTTGCACAGTGTGAAAGCCTTTTATTTCCTCTCAGACTGCCTCACCAAGAGAAGGCTGGGGGTGCACAAGAAATCAGGAGGGAACACAGCCAAGACAGCTGATCCCAGCTGATCCAAGGGACATTTCATACCATGTGACATTAAATTCAGTATATGAAGCTGGAGAAAGAAGAATGAAGTGGGGAACATTTGGAGTGATGCCATTTGTCTACCCAAGTCACTGTTACGCGTGACAGAGCCCAGCTTTACTGGAAATGGCTGAACACCTGCCTGCCCGTGGGAAGTGGTGAATGAATCCCTTGTTTGCCTGCATATTCAGCTTTTGCTTTGCTTATTAAACTGTCTTTAGCACAAGCCAGGACTTCTCTCACTTTTCCCCTTCCAATTCTCTACCCCATCGCACTGAAGGGGAGTGAGTGAGAAGCTGGGGGGGGGGAGGGGGGGGGGGGGCGCTGAGCTGCCAGATGACACTAACCCATGAAGTGGCTTTCTGATTTTAGAATCAAAATCACTCTCAGTTCCTGCTGACGGTCCCACATCAACATATTCAGAACTTTGTTGCCTTAGGTGTTTTTGCAGATATTAAAGCTTAACAAATTTGAGAGAGAGCTGTCTCACATAAAATAGAGTGTCTGTCTGATTAGAAACATACTTCATCTCCTGCCTGTCAGAGTGCTAGAGATGAGTCATTACAATGTCCAGTGCCACCCCTCCTAGACTGCTGATCTGCAGTTCAGGTCTCTGTAACATGAGAAATTAAATGCAGAGAACCCCAAAAATGTTTGCTAACATGCCATTTTCAAGGATAGATCTTTGACACCTCTTTAGAACATGTAGAGATCATTATTCCATTATAGTACATTGAATGTTACCTTTTCCTGATACTTCAAGAGAAGATACATCATGACCTCTATCATCTGACAGTGTCGCCTTATAAAGTCCTTCATCTTTGCGAGACAGCTACAGGAAAAACACAAGATGTTTACTGACAAACTTGATAGTAGTACTAAATTCGCTCAACACCTGCATAATTTTCTAAATAAAACAGCACACATTTTACTGCCTTTTGGATAAATAATCTTACCAAAGATGAGATGGAAACTATGAATAGCTTGTTCATGCTTTCTTTATGGAGCTGTGTTCAGTTCTTGCCTAAATCATATTCTGATTTCAGTTCAATTGCCTTAAGAAACCATTTTGGGTTTTTTTTTGTTCCAAAAAGACAGGATTGATCCTGGTCAGTAGAAATTACAAGCAGTGTAGTAAGATGTAACAAAGCGCAATTTCAACCCACACAAACTTTAGAAATGTAATCTTTCTTCAACCAAAATGAATTTTTATTTGAATTATGTAAAGCATAACTAAACATCTACATCCTGTAACTGTCCAAATATCAACTCATTCATGATGCTTTCATTCAAGCAGCATCTGTAGTCAAATTATATCTATACTAAGTAAATAATTAATTCATTACCCTTTGAGACTTTACATTCTAAAATCTAACAGTGATACTGCATTAAAGGCAGTAAGGGTTTTTGATGTTTTTATTTTATTTTGCTGTAAAACCTGAAAGAAAATACATAAACTGTTATATGTAGGTTGGAGAGTATTTAATTGCTGGAACTAGTCAAATCCACAAGCAAGAAGCCATAGCACAAATATCATGTGGAATGACAGGTAACCTGAGCAATCCAAGACAAGCAGAAACCACACTCACAAAAAAAGTTTACTCAAGACAAATGAAGCCACTGGAAAGTCAGTATCCTCTTGCAATGAAATGAAGGAAGGAAATTGGAAAAATATTAAGCCAATAAATAAAATAAATAAATCATTTAGATGAAATGCACATTATGCTGAAAGCAGAAAATATCAATCTGGGGAGGTTTTGTCACATGATAAAGGCAGCGACTATGCAAGCTAAGGTTTCAGACACGAGCTGGGTTATCCTATTTTCATAAAGATAAATTTTAAGAAACCACATACTTCAAACATTCATTTTAACCAATAAAACTGAAACACTGTCAAAAATGAGGTGCTTGAACAAATTGAAAAATTAAGGAGCAGTAAGAAAGAACAAGATAGAGTTCACCTAAGGACTCTGAAGCAACTTAAGCATGAACTGTCTCAGCTGATAACAAAAATAGATATGTTTTATGGGCATTAGTTATTCACCCGCTAATTAAAGGGTAGCAAATACGGTTTTTCTTAAAGCTGTTCACAGAACTCATGATAGCTGGTTTACTGCTTTGCGTGGCAAATCTATAGTATGTCAAGCAGAAACTGTCATTTCTAATCAATAGGTGATACAATAGGTGTACCTTGGGAATACAGAGATGACATTCTCCCTTCTGCAGATCAGGTAATTCCTCAACATCAACCCCAGAGCCATCCTTATACCACTTGAAATCAGTCTCCTTCTTAGTGTTCGCAACCTGTACAATGGAAAAGGCACATTAGCCTGTCTATGCCCAGGTATCGCACTGTGAGTAGTCACACAGGCACTTTCAACATAAGAAGTCATTTTTTAATATGACATGTCAAATAAAGCTAAGTAAAAAAACAATTCCAAGCAAGTCCTACTAAGCAAATCTTAGTCCCATGGAATATCTTTGCAGCACAGGATAC
>JAWWMO010000121.1:94531434-94546290 GCA_035047845.1 Dendrocincla fuliginosa
TAAGTAAAAAAACAATTCCAAGCAAGTCCTACTAAGCAAATCTTAGTCCCATGGAATATCTTTGCAGCACAGGATACAGTTTACACCTTCAGAGCCCTGTAAAAACTTGAAAGAAAATCCTGTCAATCTCTTCCCTTAAATGGTTTTGCACCCTTGCTCTGTGGTTGTAGCTTGTACTGGATACTCCTTTATTATTTTGTGTTTGCCATGCGACTCCAGAGAGCTGTAAAACAGAACTTAGGCCCTATCTTAGGCAGCCTTCGGCCAATTTGGAAATCTATCCCAGCTACTTAAGCAGTGTCTCTCATGGCTAAACTAAAGAAAGCAACTGAAATTACTATTTTAAAGCATCTGAGACTTCAAAATTGCAAGCTGTACCAAGAAAACTTTTTTTTTCCTTACTACATTGTGTCCTATGGGGCTTACAAAGACTCTGGGAGTCCTACAAATTGCAGTCTCTCAAAAGAAAAAAAAAAAGGGCGGGGGAAGGCAGGTTTAGCAATGTGTGTGCAAATGGTTGAAAGCCAGAATTTTGCTGTAGTAGCAGCAGCTCACCTAAACAATGCATAAATACATACAGATATTCCTCAAGTACTGTTCTAATTTTGAAATCAAATAGTGTGTTGGATAAGCTTAAAATATCCCTCGATGAATTACCTCAAACTGTGAAATTAAAGAAGTTAAAGGTGCAGATCTTTTTAGAAACCCTGACAATATATGCATTTTATATTTTCCCTCGCTTTCAAAAACACTATAGTTTATTTGACATCACTGTCCCCATACCTTTCTAAAAATTATAAAAATGCAATGGTATTTTCTTGTGTAGCCTAAATTCCCAGTCAGCATGGCTTTGGTAGAAGGACAGAGTTGGCAAGACATTTGTCAGTCCTGAGGCAGTTGCTTTAAAAAGGGTCCTTAAAAAAAAAGCAAGAACTGAACAAAAGGATAGAGGGCAGCCCAGAAGTTAATACAGATCTGCAATAGTTTTCAACTGACTTGCTTGGAGGAAAAAACATGCACCAATTTCTAACCCTTTCACATTAGAGAAGTCATTCCACAGATGAACAGCTCTATGAAAGCTCTCTGTAGAGGTAACTAAATAAATAGGAAGGTCTCCTATACTGATTCCTAGGCATGTCTATGAAACATGCTCGAATTAATCACATCTATTGCTGCTTAATAACCAGTGTGGTTGCTATGGATCTCTGACAGTATTTGAGATCACAACCTGGCCCAAAGCAATGACTTGCTTGAGAAAAGTGAGCGGCATTTTACATTTACCAGTGACTACAAAGTGGCTGTTCCTGTAGCCCTATAACATGACTAGCAATTTGATTTGAACAAACCCTGAAGGAACAAGCCTTTAATGCTTTTCAGCAATTTTTCATCAAAGACTGTTAGCACTCAATCTGACAATAAATAGACTGAGTTTCAAACACATGCAATTTGTGGTGCTGTCATTACTACATGTTGACATTTACTATGAAAAGCTACTTTTTTGCTGTTTATCCACACACCAAAAATCTTGCTTTTAACAGACACAGTACAAATAAGGGTGAAATTAATGCAAGAGCAGGTACCTTCTGAACATTCTAAAATTTAGAATTACTAGAAGAAAAGTGACAGTAGTTGCTGGCATATGAGGAAAAATAAACACAAAAGCAAAAAGAAAACATCAGATTGTCACTCAAATGAACAACTATGTCCTACTGGCATTGAGGGGCTACAATACCAAGAACATGGTCATCAATCCCAGCTAATTTGGAATTAAATACTAAGTCAATCAAAAGTTAATCAGGTCGAATCACATAGAATATAAGTGGTATGTGAGGTAACATTGAATATACTCTTTTATAACCCAATCTGAATTAGTTCATTATTACTGTTATGGGCCTGAATTCAGGCCATTATTCAGTCCTCTGCCCTACACAAGCTTCCAGCTGACATGGTTTCCTCATGGCCCTACGTCATACCTTTAAGAAAGTCAAGGCAAAATGCCCTCTCTTATAGATACTTCCTTCACATTATCCCAGGCTCTTACAAGAGGTAACAACACCCTTGACAATTGTTTATGCAGAGGAGCACTAAACAGAACCTGGAAAAGACCTGGGCCAAGCGCTATGATATGGCCTGGGGAGGCAGAGACAGTTCCTGGATTGTTTTTATTTGCACAAAAATAGCCCAGGGTGGCCATACTTCTAACTTTCATGTCAGGTATCTGCAGTTTGAAGGACAATTCCATGCTTTGTTGTTCAAAATCTTCCTATGTACAAATATCAGTTAAACAGCCATAAACAACAGTACCGTGTGAACCTAATGGCCAGTCACATACTAGCAGTAACAAACATTATAAGGTCAATAGCATAGTTAAAATGATGAGTGTGCAAACATCCCACATCCTAGATTTCATTTACATAAAATGTTTTGACCTTGTGAACAAAAAGCACACTGGTGAAAAGCAAATAATCAGATGCTTAGCCTTTCACAGCTTCAGTGATATAAACAGGCCCAACAGTCAATGAAAATAAGGATAATTTCAGATTAATTTGTAGAGAATTAACACTAGTATAACTGGTTCAGCAACATTTAATTCCCCATGTGAATGAAAGGATAAGTAGAGTTCATGCCTGAGGCAAATACATGTGGAGATTATAAAGTACTCCAGCTATGCAGCTCAGTACCAGCAACGGTACCATGTTAGTTAATGAGTTTTGAGCCTTAAAATGTGGGCACACAGAATGGCAGCTTTGCCACCCAGGTCAGTTCAGATGGGAATAACCTGAGGTTAAAGGTCTCCTAATTAGGAAAAAAATCCCACAAATGTGCATGTAAATTGCTCATAATAAATGATTCAAGTTAGTCTAATTAAAAGACAAAAGTTATTCAAAAGAAGTGGAAAAAATTAATATAAAAGAGTCCATATTAAAGGAAAAGGGAATGAAGAATAATTTGATGCCTGTTGAATTCAATTAACTTAGTTATTCAGACCTCTAATTAGTCACTCTAGAAAAGGAACAAAAATGAAAATATATCAGTTCTGACAGGCATAGAAAGATGTTAATTGTAAAAGTTATACTGAATTCAATACACATTATCGTTATTTAGGATTCAAAACTCATTTGCCAAACACCATAAAAAGTCATGTTTTATAACTTTAACTCTAGAAGCCTTTGTTGCATATTTATTTTTGCAGGTGATTACATAACAGGTGATTTGTTAGAGAAACCTCTAAATAAGAAAATGTAAGGAAAGATTTTGAACTGGCTTTTTGTGGCTGTTTTTTGAGGAAGGACGAAGGACCATTAAATGATACATATTTGCAGTAAATTATTTGTATGGCTCACAATTATTATGAAGAAGTGGACCACCTAATAATATATTTAGAAATGTCCTATATGTTTTTTGCTTTAATGAACATTACTGCTGAAGAATAGTCAGTCAAACATTTTCATATTGAAACTTTCAAAATAATGATGTTTTACTATGAAACTCCTAATTTTAAAAATATCTAAATCTTTCCTCACATTTTCCTACTTCAATTTTTAAGCAACATATCCTAACAAATAATTTCAAGTATATTTCCTTACCTTACAAGAGAGTAAAACTTCACATTCCTCTGTAACCTCCCAGTACAAAAACTCTGAGAAGTGAGGACCTAAGAAACAAAACTGTCTTAAAGCAATGTTATAGAATGAAAAGCATCAGAGAGATCCAATGAAAGAAAGAAAAATTATGATGATTTTAACAGCCTTACCCCAGAACAAGAGGGAATTCCTGAACTACCCATGCACTTGAAGGAAAGTCCTGCACTAAGTTTTTGTCATACTGACCCAGGTGCCTACATTACAGCTTAGAAAGCTGTCTCACCTCTGTTTGTATGTCATGTAGTGTTCCAAAATGTAAAATGGTGAGTGAAACAAATCAGTTTACTAAATATGTTGGTGACAACTAAGCAGAGGAAAGAAAGTACCTACAAACAAGTGTACAAACAATGTGATTAATGCAAAAACAACTAGAGAATAAACAAATCCAAACACCCAATTAGATGCTCAAAGCAAAAATCCCATGCCAGCAAATATTTGTTCAAATAATATAAAGTTTAAAAATGCATTAAATATTCCAAACAGAAGAGGCAATATTCCTTTTCCCCACTCAAGTCCCAATCCTGGAAAGAAATATATCCTGATGAAAATTTGCTGACAAACACAGCCTTTTTGAAGTTATTGTGTCTACTCATCTCAGTAAACGTCAATGTTTTAGTGTCTGCAGGATCAGGGCCTGTAATTGCTAAATCCAGACCTGGGAAGTAGCAAAGTGTCACTTTCACTTAAATCATTGAGAACTGAAAGATCTTGTGAATTTATGCTGTAAGTGGTAAATTTCTTTCCTAAATCAATATTAAACAGCCCTCAAAAAAAAAAAAAAATTATATTGCTACTGTACAGAGTCTTACTTATTTAGAATAAATGTTTTTAATTATTATTGTTACTTTCATCCTAAAAGCCATGTGTTTTCAAGTGAAAATTACAAACTAGAGCTCAGACTCAATTTTTTTAAGGATTTCACAGTGATGGAATTCTGATTTAGGTATCCTGTAGTAATTCTCTCATTCGGCTGCAAACAACATCGATAACGAGTTTATAACAAACTCAACAATTGCATAACAATTATGCAACAAATATACATTTAGTTCCTGGAATTTTGCCTGGACAGAAACCACGGGGTCAAGTTTTTAATCTTCCTTATCTGGTGCTACTTGTCTTGGCTGTCTACTCTTCTGTCAGTTATACGGAACAGACATTCTATATGCTTAAAACTAAACGTGATTAAATGTTTGGTTGGATCAGAGCCTACAGTAGGCACACCTCATGAATATTAAGCAAAGATAACCTCTTGTGGGGACTCCCACTCATTTCTCTACTTAGCGAAGGTTCTGCCACAAATTGACAATGTCAGAAAACAAGATCCACCAAAGGTTCAAGCATCTGGTCGATGAATACAATATACTCATCTTCTAATGAAGAATGGAAGCTGCAAGCACTCAGTATTCACCAGGGTTGAATTATTAGCTGCACCTTGGGCCTAGAGTCACCAATTTACTCTGTCTTACCTTGCTTTCTGAGAAATTCCTTTCGTTGGAGCTCAGACTCAGCCAATACTGCCTTGAATGCTAAATTTTAGAAGAGGTGAATGAAAATGAGTTAGTCACAAAATTACCCAAAGAATACTTCTTCATCAAAGTTTCAAGTTTCATTGAACATACCATCTCCAATGAGAACTAATGAGGACTGGTTCTTAGCCTTTCCATCTTGAATCTGTACTGTGTAGGTACCTTCATTGTCAATTGTAAATTTTTCCATCACCATTTCTATAATGCCATTTGAACGGTCACAATTTATTTTATGTCTCTGAAATAAACAAATAATAACTTTAGTACAGTGTAAATTACTTAATGACTTTCGTCAAATTAATCATGTTTTATATTCCTACCTCCACGCTCAAGCTTTTCTATGTCCTTTTAATTTTAAACCATGGAAACAAGGGGGTGCTTGCATTTACTGTTGTACAAGAAGATCCTAGTGGTGACACAAATCTCTGTATGCAGCTGCATTTGTAATCCTTGAGTCACCATAACACAGCTGGTTTGGATTTGAAAACAATAGTTTATGGCACTATGCATGTTTGAAGAAGAGCCTACACAGCCATTCTTTATCTCTGTTACAGCTTCCAGTTCAACAAGGGGGTTTGCTAGGCTGAAGCACTAATTCTAGCAGAGTCCAGAAATAACTGGAAATATTATGTTTGTAGATACAAATGTGGATCTTCAAATAAATCCATCATGGCAAATCCAAAAAGTCATCACTCCTAAATATCTGAAATATACATAGCAGCTCGATAGTGGATCTTATTTTCTCCCTAAAAAAAAGTTTATTTAGGAAGGATATAATGATTTTCTCATTTAATGCTAGGTGTGATTTTCAAAGAACCCCAAAGTGAAAGCCCAGGAGAAAAGTAACTTGAGCAAAACCAACAAAACTTTTGGGAACCAAAAACACCAATGAAGTCCAGAAAAAGACAGGTAGAATTCTGTCAGAACGCACTGTTACCCACTACAGTGTGTGCAGAATACTCTAAACACTAAATGTTGACTTGAATTCAAAGTTAAGTATACTTTCCACTGTTTGTGTCCTTTATGTGTTTTTTTTCTATTAAATATTCCAGAAAGATAAATCATTGTCAGACGTCATCAAAGAAACACAAAAGTGCAAGCAAATATCGGACAACCTTTGCAAAATATGTGTTCTAAATTTGAAGGCACTGCTTTAATTACAGACAGCTTTTTCTAAGTAATATCCTATTTTATTCAGTGAGTTCCAACCATGAGAACTGTATTCCCTACTATCAGTGATGATTTTTGACTCTCAACTAACAAATTACTAAAGCTAAGTAAGAATAACCCACAGGAGTTACTTGGTGAATACTTCTAGGTAACCAGTGCAGCCAAGGATATTACACACCCACTTCCACTCATGATGGCACAGAATAGTAAATGTCACCATCTAGAAGAAGTTATATGCAGTGAATTATTATAGACCCTGTTACTGTTAAATTTATTATAGATACTGTTAAAAGGAGACACAACTCCTATAAATAGAATGTTTTGATTAACTTGTTTGTTGGATTCCAAATGTAAAAAATGGTACTAAAGCCACAGATACATAAAGTTTAGGCAAGGAGAAGAAAGAAGAAAAGCAAACAAATGCTAGTAAAAATACCACTTATTAAAATCCCTAGGACCTTCCTTAAGTGGAAAAACCTCTAAGTCCTGATCAAAAAGTAGTAGGAATGACACCACAGATATATCTGCTTTGGCTTTGAGGGACACATCTTGGCCAGTCTGAAGAACAGGTTCACTGTTCTATGGATACTAAGTCTGGAAGAACAGTGTAGAGGTAGTCAAGATGTTTCGTTTAGCATTCACTAATAATTTGTTAAATAAATGGACTAGAGGGAAGAAACAGAGGTATAGTATTTATATAAAATAGCAGGGAGAAATGCTCATAAAATTTGGATACAGAATTTCCTATACATAGCGCAAAGAAAGATGTCAAAGAATAAGACAAATTAAATTAACCAGGAAATTAAGTATAAAATCTACTTATCTAAGAATTCATCTGTAAGAATGAATGAGATAGGCCAGGTAGGTTAAAAAGAGCATTTATAAATTTACCCAAACTATCAAAAAGTGAAAATTCAAATTCCTGCTTACAGTCTCTTGCCCACAGAGGTCAAGGACCACACTGGCATTTGTTTCATGTCAGGGAGAACATTAAATTTAAAGTGGCCAGAAGAAAAAAAAAAAAAAAAAAAAAAAAAAAAAAGTTATATGTTTTACTCTGATCCTTTTTAAAGCTTCTTTTTCTCTTTTTTGTTTTCTTATTTTTAGGTAAAGCAAACAAATTCATTCCATTTTCAGTTTATTTTGAAATCTTACAAAAAAATGTTCCCTGTTAGGACCTAGGAGGAAAAACACATCACTTCAGCCAATGTCAAGAATCAGGCCACAATTCACCAGCATAATGGTCTATTGAACATGTTCAGTGACTGCAGCCCAGTCTCCAGACAGGTTTTAGAGTGCAATTAGGCTTCTAACTATTGCCATTATGCAGCAAGATGAAGTTCAATGATTTTATGGGCACCATAAATATTAAGCTTTTATGCGACTTTCCACAAAAATATCCTCAGTCTCCAAACGTAAATGTCACCTGTGGGTTACTAATTAAAGAGGTGAAATAATGCAGCTTCACTTCAAGACTTTCTGATGTCAACACTTGCAAAACATACGAGTACTAAAAATAGCTCATTCTGTTCCATGAACGTTGCCAAGGCAGAGTATTGCCATTTCAATACATCCTAGGCACTAATAGTCAAGGTTTCAGTACTATAATTTATTACTTCTTAAAGCAAGAAAAACTGAGTATTTTACTCAGAAATACTCCTTCTTCCACTTGTCAATATGCAACTATTTGCTTTCATATGGTATAAAAATGCTGATAATCTTCTCTGACACAAACCAGATTTTGCATTTGCAGGAATAAACTGAGTCTTTCAAACAGCTGCACTGAAGATGGATTCCTCAGAGGAATATGTATGGGCTTTATGGGCTGTAGATGAACCATACTCCTGCCCTGCAAAGGCATCACCTTGCTTTCTTCTCAGTCTGAGAGCTTTTTTGTGCCCCTTTGGATGAAAAGTCTTCCTAGAGCTATAAAAATGCAGGAAGCTGGTGGCCCATCTCTGTAGCAGTTCAATGCTCATTCAGTTTCTAAGTCAAAATTTAAAAAACAAAATAGAAAGTGTTACCATATAAACGTTTCAGTCTATGAACGTTGCTTCATTGTCAAGTGCCTCCCACACTATAAGTAGAACTAGTAGCATGAATCTCTGGGAACAGTATGTCTTGCTGGTTTGGAGTCCAAAACTGTACAGAAGCAGTCTTTTTCTTGAGATATTTTTCTAAAATATTTATGCTTAATACTGGTCTGTGTTTAAATTCTCCTCCCTTTTGCTGATTTCTGATAGTTAAACCTTATTCTGTTTTTCTGGCATGAGTAGGCTCACTCTGCAACAGGAATTCTATACTGCAAAAAATATTCAAGTTAAATATTGGCATTCTCTTCAGGTATTATCACACCTTAATAACATGGTATTGAGCAGCTCTAAGATCCAGAATACTACAGGCCTGTCAGCGTGACCTCGGTGCCAGGGAAGGTTAAGAAGCAGATCGTCTTGAGAGCCATGATGCAGCATGCACAGGACAACCAGGGGATCAGTTCCAGCCAGCATGGGCTTGTGAAAGCTAGGTCCTGCTTGACTGACCTGATCTCCTTCTGTGACAAGGTGACCCACTTAGTGGATGAGGGGAAGGCTGTGGATGTTGTCTGTCTGGAATTAAGTAAAGCCTTTGACACTATTTCCCACAGCATTCTCCCAGAGACACTGGCTGTTCATGGCTTGGATGGGTGCACTGATTCCTGACTGGATGGCCAGGCCCAGAGTGGGGGTGAATGGAATTACATCCAGCTGGCAGCTCATCACAAGTGTAGCAGTGAGGCTTAGTAGTGAGGCCAGTCCTGTTTAATGCCTTCATCTACGATCTGGATGAGGGGATCAAGTTGGGTGGGAAAGGCGATATGCTGGAGGGTAGGATGGCTCTGCAGAGGTATCTGAACAAGTTGAATAGCAGGGCTGAGGTCAACTGTATGACATTCAACAAGACCAAGTGCTGGGTCATGCCGTTCGGTCACAATAACCCCATGCAGCACTAGACTGGGGACAGAGTGGCTGGGAAGTGGCCCAGAGGACAAGGATCTGGGGGTGCTGGTTAACACCCGTCTGAACATGAACCAGCAGTGTGATCAGGTGGTCAGGAAGCTCAGTGGCATCGTGGCCTGTATCAAGAATAGTGTGGCTGGCAGGACCCGGGCAATGTCATCTCACTGTACACAGCACTGGTGAGACCACACCTGTAATCCTGGGTTCAGCTTTGGGCCCTTCAACTACAAGAAAGACACTGAGGTGCTGGTGCATGTCCAGAGAAGGGTGATGGAGCTGGTGAAGGGTCTGCAGCACAAGTTTCATGAGGAGCAGCTGAGGGAGCTGGAGTTGTTTAGTTCTGAGAAAAGGAAACTCAGGGGAGACCTTATCACTCTCTACAACTACCCAAAGGAAGATTTCAGTGAGGTAGAGGTCATGCTCTCCTCCCAAATAACAAGCAATAGGACAGGAAGAAATGGCTTCAAGTTGCACCAGGGGAATTTAGATTGGTTATTAGGAAAAATTTCTTTGTGGCAAGGATTGTCAAGCATTGGAACAAGCCATCCAGGGTGTCAACATGTTGAGTCACCATCCCTGGAGACATTTAAAAGACATGTAGATGTGGCACTTAGGGACATGGTTTAGTGGCGGACTTGGCAGTATTAGGTTTGCTGTTGGAATCCACGATCTTAAAGGTCTTTTCCAACTTAAATGACTCTATTATTCTATGATAACAGAATATCAATTATTGCATAAAAGTGTATTAAACAAAATCAGTCTTATGTATTATTCACTATGTACTTACATCACTGTTTTCAACTTCTTTATCATTAATAACAAATCTGAAGGTAGAATCTGGAGATAAGCTTTCAGCCTGGATCCAGAAACGAACTTCCCCTTTATCGAGAATCTCGTAAGCTAATTCTGATTTCAGAGGTATTGCTGCAGAAAGAAAAGAATCAAAAGTTAATAATGCATGAAACTTTGTGAGAAATAGGAATAATGTAGTAAAATAATAGCAACTTCGTTTTATTTATGGATATCAAATGCAGGGAAAGGCCTCTAATGCAGTCTTTGGCTGATTTTTAAATCAATTTCTTAAAGGGAGAAAAGAATTTACAGCTTGCACATTGTGTAAGGATTTGGCTAGTGACAACCTATAATCTATTGTGAAAGTCAAACTTCAAAGACATTTAGGAGCAATTATTTTATTCAGTGTCAACTAATACTCTTCTAAACAAACTAAAAGATAAGGAAAGGAGTTGTTCCATGAAAAATGAAGCTGCCATGAAAAATGCGGTTGCCATTGTCTGAGGAAGAATGGAAATCCAGTCATTAGTATGTAATTATATTTCTTCTAGAATACCAAATAGATTAAGATCTTCAACTTACTTGGATTCCTTATTTCATAGCTTAATGCCATCAAACGTTCAAGCTCTGAAAATAAGAAAAATATTCATGTTTTAATGTATTTTGAAAAATGCAGTCAGAAAAGGAGTGTCAGGGAAGGCATATATCAGCATCAGTAAGGTGACCTCCTCAAGTCTTATATGTGAAATACTACATTCACTTCAGAAAGTGATGACTAAAAATAAGATTTAGGAAACTTAAAATTCTGATACATGGATTTAGTAAGTACTGTTATTCCATGCATTTTTGTGTACACTCTTATGCAAGAGAATCTAAACAAGGGCCAAAACCTATTTGAAACTTAAAAAGCAGCAACATAAAAGAAAGATGGGGCGCAATAGCTTCTAAACAGCGTATGAGGTTCCTTTATCTGCTGACTTCCTTTCTCACACTGTTGTGAAAAGTTTGGTTTACTGTGGCAGGAGGTAAGATTGAGAGAAGGTTAATCTGAAAACAGTACAGAAAGTTCCATTTAATGCACTATATCCTCATGAAGGCTGTGTGAGAATCTAGAAATCACTTTATCAGATTTTCACACTATTCTTATTTGTCATATTAATTACCAATACAGATGTGAAAAATGAACATTACTGTCATTTCCAAATTTACAGATAATGTAAAGACCAGAAAAAATTGTCATGGATTTATGACATGGTTGAGGATCTAGCAAAATTACAGGAGAATTTATAACATCTGAGGGAGCAAATGGGCAGTGAAATAATGGGTTTCAGTATCATGACACAAAATCTGATACTTGTGCAGTCATTCAGTAAAAAAAAAAAAATGTAATTTTGAGTGACAGATATGACCAGGTAAATATGGGCTAGGTGTGAGATGGGAAACACATTCAGTGCTTTTATAGAAAAAAGCCTTCAAAGGCAGAACCGACAGTGACAAGACCTACAGCAAGATTTCAGAGTGATGCTTCAAAACTAAACCAAAGGGCAGTTTTCATGATAAAATGCATTGGAAAACTAAAAATACTGCAAGTTTATCTTCCCTAGAAGAATCAGATATTGGTAATGACTAAGAGTCCTCATAAATCATCCATGTCCTGGAGAACCCTTTTTTTTTTTTCTTTTTTGCCTGCACATGGCTTTCTTCTCAACACCTACTTGGAAAGGGTGGTTTGACATGTTTCTTACTGTGGCAAAAGTCCTGCCTACTATAAAACTCATAATTAGTCTCATCTCCTCTCCTTAAATGACTTAGAAAGACGGTAAGCAGAGGGATTTTCACGCTTAAGGAACTGGGCATAGCAATTACAGCCTGAGGACTGGGAAAGCACTGAAGTAATTTTTATGCTATGTAAAATAGCAAGTTCTCCTCTTTGCTTTTTATGTTAGTACTGCTCAATGATAAAAAAAAGTCAGATCGAAGAAAAATTCATTGCAACCCCAATGAAACAAAATAGCTACAGTGAAATAAAATAAAACTAATATAAATGTAAGCTAAATGATAGTTTTGCCCAATGCTTTCAGATCTTGTTAAAGCATCATCCTTTCTCTCGCTAATTTCATGGATCTCAGTTATATGAAACTGTGCCTAGATTCTCAAGAGCAACTGAAAGTGTAACAGGTACTTGCAAACATCATTTTAATCCCAGCATAAAGAAAACTATGCTCATTGGCATATTCTTTATCTTTCTTAAGAAAAAAAAATATTGCCTGAAGTTATCCCAGCTTTCATCATTATGATAATCAGAAAAGTAAGTAATCACATGAATCCTGTTGTGTAGTCTTTTTTGGTTTTCCTTAATGTGTAAAAAAAGAATGTGAGAGCTATGGGGTTCTTTTTTTTTTTTTCTCTTGAGCAATTTTTAGTGCACTTGACCTGATACAATGAAGAAAGACGAGATTTTAAGGACCTTACCTTCATCATCCATAACGAAGCTAGATGAAACACCATCTGTGTCACTAACTGAGATAGAGTAAGTTCCCAAGTCTGATTTATCAGGATTTTTGAAGTACAGCTTAGAACTAAAATCACCAATAAAGAAGAATACGATTAGTTGTTTTACATGTTATTGAGCTTTTTAACATGACAAATTTCTAACAATTTGATAGATTGGAATGACTTACTGATTTCCTTCTGTTTCAATTTTAAACTTATCAGAATCATCAATCTCCTCATAAGATTTACCCCATGCAAAATGAGATGCATCTGTAGCTTCTTTACACTCAAAAGCCAGGTAAATATTACCCTCATCATCCACACCTGAATAGATTTCCTTTGTTCCTGCAAAATAGGAATCAACTCAAATGTCAAGGCTGCATTTTTCTTTCAAGCTGCAATTCATAAATTACCAAAGCCCATGCAAATTTCGTCCATCTTCTCTAACAGATAGTGGTTTTATTAAGATTTTAAGGTTTATATCATTTTCTGACTCAGCATCACAGACTATCAATTTTCTTACTCTACACACAAAAAAAAGGAATGTTAAACTAATAAAGGCTTATTGAGAAACATATCAATAAGATGTAACTGAATATAAGAAGATATGAAAATTTAAATAAAACACTTCTATAATCACTCTTGAAGCTTTAATAAATGTTTTCAGGCTTTTTTCAGTCCCAGCAAGTAGCACCTTGTTAGAATAAAAACTAAAATAACTGATTATCAAATAATTCCTGTAGCAAGCAAAGTAAAAATTCTTATCACTAGCTGTAACCATGTGATTTTTTTCTTTAAGTTTTAAGGATAAGAGCTTCTTAGCTTCTGAAATATTTATCTGTGATACAATATTGAATCAGATTGATTAAATTCAATTCTAAGTATTTTACTATTTTAGAAGCAGAGGAGGTTAAACAGTCCATTTTACCTGGCCGTGCCTCAACAAGCACTGGTTCAGATATTTCAGATGACTTGCCTACCCCAGCATCATTCACTGCACGAACTTTGAAAACGTAGGTATGACCCTCATGTAAATCAGTGACCTTGAATAAAAGAAAGGGCAAATTCAATTTAAGAAACACTCCAAACTATCTTGTTTACTTATATGAAGGTGTTAGCAGAAGCCAAAGTTCAAATACATATCTTTGTTGTACTCAATCAGAAGTTTTTAGAACTCGGTTTTGAATTAATATTAAGTAATGAAAATGTTACCTTAAGATAGCGCTTTGAAGTAGGTTTTTCATTAGCAGTGATCCAGTCTTCTGTACCTACTTCCTTATAGTCCACTAAATACCCAGTAATAGGGCTTTTGCCTTCATACACAGGAGCTTTCCAGAGTAGAACCAATGAGGTATTTCTAACTTCACATATCATGAGATCATAGGCAGGACCTAAGATATTTTAAATATTGTAAGTTCATCTTAATATAATGAAGTTTTGCAAACTGTCCCTGTAGAAGCCAAAAGGTACCTCTATAATTTTGACTGTGTTTGCTTTCAAAAATCTCATCCCCTACAATAAATCTGGTATGTCTGTTATTTCAGTAATTTTCTCTTCATGGCTGTATACAGCAATATCTGCTTTATGCAGTGAGTGACATTAGTATGCTGAAGCATACATGCTTAGCTAGATCTCAGCAACTCCATTTTTAAGGAAAGTTAATCATGTGGAAAATCCATGCAGTTTAAGATTTTCCAACACGTAAGAGAGGCTTCTTGTCTACTATTTAATTCACCAGCCCCACATCAAAGTTGCTTCACTGAGTCTGATTCAAGTTCATATTTAACATCAGGTTTGGGGTTTTTTTTCTGTTTTTTTTGTTGGTAAATGTGAGCCTTGATCTTTCAGAATAATCCAAAACTCACTGGTACCAGGGTGCTTTGGATCAGGCTTCTCATTCCCTGACAGATTTTTTTATTATGAGACGAATAGCTATAGCCAAGAGGAGCTTCTCAAGATGATATCTGTTAGGAGAACAATTTGCACCAAAAAGGTCCTGATGCTCTACAAACAAGTGAGAATCTATATGTTTGCAGCTACCAAGTTATGTTCTCCCTACTTTCCATCTCCTTCACATAACTGTTCTAGTGCCACTCAGTTTAGCTTATAGCAATTTTTTTTTTACAATACTCTTGATATTTATTTACAGTAGTAAAAATTGCAAGAGTAAAGGCATAATCATGACAGTTTTCTACCATGGTCAGAACACCCATGACAGAATATTCATATTTAGCC
>JAWWMO010000121.1:94546390-94565477 GCA_035047845.1 Dendrocincla fuliginosa
TGTTAACCAGTGATGAATGAACATGAGATTTGTAAAGGATGATATTCAGCAAATATACAGAAGGAAAAAAACAAACAAACTAAAAAACCCAAAAGAACAACAACAAAGACAACAAAAAAAACCGAAACAAAACAAACATTAGAAAAGTATGTCTCCAAAGTGGATAAGCATATTTCAGAAAAGAAGCATTAAATACCTGTTGCAGTTCTCATATGGATAAATAGTAGATTTCTCATGGAAATACTGTAATTTTCAAGGAACCCAAAGCCTTCCCTCAGGGGTCGTTAAAAATCCCAATCTACATGTTTATACATCCAAAGCTAATTAAAATTCTATTGTCAAATGCACCTGCTAGAAATCTAGGCAGTAGAAGGAGAAGTATAAAGAAGTATGTTCTATTCTGAGGATTGTGAGACCCCAGACATTACATTTTATTTAAAGTGATATAAAATAATCCATTAGCTATCATTGCTAATTCACAGAAACCCACAGAGTTCTAAGATGAGAGTTCTGCAGAAGGATGAAATAATTATGGACTCTGGGCAAGGGATGCTGGAAATCCTGCAAAGGGCTTTAGCCTTTCTAAGGAAACCTCCCTCCCATATCAAAAGGTGAAAGAATACTTCATTGGCACTGGGAGTATATTGCAGTCACATTACATTAGTCTTCAGTATCTTTTGTGAGTCAGGGAAGAGGGTCAGGCTCTTTTGCCTGGTCTTAAATCTCAATTATTTCTTTTCATTACTGCTAAGCCATTGTAAAAAGGAAAAAAAAAAAAAAAAGAAAACAACCAACCAAAAAAAACAAACTTATGAAATTACAGGTTTAGAATTTTTTTTTTTTGAAAGGGAGGGCAGTGCTGTTTGCTTGTGGTGTTTTTTTTAAACAGGAAGAATGCAATAGTGTCAACTCATTTCATAATGAGAACAACGTAATCAGCCAAAGAGTAAAAAGGGCAGATTATTCATTATGAAAATGGAAAATTCACTTTCATCATTTCCTGAAAGTGCCTTTTATTCGATTTCTTTATCTGTCATTTAAAATGAAGGATAATCTTCACTTGCTTACACGCTAGGCAATTTCACTGATGTTTTGAAAACACTGTAGAGAGTATAAATCACAGAGCCTTTCTTTAAGAAATATAATTGTTCAACTGATGATGCATTTAGACTAAATATTACAAGATGATAAGAAAATGTAATTAACACAAAGTGAGTTAAGGTCAGGAGATTAAACATTTTGCTGTTGACAGCTTTGTTGTGTCATTAAATTCATATGGTAAGATTTATAAACTCAGAAGAATTTAGCTATAAAATCTAGAGAATAACTCTCTGACAAACAGTTTTGCAGAAAAGAATCTGTGCATTAAAGAGAAGTAAACTTGCAACTCAGCAAACCAGTCTAAATTTTGTTTTAAAAGGCAAATACAAGGGGATGTGCAAGCAGTCAAATGAGCTGTAGGAAGTGGAATTCCTTTGCTCAGCATTAAAAAAATCTCATCTGAAATACTCTCTCCAGTTTTTGCACTGCCATTCAAGAAATAAATAAACCAACTAGAAAAAAAAAAAAAGAAAAGCAAAAAATTTGTTTATTTAACAGTAGGGAATACATACTCTATGGAGAAAGTTGCAGAAATAAAGATTCAGGACTATTAGAGAAACTTTTAAACTGTAAGCATAGTAAGATTAAGAATAGATCTTGTCCAAAGAACCTGGACTTAGATGTCTAACATTTAGGCACAAATATATATGCTCACACGAGGTAGATTGCAGTTTAACTTCCATTTCACAGGGCTCCCAGATTCACAGTACTTAGATTGCCATTAACAGTCCTCAGCTATATATTCACTGCTAAAATACAGACAACCTAAATACAGGTTTTGAGCACCAGCACATAGTCATGCCTACTGTATGTTTGTTAGCACATTTGATCTAACACCTGGCTGATCATAATCTCTCAGGTCACACCTAGGTACAACTGAGGGGAAACACACGTACGTGGGCACGCTAGCTGAGACCAAGAGACTTTACCTATGGTACTTGTCAATGTGTCAGGAAACAGGCCCCTTTAATGTGTTATTTATGACCAAACACTAATATAGCTTTGGAGTCTGAAACTCTGGGAATATTAATAGGCTGCAGTTATGGTGCAGAGGTGTCTATATATTGTACAGGGGCTGAGCCTGAAGTGGAGCTTGTAGGGCTTGAAGAGTCCCATAGACTAAAGGCTCAAGACTTTCTGCTCTGATCTGATGTGGGCAGTGAAAGAAAGGGACACTGAGCAAGCTAAGTAAAGGTCAGCTAATTCCCAGAAGATTCAGTGTCATCAGTGTGCATGTGGAGGCAGCTTTTAGCAGATCTCGGAAGCAAGGACAATCTCAACAGGTAGTATGAAAGAAATTAAGCAAAAGACATCCAGCAGAGTTTGGCTGGAACAGTACACTAGCTGTATTTTAAGAAGTTTATGTTGAATTGAGATTCATGAAGAACTAATAGACTTACCAGGTTCTGGCATAGTCCAGGCTTTACACTTAAAGTGCTCACTGGGATCTGAAGGTTGACCTATTCCAACCAGATTTGCAGCAGCAACTTTGAATTCATAGAAGGCATCTTCTGTCAAATCCTCTACCTTTTTTTTATTTTGAGAAAACAATTTAATATATCAAAAGCCACAATTTATATTCATTTAATAAATACTTGAATATAAGCATAAGCATTGGTTAATTAATTATCAGGCCTTACTGTTGTGTTGGAGGATCTAATTTGAAGATTTTAGTCTTAAACCAACCACACTGCAGAGTTCTATATTATACATTCACATTTCTGTCACAGTATCCTAGGAATAACAGCACTCATATATTGGCATGAAAGGCTGTAAGAGGTTAGAGCAAAGGTCCGAGGAGCCCAATCAATTAATGACCACTAGCAGCTACTTATGGGTGAGTGTTCTAGTAGGAAATATCTTCTTGCATTGTATATGAAAGGCTACTCATAAGCCATTCACTTCAGCAAGAGTTCAAATGGTATTTTGGTTTAAAGAGGTCACAGTGGACTGACTGAGGAAGAAAGGAGTACAACAGGAGATGGAGTAAAAAAAAATCCAGTTAGTTCCACACTGTGCTGGTATAACTCTGGGAAAGAGCCCCTTAGTAATTTTTTTCTGGCTTTTTTTATGTGTCCATCTTTCTGTTAGTATAACTTACCACTATGAACGGAGAAAGTAAGCACTGGAAACAGGATGAGCACAATTCATGCCATTCCTCTGCAAATATCCCTGGTAAATGAACCCTGACTTATCTAATGAACCTATCCTCACATCAACATCTCAGATTTTGAGATGAAAGTAGAGGACTAAAAGGTATGAATGTCTTGACACCCTGAGCACCTTACAGTAGCAGCCCTCTTCCAGACCATCTAACTAAACAAAACAAGTCTTCTATACCTCATTCCTCTGCATGATTTTCCCAGTTACATTTAATCTTATGTCTCAAGAGAAGGAGAAGTTAAGGTGACTTAAAGTTAACTTACCCAGTTAAGGGTAGTACTTCTACTGGAGATACCGAAGAGTATTTTAGGTTGTCATGAATAAGTAAACTATTACTATGTTCTCTGTGAAAATGTGAGCTAAAAAAGGTATTTGGTGTGATTTCTTTAATGGTAAAGAACATGTGATGGGATGGTAACAAACATATGATGGGATAGCCTCAAACACAAGACCAAAGCAAACAAGGTAAAATAGAAAAGTCAGGCACTAAAATAATTTAGACGCTGTTTCGTGAAGCCAGAGAGTTATATATACAGCTTACAAGGCAGAATAGCAGCTCAGCCTGTAAAAATGATTTTGAAATCCAAGGTTATTAAGGGAAGGAATATTTGTGGGGTTCCCATGGAATTATTTAATCAGAGAAGGCTAAACCTTTAGTGATTTCCTGTTGCTGCACTGTATATCTTGGGGCATTCTCTGCCTGCAGTATGTCATAAAATATTCTTTGCTACTAAAAGCTGTCTTGGTTTTATTTCCCATCAGTATTTCAGATTCCAGTCATTCAAACTAATGTATGAAGATGCACCTTCAGGCACAACTACAGTTACTGGCAGGACTGACACTTAAATATCCAATTAAATTCTGAGTGGTAGCACCTAATTTACATTACTCATTGTTTACAAATGCATTAAAAAATAAAAATAACTGGAAAGTATTGCTTAGTATTGCTCTTTCATGTCCATTCTGCCTGCCCTTTTTATTTCTCAACACCCATGCTCCATCTGCTATGACGCCAACGCCAGTTATAAAAATCAGTCACAAGCACACATACACCTGACTATTGACAACTGCCTTTATGCATGAAACATTCTTCCTCAGCTCACCTGCAGCATGATTTTCTACTTTAGTGTCAAACATCAGCAAGACTTACTTCTGCCCTGAAGTTTATAGGACAGTTGCTGACTTGCAGAAATAAAATTTTAAGTATTTGTAAATAAAATCAGTTTGTTTAACTTAACAAGCTTCAGATTGATAGATTACTTTCTGTATCCTATTCCTCAAGGAATTTCACTTCCAAATTTTCCTCTTTTAAGAAACATTTCATACATTGTAAGTGCAACCAGAAGTAAATTATTTCAAAATTTGTACTCTGTAAAGGAGATGATAAGAGATAAGGCTAGGTTCATTAATATACATCCTTTTTCAGCTGAAGGCAGATTTTGAAAGTAAGAAAAGGACAGTTATATTTTTTCTCAGCCATCTCCATTTCATTTACAGGTGTCCAATTCTACAGACAGCACAGTCATTGGTCCTGCTAAATGCTTCCATCCTTTGTCTGTCCTTACAGTGGTGCTACATATAGTAGTGATCATTAATGAATACAATTTGTGAAGAATTTTATAGCTCATCATTTTCCTTGTGAAGAATGTGCTTCATGCTTTTCCCTCAAAAATGTTCTCATCCAAATGGCCTTATTTGTCTTAGAATTTCATAGCAGGGGATGACACTGATTGTCAGCCTCAGTTTTTCTCCTTGTTACTCTCCAAATGGAAGCACTTTGTTTTGTTGCAGTAAATGTTTAAAGAATTTCTGCGATTAAAAAAAAAAAAACAAAAAAAAACACAACAACAAAACCCAAAGTATTACAAATCAACTCCAAAAATACAAGGATTAAAAAATACCAACCGTATAAATTGTCTGGGTAATGAGGGAAGAATTGACTTCGTGCCAGTTTTGATGGTTAGCTTCCCGTTTATCCATATAGTAACCAAGAATTGGTGAGCCTCCACTGTATCTTGGTGCTTTCCATCCAAGGGTCATTGAATGACCATCACAGTTCAGAAGTGTGATAGCATGAGGATATGATGGACAAGCTATAAGGAAATAGGCAACATGAGAGTTAAGACAGAGTCTAAACTACTGCAATATAGAGGTTGTTTAGCATTTTTGGTATTGATTCTGTTTTCTGCAGCATACTGATGTCAGCTGCATATTGGTAGCAAAGTAGTTGGAAAGTTACTAATCAACATTCATTTTATCACCAGATAAAAATGTGTAAGCTTTTGAAACATCTATAAACTTGAAAGAAATGAAGTTGTATGACTGACTGATCTATGGCAATCATGGTTTTCTCCTACTATCCTTATATTATATGCCTTTTTCAGACTGTGACTACCTTTTTTGCCCTATATGAAATAGAAAACATTTAGACTTTCAGTAACTTAACCTATGTGGAGGCAGAAAAGTAATTTCCTTCATGAGTTTATCTGCATGGGTTTACTCCCATCTATAGCACAAGCAGAAATGTCAAACAGTCATCTTCCCAGAAATTAAGAAAACTCTTTTTCCTGAGTCTTTTATTCTCCTGATACTAGCAAGCACTCCTTCTAGCAAGAAGTTTTGCATTTGCCATCCATTCTTGAAATTTGCCCTTTCTTGACACTGGTGACCTGCAGTCAATGCAGGCTAAGCACCTGGCCCTAAAGCTCATCTGATATTTTCAGCTGAATTTCTAATATAACTTGAGAGAATAAAACTTACCTCATTCAGAAGAGAATACATTAGCAGAGACCCTTAGTACAGTCCCTGATCTTGTAGCTGTACTAGTGATCAGCATAAAAACAGAGAATAATCAGCAGTTCTGGCCTTTTGTTCTTTTTTTTTTCAAATGGGCCTTCTCAAAGCCATGAAATGTGGCCTTTGCATTTATTGCCACTTCTTGGTAAATAAGAATGACCACAGCAAACTCCTATAAATGCCCTTAAAACAATACTACAAAAAGATTCTGGTGATGCTAATGTAAGTCATCTATAAAGAGTCCTGCTAAATTCCTGTTAAGCCTACCATAAATGGATAAAAGCCATCCATATCCCATAAGCATGTGTAAGATCCATGTGCACTGTGTCTGGTGACATACCCCATGCAACCCCAACTTCAAAATACACAGTGACCAAGAAATAGGTGCAAGTGCATTTACAACACAGTGGTGATACGTGTACAAGTGTCTGTGCACCACCTACCCATATGAGACACACTTCGTCCTAAAAAAATCAAATAGAGTAACTTTGTCAGTAACATCCAAACTTATCTATTGTTAGACATTCTGAATTATAAACTTTTAGATGATTATTTCTGACAAGTATGTCTAAGGTCTTCTCCAAGAGGCAGAGGCCACTCAGCTGGGGACAAGGTGCTCTATTTTAAATTTTTCAGTATGAAATGAAACAGTCTAGAAATGAAAATTGGACCATAGTAGCCCAGACCTGTGTACTTTTTGTTCTAAGTAATTATCCAGCCTTTCACTCAACATGTAGCATTGCCACTGAAGGGTTCACAGTTGATCTTATACAAAGATTTTGTTTACAGATGAGTTTTCCAGAGGAGGCACATCGTGCTCCAACCTGGAGCAGACAAAGGGAATTTTCTGTTTGGTTCAGCCGCACAGTAATAAAGTTTCCTGAGACTCCTCTAAATGGAGCGGAGTCTGTGAAAAACTGTTTTGCACCATTCCAAGTCACTCAGAAACTACTTGTCTAATTTAATCAAAATTTAAGTTTCTTTGATACAGCCTAGTAGAAGGCAACCTTGTCATTACAGTGCATCTTACTCAGTATTTCTAACAGGTATTATGAATAATGTTTTATATAAAACAATTTATTTTCTCTAGAATTGCCACATGTCAGAGCATAGACATCATTAACCTTGTACTTGATAGCTGCAAGATGGTTGTTATAGCAAACCAGATCAGAGGAGATGATTGCTGAAAATATATGATTCATTCAAGAAACAAGAAGCAGAGTTGGACAGAATCACACTTACTAAGGGCTGCCTGCACTGTAACAGCCTCTGACTCCTGTGAGTTTTCACTCAATCCTATGGCATTTGCAGCTTTCACACGGAAGACGTACTGCTCTCCAGTTTCCAAACCATGAACAACAAACCTGGGTTAAAAAAATAACTTTACAGATTATTATTTACCAGAACCCTTCTATGCTATAATATGAAAAGCTCAGCTTCATCAGTGCTTCACAAAGGAAAATATTTCCATGAGGGAAACTAATAAAATGACATGCTGTACTACAATATAATAGAATGGGACACTGGAACAGAAGTCACTCATTAGATTGCTAATGGTGATCTAGCAGGTAGAGTAAGATAAAATACAATATATTCCCTCTGAACTTTGGCTTGCTAAATTCTAATCTATTCTTGGAACAGACTGTATTTTTCGCTGTACTTTCATAGTCACCATCAAAAATAGTTTTCAGTTTTGATCTGAGGTTCTAGGCAATTATTGTACTGGATGGAATAGTCAGATCTAATCTATTGTAGGATGTGTTCATGCATGAAAAGATGAAATGCTTTTTGTTATTTTTATGCTGTCCCAATCCCTCTGACCAAGAATTAGTCTCTACTTTTTCTTTGATCAAATTGTTTGACTACTTGAAAAAAGGATTCAGCAAAATACAAGATCACTCAAAATTCATTAATAACTGAAAAAAATACACTAAACAACATGATGTGCTTGTCATAGAATATACAAATTACACATCTAAACTTTACATTTGGTGATCAATTCTAAAAAAAAAAAAAGGAAGCATGATTGTCACAGAGGAAATTACCTGAAGAATCCCATGACGTGTGATATTTTCAGGAAGGAGTCAGAAATCGTCAGAAGTACAGACAGGGATAGTTTCATGACAAGCGAACTAGAAACAAAGGCTACCCAGAGATGTAGCAGATCAGGGAGCTCTGACATTTCTGGAAAGGGACACCTGGATTTCCTGCACAGTGGTGTCAGCAGCCAAAGCACTTTTCTCACCGTATTTATAGCAGAAATGGCCCAACCTTTTGCCCTTTTTGTCCATGGATTATGAAAAAGTTTTTGAGTTCTCTCTTCTTCTCATACTCATGTGAATCAGGTCTGTTCACCCCATATAATATGATTCATACTTTAAGAAAGGTATTTATTTTTTTCTTACTCATGTCCAAGGCACTCAGAATCATGTGTCTAGAACCTGCTTTTATAACTTGAAGGCATGAAATGAAAAAAAAAAAAAAGATGTTCCTCTTTGAAGGGGGGGAAAAAAAAACGGAGGTGAAGAGAAAGTCTGCCACCTGCCCTACAATTTGGAAAGCTTTGCTCTAAGAGTCTGCAGACTGTTTTTCTTCACATTCATGCAATATTCTTCTTCCATTATAACACCATGGCTTATCATGTAAATTGGCTTAAAACTATCCTACAATTTTCAAACATTTCAAAAATACAGAAATCTTGTCAATACCTGTTATATTTGATAGGTTTATGGTTACTAGGTTCCCAGTGATTTGATCCCACCACGGAATACTCAATGTAGTAGCCATATAAATCTTCTTCATGTTTTGGTTTATCCCATTGAACTACAACTGATGTCTTTGTATTCCTTGTGGCCACCACCTGGCCAGGTGCAGATGGGACAACTAAGAGAAAGAGAAAAAACACACTATTAGGAAACACATGAAAATAAAAGTAATTTGAACTACATGAAACACTGTATATTTTGATCATATTTAATCACTAGATCTATGACTTCTCCTACCAAGCTAATATTGTTATATGATACATATATTACTACATTTCTTTCACTCTAAGTCTGGATACTGGATATATATGTGTGTATAAATATATTTATTTTTCTATTTGTTTACTCAGAATACTCTAAGCTATGAGGCTCCTTACCAGTATGATTTTACATAAGATTTCTGAATAGTCAACTAGAGAAGAACATATTTTCAAATATCAGTGTGGATGAAGGCATATAGATATGAAAATGTTCACTCTCCAAAATCCTGCCTCAAATAAGAGGTTGATGAACAGCTCATGTCCTTGCAGCACTACTGCATCATTTAGGACATGCACATAAACTATAGAGGTATATCATGGGTGTTAAGAAATGCTGCCTTCCAGTCAACTAGTGACAATATTAATTTAGAAAATATGAGTTTTTCAGGACAACTTTAAGCATATATTTGAATGCAAAGAGTTTAGCTAAACCTAGCTAGATGAATTTCCAGAAGCATAGGAACATCAGTTGGAAGGGATCTCTGGGGATTATCTAGTTCATTTTATCACAGAGTGGGATTATCACCAGCACTAAATTGGATTGTCAGTCATGGGTTTGTCTGAGTCTTGAAAATTTCTGACAATGGAGATTTCACAGCTTCTCTGCACAACCTCTTCGAGCACTTCACTCTTGCACCTCTTTCATTAAAAGAGTATGTCCAGCATAATTTACTAAGCTTAAATTTTCAGTTGTTTCCTCTTTCTTTTGTCATTTGGCATTGCTGAGAACAGTTTGGCACTATCATCTTTGTAAGTCACCATCCAAGCTTTCATAATGTAAGAAACTAAGGCAATGACTCAACCTTTCATGACAGGGTAAGAGAGGCACCCCCTACCTATTTAAGGCATTTTAGTTTCCTCCGATTGATATATTGCAGAGAACTACAAGCAGCAAGAAATAAAAGAAAGGTGGCAACATTTTCACTTGGTCAAGTGAACGCCTAAGGGCTATCTTATTTTATGTACCAAGTGAAATAAATACAGTGCTTTTCTTCACTAGCTTGGGAAATCTTGAATGGTTTAAACAATTTATATGCATTAATGAGACATCAAATCAAGAATATATAAAAGCAAAAAACTATTTTAGTATAGTTAAGACCAAGCTGAAGGTATGGACTATATTTTTTAACAATGGTATATCAGATACTGTAAATATTTTTTGTACTACTAGCAAGTGTCCTTGTAAGTTACGTGCACTTAACAGTAACACCTATCAATACATGGAGATACATGTGACCTCTGCAAAATTGCAAAAGCAAAACAAATATTTGAAAAACAAGATGAATAGCCACTCTATATTTTCATTTGTGGTTTTGAATGTGGTCCCAGGATAAACACTTCGTGTTCCTTTGGAAAACTACTGATGAATATGCAGTTGTATCTTCCCCTATTCCTGAAATCTACTCATCTGCATGCCACAGGAATTCTTCACCAGCAGTAATTTGCAACTTAGAATACTAAGAAAAAAATGAAAGGCTACCTTATCTAGCTGAAACTGTAGGGACTTAGGTAGTATATAATTACCTGAGCCAGACAATATAATTATCCAAGCTAGTAATTAACCTGCATTATCCTATTGTTTTGAAAAGTCACATTAATAGAGCACTGAAGAGTGAATAACTGAAAAGAATTTAACTTTTTAATGATTATTGTTTTCATTAAGGAGACTTGCGAAGATTAGGAAAATTTTAGAAAATTTTTAAATTTTAGCATCTTGATCTTTTTGAAATCCTTCCCAGAACTGAATAAAGTTGATTACTATTACTGTAGATATATTAATCTAATTATAATGAGAATTGTCTATTTCCATTTTGTAAGATATCTATTGTTTTTATTAATAATGTCTTACAATTAATGCCTTACCAACAGTATCTTGTGGTTGAATAGGTTCTGTGATTTCAGATGGATCACTGATGCCATGTTTGTTTGCTGACAACACCCGGAAGACATATGGTTTTCCTTCTGCAAGGTCAAACACTGCATAGCGAGGAGATTTTACTGCAACTTGTGCATTGACTCTTTGCCAACTTCCACTGCCAACCATGGACTAAAAAAAAAAAAAAAAATCTGTGAATCGTTTCTGTGAACTGTCAAAAAATGAACATGTTGCTATATTGCATCTCATCATGAATATATTTAAGAGCTATGAGAGAAGGATCACTCTCAACTGCCTCACTTAAACACATGCAAATTCCCATAGCTCATGCGTGCCATTACTCTTCAAAAAGGTCTGAATACCTCACTGTCTCCCTGCTTGTCTCGACTTCAATACATGCACACTTATACACACAACCAGCCTTCAGTCATGGCCATTACTGTCCACTGTGATTGATCCCAAAAGAATTACTCTCATTTCCTGCAAGACTCCCTTGAACACCCAAAGGTTTGGTATCAAGCAAGCAAGTCCTAATCCAAATTCTGCAGAAAGGTAGAGCAGGAAATGTTACTTTACTCACTACTTTATGCATTCTGTTGAGTAACATCATGTCCCAAAAAGCATTTATCAAATGAAGTAATTACTTTTGAATATTCTCAGTGCAGCAGCTGAGCTTATCATCACCACAACTGTACTTGGAGGAGAGCCAGCAAACCAGCAGTCTGGGAGAAGTCTGCTGTTTGTTAGATTACCACATAAACTGTTCACTCTAACCAAAAATTAGCCATGGAATCTTTCAAAAATTTTAGTAAAACCCAAGTCCCCAGTAAACAGCTAAAAGAAAATTTCTTTGGTGCACAAAAAGCTGCATACAGATTATATGCTTAGAAATTTTTTGGAACAGAGAGTCTGGGGGCCAAACCTGATAGACTGTGAACTTCTTAGATAAGGAACAGTGTTTCAAAGGTGCTTGGAAACTACCCTGTATATAATGAAGCTTACTATAGATAAATAATAATAATGTAAATGGCTGGAGTCCATATATCAAAATCTTTTTCACAGATACTCAACCCACTTTGTGTCCTCAACAGAAAAAAAGAAATATAACATTCATTTCCTTCATAAAAAAAGCTGGAAAATATGAAATAAACATTGTTTTGTCATATAGTTTACTTCCTGACATAAAAAAACATTAATTGCTGCATTTCATTTTCACAGAAGAAAGAATCAGCATCACATTTTGCTCTGCTTCATTTATCTGCTAAATAATGATTTTAAGAGAACATGGTCCTTTATAGCCTAGCAAACTCATTTCCATTTTGAGTTTCTTGAAGCCTTTACAGATAAATTTTTATTCTTCAGGACTAAGTCCCCTTTGTTTGAAATAAAATAATTAGAAAGTGTGCTTTTCTAAATTAACAGATGACTGTGGATAGCAAAAACCAAACACCCATCTATGAACTGACTACACCATTCATATATATTATTTATATGCAGAAAGATTTTTAGATTCAGGTATTAATTAGTATAACAAAAACATTATTTCTGTAAAACAAGCACATAACGTGTATTTTTCAATTCATACTTAGAATGAAATTCAGATAATCAAATGTAGGTATTCACTCAGTGGAAATCTACCACTTATTTCTATGGAAATTTTCATTACTTCTTTTCAATGTGAAAGGCAGAGTAGGATAAATCATCACATGCTTGCTGGAAAATTTAACTAGTGACTGGTCTTCATTTTACCCCAACTCGTTCAACATCCAGCAGGTAATAGATGATGACAAATGTAGAAAAGGGCCATAAAGGTCTTTTGAAGTGGAGATTTTTTATTTTTCTAAGAAGGAAAAGACAAGATGGGGTCTGCAGAAAGAGGGGTGATATGAACAGGATGACTGGGAGATGAACTGTGGAGGAATGTGTAGAATTTGAGATGTAAGAAGAAAACAACTTGCACAGTAAGGGCCTGAGAAAAGGCTGTCACAATATTCAAGATGTAAATTGAATGTGTGGCAGTTTTATGGACAGGTTTAGTGTTTGTGGATTGTTAAGAGGGAACATATGGTAGAGGCATAATTCATAAAAACTAAGTATAGCTTGACACGTAAAGAGTTTTAGAGGTCAGGAACCAGGCTCATTTTACCTACTGAGAAACTTCTGTAACCCAACATAATTTAGAAACCTGGCTCATGGACAGATTTATCTAAATTTTAGTCAGGTGGGTGAAGAACAAACCTCTCCTACTGCGATCAAGGAAGTCCCCTTTCAATTCAAAGTGAGAATCAAACTAGGAATCACATTTATTCCTTGGTCTACCGCAGGACTACCAGAAACTTCCCTTTAATACAGACAGGCTGAAAACTCACAGTCATGTCTGTAGGAAACTTAAGATGTTTCTTTTCCACTTTTTTAAACTGCTAATTTACACAAGTAGTTTGTTCCCATTTTAGATAGCAGTAAGCAAATAGCACAGGGGCATTATTTTCCCTGGACTTTGGATTTCAATGCTCATTAAATCATGCAATAAGACATTTGATTATTCATGCTTGTCTAATATCCCATTTTCAAATCCTGCAAGACCACAGAAAGTGTTAGTTTTATTGTTCATTCTGCAGTTCTGAAAATGGGTTGAATGTAATTGCACACAGCAATGAAGCGCCTTACAGCAGAATGCCACTGCACAGTACAGTACCTTCTCAATGAAATAAGTCAGTGGCTCCCTGCCACGGGGAACAGGTGGATCCCAGCTGAGGACAACATATGTTTTGCTGATTTCCGAAGCATGTACATTGGTGGGAGGGCCTGGTATCTGAACATGCCCTGTAAGAGCAATAAATATAGTGAGTGTTAAACCACAGATGAACTCTCAGAGTCAGCACTCATGCTACAGCTATATTTCTGAACTTCCAACCTCCAGAGCAATGCTCTGCTATTAGAGGCTGTGATGTCATCTCTGCAGTTCACTTGCTCACTTCAATCAAATTTTGATAAATCAGATTTCAGTATTAATAGTAGTTACTTATGTTTTCAATAAAAGCTAAATATGCCCCTGGAATCTGTGCATTTGTCACGCTTTTTTCTTTGATCACATCAGAATTATTTTGACCTGCTGTAAAAAAACCTGTTATATGCAAACATGAGGTTTTTTTGACTGATGCCTAAGGGTTTCTTTGATTTTTGATTTTTCAATTGTATAGATGTTAGAAATTATTGTAGATCTAATGTACTAGTAAAATAACTTCAGTAGCTGAATGTTTATCCATACTAACCCCATCCTATATCAACCCCTTAGAATTCCAGTAGCAGTTTAGTCTCTATTTCAAGGTAGAATTGCAGAGAAGCGCCATGAAGCCTGTACCACAAGATAAAGACAGGGACAGAAGGACCTCCAAATCTGAAGCTTTGGAAGGCCTCCAAGGACCTGACGTGCTGTGAAGATGACAATGATGATGAAGGAAGGGTCCCAAGACCCCAGACCCAATTCCCGACGGGGTGTGCCGGGGGGCGGAACGGGGCAGGACTGGGGGAAATAACAGAATGGGATTGGATGGACATTATTGTAAAATCTTGTAACTCGGGTCAAAATGGGGGATTTCTGTGTAAATGTATTCCTGGAGCCTGTTGGCTCATTAAAGCTTCTGCTCACTTATCTTATCTCCTACCAGAATCTGCCTGCAGGTTTTTTTCCTCACTCCTTAAGGCAACAGATCAAAGACAAAAAACTAAAGAGTTATTATGAGAAATTAGAATAGAATAATATCTGGAAGGGAATAAGGAGAAAAACACCTTTAAAATAAAGAGGAAAGTAGAAAAAGGAGCAGAACCTGTTTGCAACATATCCTATAACACTATGGTATTACCAGCTGTACAGTCTAAAGCACTTGTAAAATCTCTGAATTAGTGATGTCACCAGCCCTCTGGTGGCTCCAACAGGTAATGTGGCCTGATCAAATTCTCCCCTCTCACTCTGCAGGGTTATCAGGAATGTCAGACAGCACCTGCCTACCCCGGGCCAGGCTGGAGGAATTCTGCATGACCCTTTGTGGTCCTGCTCACCCACTGTTGTGTGAGAAAAAGCCAGTTCAATAATCCGAGGAATTAAAATGGTGTAAAACAGCTCTAGATAGGAGAGGCTCAGATCTGTGAAAGACCACCACGCAAGCATAGCTACACAGCCCTGAAGAAGCTTCCTCTTGGTAATAGGTGAGAAAAAGCAACTCAACAGATACCTAAAAATATTTTATTTTTATGGCTTGTAAGAGAGAAAGAAAAAGGCTTTGTTCTTTGAAAGTACATTTTTCCACTTCTCAGGCTAGCAAAGCATATATCCTCTAAATGCTCAAGATCTGACATTGAAAAAAAAAAAAAGAGAAAAATATTTCAATAATAATTTCTAAATCCTGGAAGTGATGTTTTAATAGTTTACAAACATCTGTAGAATGAACTAGGCTCAAATGTACACTGATGGTATTTCATCATATACATTTCCCAATCAAAACCAGGATTTTTATTAAAAGCAAACTGACACACTCAATGAAAATGCTTTTTATATTTGATATACTGCAACTATATTTTTCCTTTCAGAAAGGCACAAGAATTAGATGAATTTAAGACAAAATTACCAAAATACAGTCAAGAAAATTACAATAATCCTTCACAGTATAAAGTCAAAAGGTTTCCAATTGGTTTCATATAACTAAATCTCAACATGTTTTCTTGCATCCTTGAAAAAAAACAAATCTACTGTACTTTATAATCATATAACATGATGGCACAGCTTGGTCTCGGAATGGAACACCATCCTGCACTAAATAAGAAAGCCATTTGTGATCTATGAAAACACTCTTTCAGAAATAGTCTCCAATCTTACAGCTAAAAGTAGTGATCTATATAAGCAGTAGTATTTGGATATTCATACTCCTTTACTAAATACACACATTCATGTAACAGAAATCTAAATATCATTATTTATGAATATGCCAGAGAGGCCATTTACTGCCTTTGATTATTCTCAGGTGATCCTGAGAGCAGGAGGACATTCTGAGAAGTCAAACAATTAAGTCAATTATAATCTAATCGTATAATTTGATTCTGGACTTTTAATACCCATCTCAATTCGTTTAAGGTACCATTGTAAAAAATAGAGGAACTTCATCTGTCTTGTCCATGACTTGGGGAAACCATTTAATGTCTGATGTCCCTTCAAACTACACCTGTTCTCAGGTGGTTTCTCTTGTACTATGTTATTATTCGATTTACAGCTTTATAACCTTTGTGAAAGAGTGCAGACAGACTCTTTCTTTACTGCTGAGCCATTGTAACATTTTTGACAGTTTAAGTGTAAAGAAGATCATTATTCAAGACTAAAAAACAAAATCACCATATAGGGAAACAATGAAAACTAGAAGGAACTCAGATTTTATCTCAAAAGTTGGCAGTGATCTCTCCAGTTCTCTTGAGGAAAAAGAATTAGTTTATAACCCTAATGTTAAGAATAGCCTCTGTATTTAAATAGCTATATTAATTAAAGAATTGAGATGGATTGTTTAAGTTTTTATGAAAATGGCACTAACTTGGTCAGACCATCAAAATCAGTCTAAAGGAACTATATTTAGCTCCCAGAAGTATAGAAAGAAGGGAAAGGTGGGCAATCAAATGCAATGTTCAGCCTTTTAAACTCAGTTTAGCACTACTCAAAGCAAAAAGGTGAGGACATTCTGCCAAAACATAATAAAAGTTTTGCTGTTAGGAGTATGATGTTCTCTGTCCTTCTAAACCTCACCTTTCACTTGTGTTCTCTTAGGTTCACAAGCCAGGATATTTATTAATATAAAGACTTTACTCACTAGATGGATTTCTTTCCAAGCTGTGTTTCTAATTATAATGCTAAATTCGTGGAGCATAAGCAGATGGACTAAAATTGTAGAAATGCTACATACCTTCAAGGTCATCCTTACTGATCAAAATCTTTCGCCCTTCATCCACATGGATAGCTGTTAATCGAAATACTCAATTAGTTTCTCAAACTAGATCAATATATTTACAAATTTTGCAAATTATTGTTCATCACCTGTTCAAAAGCCTGCATATCTCCTTTTCTATAATGTCATTTTTAAATCTTTCCCCAAATGAAATCAACTCAAAGTTGTACACTGGCTTATTCACTTTCATAGGAAAATAGAGCATGATAAGACAGTGCTATTTAAAGACATGCTAAAAAGCAAGACTTATAGTCACAGTACATGGATTTGGTTCTGGGGCAGATGACTAAATAATTGTATCATGAACTAGACTTGTGTTATAGGAAGAGCAAAAATGCATAAATAAGGCATACAGAATGGAAACGGTGCATATTCAACTCAGATTTCACAGGCAACACCGGAGCAGTGCTCTGAATTCTTCATAACTAACTTTAATTCCCTTTTTGAATAAAAGGAGCACACAAAACAGAAGGTGTGATGTGTAGAATCTGCACAGGGATTTAGGACAAGGCTAAATCGATAAAACTACTCCCCAGAGCAAGTCAGCTTACTCTATTCATGAAGAAGCTCTCATAAGGCTACTTTGCAGTCTGTAGCGAGATATTCAATCAACGGAAGAAATAAACTCTACTCCTTAGGTTAACTAAGCAAACAGAATCTTAAATAAAATAAATTTTAAAAGAAAGATCAAATATTCAGCATTTGTTTAGCCTTGCATAACCTACTTTGCGTTCTCTCCAGGTCAGCGGGGTCAAGCGCTGCAACTGGTTCAGAGGCTCGAGAAGGCCTGCTAATGCCAGCACTGTTCACTGCTCGCACCCGGAATATGTAAGACCGTCCCTCGTAAAGACCAGTCACAGGGTACTTGCAGATTTTTACAGGAGCATCATTGCACTGGACCCAGTTTTCCAAACCCACTTCACATCTTGAAATAGCAGAAAAGAGCATTTATCAGTATCATCTCACAATACATATGCACTATCCTGCACCACAGAAGTCATCCTCCCTAAGGTGAGGAACTAAACCATACACCTCATTAATGAAAGTCACACACTATTTACACTATTCTCTGATCAGACCACCAGTTTCCACCCTGTTCATATTTTCTCATAATGTCATTTTTCTTCCACAGTTCTTGGCCTTTTCAAATCTCTCTTTTTCCTTTTATTTGCTTCTCTTCCTTGTCATATAAAGAATAAATTATTCACTTTTCTTTTCAACATGAATCTCCACAGAACATGCTGAAATTTCAACATTCCCCTAATCTTTTCTCTCTCTTCCTTGTTGTATTTTCAAGCAAATATCTTCATGTCAAAATGGTTGGGCCGCAGAACATAGGAGTCATCAAGAAGCAGAGTGATGTCCTCATACTGGCTTCTTTGTGTGTACATATATGGTTTATGCCCTACTACTATAAACTTTTGTGTAGAAGACTGTCTTTTGCCCTGACAGTGCCAGTCATGATCAAGGGCTTCTTGACACTGCAGTAATCCAAGCAACATGTCAAAAGGTACGTCTGACTGGATTATACCTGGTGAAATATTCCTATGATCTATGCACTATACAAATTGGATATAGATGGTAGAGTCCCCAGGTCTCAAGTTAATTTCCTCAGACTGACTGTCATTTATAAACCAACATTTTCCAGCAATTCCAGACAGTTACCACTGAACCAGACCAAATTACAGGGTAACAAATAGCAGTGAGCTGCAAATGTTGCTTTTAAATGAAGAGCAATATACAGTATGAATTAATTTCAGCAATGTTTTTGTGACTGACAGTTTCAGACATAAGGGTCAGATGTTCTGCTCTGGCTACAAGGGGCAGGCATGCACTTCAGTGAAAGAGACATGCAAAACAGCACTTGGATACCCTGCTCCCCAGCTGCCTGCACTGAGCTGAAACCCCAACAAAGTGCAAAGCCAGCTGGAGAGAAGACTGCCATTCTGATTTAAACTACCAGCTCCCTGGAGCCCAGGCCTTGAGCTCCTGATGTACTACACTTAAGACAGAAATAAAAAGATAATGTAATAACTCCTAGATTTCAGGTTTTGCAGTATACAGATTAAAGAAACTAAATCTAATTCAAGATGCCCATGGATTCTAGCTTCTATAAATTAAATACTGTCAAGGCTCATTCTC
>JAWWMO010000121.1:94565577-94576315 GCA_035047845.1 Dendrocincla fuliginosa
TTAAAGAAACTAAATCTAATTCAAGATGCCCATGGATTCTAGCTTCTATAAATTAAATACTGTCAAGGCTCATTCTCACATCCATACTATTGAACATTTTAAGTGTCTGATAAAATGTGTCTGCCTGCAAATGATTACTTGGAATGGCCTCCAGCCCCTGCTAACTCCCAGACTGTGCCCAGAATTGCCTGGGAAAGCATTAGATCATCTGGGCTAAAAGTTTGCCAGGGAACAATTTAGTAATTTAACACAGTGTGTAACTGAGTTCCCATGCCAAGGGTCTGTAAAAATATATCTAAATAACACATGCATTGAAGGATATAACAGTAATTCGTTTTCTCTTCAGTCTACACATGTTTCTGGCAACTAACAAAATTAAATAAATCTTAATGTTTACATACTTGTCAACAAAATATCCAATGACTGGGCTCTCACTGGTTGTGTTCGGTGGTTTCCAGGTAACAATTACATAATCTCTGTTAGCATCATGACATTCAACATCCATCGGTGCCCCTGGTGCTCCTGCGATCAATGCATCAGCATCTGGACCACAAATAAAAATAAATCGGTTTTGACCCTGACTCCTCTGAAACACATCATAAAGCCAAATTGAAGATTTCCATTTCATTGTGCTATTTGTTTATATGAATGGAAACCCAAAGATTTCATGACATACCAATTCGCTGCAGTAACAATTCAGGACCATAATATCTATACATTCCTATAGATAAAAATGTTCAGGGATAGTTTTGAGGATAGAAAAGCTGTTTAGACATGAAACACCTATTACTTTTCATGAAAATTAAAAGCCTAACCCACCCATTTGTTTTTGGTGCTCTGTCACACAGACAGCTGTGGGTCAGCATGTTACTGCTCAGACTAAGGTAGTCAGTAAAGAACACGTAGCTGGGGAAAATAAACCTCTTAAAGAATAAAAATTTTGAAAATTCCTGGAAGATTTCTAAATGCTACTTTTTGGTTATAGCCTTACAATGCCAACAGTCATAAGTAATCAGTGTTCCACTTTTAAGATACTCTTCTGTGGCTTCATTTTGAGAGATCTTGACTCATGTGGACCCACAAATTCTAATGAAATCTCCTAACAGGTAAAGTTCTCTCCCTTCCAAGAAAGGTTCTATAACAAAAAAAATCTCTGTATAGGTGCTGAAATTTATACAGTCTAATCACAATTGGTTGTGAAGTGGTTTGTTCTCACTATCAGATCACAACCTACATGAAACAAGGCAAGAAAATGCCCAGCAGAGAACACCATAGACTCCAGAGGACATAGCTCAAGGCCAGGGCCCTGTGCATGCAAAGGGATCAAACATAGTATAAAATGAAGGTACCTAAAATTGACCCATCACTATAACAAAAACTTCTAAGTTACTATATATTAACGGGTCTTTTTTCACCTGGGTACTGTCTTTCTTAGAAGGTAACTTGGAAATAGAAAGCTTTAGCAAATTGTTTCCAATAAGATCAGGATGGCAGAGTGGCCTGTTTGAGATATACTGCAAAGCTGATGAAGCCCTTGCACTAATCCCATGAGGCAACTGGATCTCAAGCCCTTGAAAAAAATATTTTTGCCCCTCCACCCCACACAAGTCTGGATGATACTTCTGCAAGACACGTATGTTCCAATATATTTTCAAGGAGAACAGGGTCTAAAACTAATACAGCTACAATGGCTGCTGTGGCTGCAGTGGGGCTGTTCCTGTTTGACACCATCAAGGATGTTGCACAATGCTTTTAAAAGAGTGAAAGAACTGCTCAACCAGAGAGATTTTCATCTTTCAATGAAAAAAATAAAAAAGTGAATACTAAGTTCTGCTCACAGGTCCATGTGGAAGCTCATTCTTACTTCAGTGAGAGCTATGCTTGCAAATGTGATGGAAAATTCTGACATTTATTATATTTTAATACATTTATGTCCTTTTATCTATGTCTCTTGTGAAACCTGTATTTCTCAGTGAGAAATACAGCTAATTTCTTACTTTGCTTCTTTTCTCTGATTATTGACATGAGTGTAACTGGTGGGAATATTTCTTTTGCTTTCTTCTGCACACACCTTTAAGGCCAGGCACCAGATATGAGAATGCTTAACAAGACTCATTTCCAGTTGCCAATCTCTAAAGCTAAAACCATCCCAGTGAGCACTGATTATATGCAAAGATGTTTATTTCCTATCAGGAAAGCAGATAGCAAAAAAAGAAAAGAAGCTATTTCTTCACAAGAATGGTTTTCCAGTTCTTCAGGAAACAAAATGTCCTGAGGAGCATGTTCCTCTTGAAGTTCCCCCTTCACATAAAGTGACTACTTTTTTCAAGTACAGACTACCATATACAAACCAAATTGCTACAAAACACCACAGGGCTAGATTTCTTTTGTACTTCAGTCATTACATAGGATTGTTCAATAAAACTAACAGAACTAACTTATATACTTCCCTTTTTCATTGCTCCTAAAGAAATAGATTAAAAGTTTACCTCTTACGAACAGGTATGCGCTGCATTCACTGATTCCACCTCTTGTAACCATGCGCAGGGTGTATAAACCTTCATCATCTTTGTTCAGATGAGTAAAGGAAAGAGCTGCCTGGCCTTCTCCAAAATACAGCTTCGTCCACTTGGAGTCCTTTATCAGCACATCTGGAAGAGAAGGCCCATCAGATGCATTTCTATGCTGACAGAACAACCTACATCCTAGTGCAGTTCTCTGCTAGTCAGGAGCACAAACCAACATTTATGCCAGTTTTATTCAGGGTGATAGCGCTTTGATCCTATGAAAACTCTACAGAGAGTAAGTTGCATCTCTCTAAACTCATTTGATCAGTGAACTTTAGAGAACATGAGGTAAAAGACTAGGCTATGCAGTGCCAACAGCATAATTCCCACCACTATAATTTTTAATACATGGAGAGAGAAAATTTTATCCACATTTAGAAACAGTGACATGAAAACCTGCCATACCCAATGAATGCCAGGTGGAACTTTGTTTCATTTTTAATAAGTTTTTCTTCCTTTTCAGGTCAAATGTCAGATTACTCAATTTCTTACTCCAAATTTAAAAACTAGATTTCAGTTTCATCTGAGGACTGCTATAAATATACACCAAACTTAAATCTAGAAGGCATCCTGTTGAGCAGTGAATAAAATTAAATTTAAATCTCTCAAAGGTGAGAGGTGGTGACCCATGATTAATGCAAATTAATCTGATTGCTTAGTGAAACCAGAGTAAAAAAATGAACAGGACATTTTATGTTAGCCAAGAGACTTTCTCATATCATCTTTTTTAATGACTGATTGGATTATTTTTGATTTTTAACTCCCTAAGACCTATTACATACTAATTTATTGTAATCAATGCAGCAGAACTGTATTTAAAAGAGCTGAATATCTATGAATATCTATTATTCTATTACTTAAATACATTTTGAAGCAGACACTCAAACTATTGCAAAGGAATCAGTTTTTCCTCCTACCAGCTGAATTGCATAAGAAGGTATAAAAAATTACATATATTCAGATACTAAAGCATCTGGAAGACACACTACTAAAACTTACAGCAGTAAGTTGCATAATCATCTAAGCATGTTGTTGTTTTATGAGAAGCACACAAAGTAAATTCAACCACATTCCTTCCCATGAGAGCCTTGATCACGAGATTCTTACCTAGAAAATCTGAGTGTCCCTTTTCTGTCACGCATGTCACAATGGTACTCAGACTTTGTGTAGAAAGACATCAAGTACTTTAAACTAAATCAGATAATATCTTCCCCTAGAATCTTTAACTAATGCATGGGTTCTGTGGAAAACACTGAAGAAAAAAACCCTGAAAAGCCCCTTTGAAAGGCAGGTCACCTATTTAGACTTCAAGCTTGATAGCTTGAAGTCTGGTTTGAACATAAAGAAATTTTAAGCAAGCCTGTAATGTCTATTAAGGCCAGAAAAATCTATTTCCATGCTTTATGTGTACCTGAGACCAGAAATTGAGGAGGCAGTTGTGTTTGGTAAGAGTGGAAAAACTCTCTCTCACACAAAGCCAAAGACCCACCAGAACTCAGCAGATGCTCTCTTTTTTTTTAATGCAGGCTGGATGAATGACTTTCTAGGCAAGACAATAAGAGTAAATTTTGGAGGCCACAAACATATTTAGAAGTTCTAATTGAAAAAGTATTCATAAAACTGCCATAACAATAATATTACAAGTTCTCACTACTGCACTCAATATCAACAGTCCATTCATGTGTTGTTCTCTGTTACTTCTCTCAGGATTTACCAAAGGACAAACCTGCAGGAGACTAACCCTCAGAGGCAGTGTGTCTCAAGTCCCACATGCTGTTTTCAGTACATGAGATAACTTCTCTAATATGATGAAAATTCATATAAAGAGTGGGGAACTACTATATAGTGACATTTCTTTTCATCATGTATTTTGTTCTTCTAAATTTTAGCTAAATTTAGCCCCCTTGATTTTTCCCTCTGAAGTCAATTATTTTATTCTAGATTATAGTATAGAGGGCTGAAGCATGCTAGTGCATATAGCTTTATAATGTTTATATTAGACTACAGATCAATAACAGAAAGTTCCTCCTACCAGCTGAACTCATATCCAGACTAGATATAGGTTCCTGAAGTATTCTTTTGATTTAGTTTCAGTATCTTAAATAGTTCTTTCAGTATCTTACATTGTTCTAAGTGGGTCATGAATAAAAGACATCATATTCATGTTTGTCAAATCCCAAATCACTTTAGAGGGTTTGATTCAGCTGATTTATGTGTTCCTGGGAGTCTAGTAGACATCCCCAATAAGGCTTACTAGCATGAAGTTTATTTATGCTAGGTAAACACATATTTCTCGTGTGTATAATTATTAGAAGTAAATCATACATATCCATCTCAGGGCTTTAGCTGTTATTATTTGATTAACACAAACTGGAAAATACAGAAAAAATACTGCTTGTCTTAATGCAACAATAAAATTAAATGTTATCTCTCAAAAGAATAAAAATGTCTAAAGCACATGATGTTGAAAAAATTATTACCCTTCTCATTGCTTACAATTATGCATTGCCTCCAGCTCTCAAAAGACTCAACAAAGGGAACTGTAGCACATAACAAAGATTCATAGTGCATGAATTCTTGTGGGTCTGGAAAGAAGTTCAGCCAGTTGGTGCACCTCTCATCATCGTGCTGCATGTACATGCAATGAAGAACAAATCTAAGCTTGTTCGTAACATCTTATTTCATGTAACATATGTAGAATAACGGGATGAAAACCTATCTGACTCCCTAGGAAAACCTACTGGCTTTAAACAGACCAAGTATTCATCTCAGGGAATTATCTTGGCATTATGAAAGCACAAAGAGAAAGGGTCACAAGCATTTGTTCGCTTATCTATAGTGCAAGAAAACTCATGTTTGATGAAAAGTGGAGCAATATTGGGTATCCTTTGAAAATTAGCAGTTCTTCATAGCTGCAGCTTCAAACTCAAAATCTGAGAGGTTTGGCACTTTCAGGAACTGTGCCCAGTAGGAGAAAAAGTAAAGGTACCCTTGAAAATTATGGCTCGTCTCAGAGTCAGGTGAGCAATTATTTACAATGATAAACATCTAAAAGTGTACAGTGAAATCCCTGTACACTTCAGTGGGAACAGAATCTGGATTCAAGGAGATGCCTTAGAATTAAAAAAAAATTAAATTTAATTTGCCTGCAAATTAAAAAAAAAAAAACCTCCATGTTTATCATTTCATATTTTTTATTTTACTAACCTCTAATAGTTCCATCACAATGAAGTAGCTACAGTGACAGACAAACAGGAATGGAAGAGTAAGTAGCAGTTAAGGATCAGATGTGAACCTATGTAAAACTACGATGTACATGAAAATAAAAAGGCATAATGAGCAGCAAGAAAAGCATCCTTTTTCTGATTTTCCTAATCTTGAATTTTCTTGTCTTATTCATCTTACTGTCATTTCTTAGTTTATTTATTACAGTCCAAAAAGCAGTCTTGGGAGACCACAATTCTCAAACGTGGTCATTAACCCTTAACCCTTTGAGGAAAAGTCCCACCACTCACAAATAACCAAGGCTTTCCTCAAATCCTCAAGCAGAACAATTACTTTATAATCCTACACAGAGATTGTGGTTGGTGAAAAGTGGTGAGCTAAATATCTACAATAGGTTGCTATCCATTAAACTCTAAGTAGCTAGTTTTATGTTCCAAAACCCTGATTTGGTGAAATGAACAAACACTACTCATGCAGGGTTAGTGTACCATCCCCCAGAGTATATAATATGCTTAGTGATGTTGTTTTCAGTACTTCCTGGTAAGACCGCTTCACTTGGTATAACATAGTTTTTCACTGACAAAAGAGGCAAGGAAAGCAACCTACCAACATGGCATATAAACAGCAGAGCAAAGGCATGTGTATGAGGCCTGGCTCCTATAAGCATTTCCTACCTATACATGAATGTGATTTTAATTTAAAACTCACAATAAGTGGAGACCCGTGACCATACCTCAGTCCTTCAAAATTCAATTTACTTTTCTGTGAGTACTCTTCAGCTCAGTGGTCACAGTATTCAACTATGAATCATAGTCAAGGATGAGAACTGAGTCTGGATCTCCACCTAGTCAGTAAATGTTCTATCTATGGTGTTATATAATATAAGGTTACCTTCTGTTTCTGTAAAATGTCTGCTCAAGAAAATGTTGACCAGGGCACATAATTGAGAATGCATGTCTATAAATTCTAGCTAGATACATTTGTTTGGTCTATTCCAAATTTAATCCTGAGAACAGGATGTTCTAAGCCTGACGTGTCCTAGTGCCTCCTCCACCATTTTCCAGGTAGCTGCTAATCAGTGTACTAACTTACCATCTCTATACCACTCAGCACGAGGTCGTAGTCTTTTCAACTCTGGAGTGATTAACATAGAACACTTCAAGGTCAGTGTTTCACCTTCAGTTGCAAAGGTGACTCCGAACTTCTCCAGAAACTCGACATCAATGTGGGTGAAGCAAACTTCATATGACAGGGGCACTATGTGTGAGAAAATGAAAACATTCTTGAGTACAAGTAAATTGTACTTGGCACAAAGAGATTACTATCTGAACAGGAGATGGAGTTTTCTGTATGCTTATCCTAAAAATTCAGCTGAGGAAGCGAGAGCATCTTGCAACAGCTCCTAATGTAACTGAATGCTTAGAAAGCAAAGTCAGAAGAAGCAAGTTGTATCCAGTTTTCTCATCTGTAAAATATTACTCTGATGAGAGTACATAAATTATCTATGGAAATAGAAAAAAAGGCTTACAGTGGAAGGGCATTATCCCAGCTGGGTGAGGCTCTTCATCCTCTCTGAACCCTATAAATAAACATACAATAAACATTCAATGACATGAGCATTATATTTCTTTATTGTTTTAATTATGAAGTAGGACTTACTTCGCACAATCACAGCACAATTAGTTGATGCCTGACCGTGGACATTTGTTGCAACTGCTGAATAGGTAGCGGAATCATCAAAGTCAGCTCTGAAAAGGGGAAGCAGGAAAGCAGATGTCTCTTTAAGCAAATAAAAATTCTCTTATGATTGATATTACAAGCAAAGCTATGTCAACATAAGGAAAGTGTATAAAGCTCTTTACTGGTAAGAAAAGTGTATAAAGCTCTTTGCTGGTGTCACACAGTGCAAGACATTGATGAAAGACAATGAGAAAGCTGCTACTGTTCTTAACTGCAGTTTTATCACAGCTTAGTGTGCAGATTGCATTAACTTGAGCAAACTGGAAATGACCTTTAGAGAATGATCAAAAGGAGATAGCTGCAGAATGCCAGTCTGGCCATTCTCTTTCTGTATGTAACCTTCTTCCTTAATCCATCTTGCCCTTCTGCCACATATTTTAAGAAAGACACATGGAAGAAAAGTACATGTGATGCCTGCAGAAATTACTCCTATGGCTATTCCCAGCCAGCAGATACTGGTATTTTTTGCCTCTTTCATATCTCTTAGTCCAGAGGAAATTATAAAATAAGAGGAACAAAATTGTTTATGTGCATAAATGGTTTGATTTGTTATATTTTTTAGTGAGAAAAATATTTATTGTGAAAGGACAATACAAACAAATACAAAGCAAAAAATAGTTACTTCATGTAAAATAGGACCCAGTGATGGATTGCCTCACTTACTAAATCCTTTCTTGAACAGGAAGTTCCTTCAGCAGATATATAGCCAGATGTTAAGATATAGATACAAACGTTGATGCCACAATTCATTTCTTATTTGAAATGGAGTCTATCAGGAATAGTTTGTTTAGCAGTATATATAATGGAAGTCACTCAAAAACTTTCAGTTATGAGATACAATGTTGTACATGCATGCACTTAGTTCACCCTCAGAAGAACAAATTTATGTATTCTTTCCAGATGAAAGGGGTGAAATTCTGGTCACATTTTTCTTCTAAGAGGTCATATACCACAGGTGTAGGAGAAGGAATATGTAAAGGTGTTTTATGTAAATTGCATAATAGGATGTCAATTTTAGAGTATGTAGCACCTGTCACAGGTCCATCAGACACCAATATACACATTCTTGCATATATTCTGGACAGGAGCATATCATAAAAATCATACTATCTGTACTGTGATGGCTTAAACAGAACTTGATGAAAGTTCTATTAAATTGATATTTATCCCTCTGAATTTACAGGTCTAAGAGCTCCTCCTCTAGGCAACCCTTTAGCCACATATTTCACAAAACAAAGCAATAAAATACAAAGTTTATCATACACTTAATTATCAAAGCCCTAGCGGTTAGCCCTAAGACTAAGCCACGTAACCAAGAAGCCTGCAGCTGGGTAGGAATCCTTACTACAGTTTGGACAAACACAGTAAGTCTGAAAATCAATTTAAAATAACTGAAATCATAGATTCATTAAATCATTAAGGTTAGAAAAGATCCCTAAGATTATCATGTCCAACCTTCAACATAGCACTAACACCATGTTAGACCACTAAACCATGTCCTCATGGGCTGTATCTACATATTTTTTGAACACTTGGAGGGATGATGACTCTACCACTTCCCTGGGATACCTCTTCCATTGTTTGAGAGGCCTTTTGGTGAAGAAACTTTTCCTAATATCTGAACTAAACCTTCCCTGGTATAACTTGAGGCCATTTCCCCTCATCCTGTCACTTGTTACTTGAGAGAAGAGGTTGACTCCCACCTGGCTACAACCTCTTTTGGGTAGGTGTAGAGAGCAATAAGATCTCCCCTGAGTCTCCTTTTCTCCAGGCTAAACAAGTCCAGCTCCCTCAGCTGCTTCTCATCAGACTTGTGCTCCAGATCCTTCACCAGCATTGTTGCCCTTCTCTGGACACACCTCAAGGTCTCTCTGGTAGTGAGAGGCCCAGAACTGGATACTGGTTTCAAGGTGCGGTGTTAGAGCACTGAGTACAGGGGATACAGTCCAGGATGCCTTTGGCCTTCTTGGCCAACCAGGCACACTGCTGGCTCATGTTCAGCCGGCTGTCAACCAGCTCTCCCAGGCCCTTTTCTGATGGGCAGCTTTCCAGACACTCTGTTCCCAGCATGTAGCACTGCCTGGGGTTGTTGTGACCCAGTGCAGAAATCTGGTACTTGGTCTAGTTGAACCTCATACAACTAACCAATCGATCCAACCTGTGCAGATCCCCCTGCATAGCCTTCCTACCCTCCAGCAGAGCAACACTCACACGCAACTTGGTGTCATCTGTGAACTGACTGAAGGTGCACTTAATTCTCTCATACAGGTCACTGAAAAGATATTAATCAGGCCTGGCCCCAATACTGAGTCCCAGGGAACACCATTGCCAGCTGCCAGATGGATGCAACATTCAGAACTACCCGCTGGGCTGGATGTTATTTAACTTTTTGTTTATTTGTTTTCTTGAAGAATTTTTTAAAAATTACAATACCTGTTCACAGGTCTATATAAAGCTTAAATGATTCTGGACTTGTTTGAAACCTGTCAGACTTGACAACACTTCTTTGCACTATCTTTTTTTTAAAAAGAACATTTTTTTTCTATCCCAGTTTCATATTATTTAACACTTGTGTGAAAAAAAATGCCAAAAAGCAATGCAAAACTGCAGCACAGGCTTTTTTCCTAAGGCATGTTATAATGTCTCTGTACTGAAATGTACATAGTTCATGAATTTATAACAGCCCGGCACAGTGTCTTGCTGGAATATAACAAGTTAACAACAAATTAAGCCATTCAAAAATTTCTTACAAACAGGGCATTGAAGAATTAACTGTTCTGGAACTGTACGGCATTCTCAACACTCTGCACTATATCCCCGATTTAAGGATCACTATATAGAATATGCAGTAAATAGTGTATAAATATATTATATAATACTTAGTAAATTTAATAGCATATATTACATATTAGTGAATTAAACAGCGTTAGATCATTTGTCCCCAGAAACTGGATCTTGATCACGCTGGTGTCGATGTGTCAGAACACCCCTTGGCATGCCTTGGTGTGCTCCAGCTCGCCAAAAGGATTCCCACACACAGCTCAGGAGATAGTAAGGGAACTTTTCCAGAAGGCGGTCTGGATGTCTGACAGCCCTGTTCTCAAGGATGAGAGAATTAGCCTATCCCATGCCAGGAGGTCACTGTGGCAGAGGATGTCTTTAATTTGCTCTGTCAGGCGGAGCCCAGGAGTAGATTCCCTAGCACT
>JAWWMO010000121.1:94576415-94592159 GCA_035047845.1 Dendrocincla fuliginosa
GCCAGGAGGTCACTGTGGCAGAGGATGTCTTTAATTTGCTCTGTCAGGCGGAGCCCAGGAGTAGATTCCCTAGCACTGGTGGCAGGTATATGCCATAGCATGCCCTGAAGGCCTTGACCCCAGATACATGCCCTATAAAGTACATGTATCACTGACATACCACTCACCATCCTGCTAAAGACCTACCGAGGTGCACAGTGTCTTCCTACCATCTAAATGTCCAGGTTTCTCCTGGATGACCCTCCTGGAGGATGGTGCACACCTACACCTGGCAAGGCATTGCTGGGGGAGCCAAGCTGTGATTGCTGATGAGGTGAGTGCCTGGGTTGTACATGATTTAGACAGCATACAGCACCCGTGTCTTAACTGAGTGATAACATTACACCACCATTGCTGTGTTAGGCTATTCCCTCATATAACAAAGCATTTGCTTCTGTCAAATCCTGTCAAATCCAAATTAACTTCTCTTTAACATTTTGTGGTTGCTATAGAGTGTTGACAACAAAGATAAAAAAATCAACGTAGCTTGACTGAGGTTAGCACTGATTAAATCTCACTTCAAACCAGTCATCATCTGCTGTCAGTGTTGTCTTACACAGGATTTAGGATCTAAAGAACAATTTATTGTTAAACAAAAGGTGGCATAGAAATAATCCAGAAACTAGAGAAACATATATTATGAACTAACATGAGCTCCCAGACTGTGTTAGATGACTCAAAGTGTCAAAAATTTAAAGGTGCAATAACGAAAACGTTGCCCCCTTAAAAATGAAAAAGCAGAATGGCAGACACCTGATTAACTTTTCAAATGGATATATATCTCTGCTAATCTCAATCCCCTTCCTATATTTTTGCTCTCATGAGGAACAGATAAATACATCTCTTGATGAGATCTTTTTGTTTGTGATGGTGTCCTAGGTAAAGAAAACAGAATATGACCCTAAATGTCTCTAGAACAGACGGGAGATTCACAAAAGGGTTATATCTTGAGCCCAAAGAATCTCAGTATCTGAAAAGAAACTATTTGACAAAAGTTAGTGATAGAATTATAATTCTTTTGGGGGGGGGGAGGAACGAAAGAAGGAAGTTACTGACTAAGTATCTGACCACATTTCAACAATATCTCTCAGTTTTTACAAAAAGAAATGAGGTACTTATAGTTACCATGAACATACAGGCCAAGCATTTTCTGCTATTGAAGAGGTGGTAACAACTCTACCCATTTTCTGGAGGTTATTGCTTTGAAAGCAATTTACAATTCCTTGTTATGGTCACTCACCTGACATTACAAGAAAGAAATAAACCATTTTAGATAGACTAGCATTCATTGAAATGCCTTTAAATCCTATATTGGAACTGTAGGAGGTTTGCGGGTAAGAGTTAGATGGCACCTTTTTTCATACCCAATCTGAAGAAAGTTGGACAGGATGGCAAGTTACGACAGGTTCTGATTTTCCTTTTGTGCCAGATAATGCTCAAATTGAGGATTATCCTGGAAATTATCTGTTTCCCTGTATGCTAAAACCTGTATGCTAAAATTGCACTGTAAAGTGCATTGAGTCAAGATCAGTTAGAAACTACATTTGGAGTACCCCAGGGTGTGGTCTCTCTAACAGTTACTCTTGCATCATGATGGAGAACGTGTTTTCCAACCTTTACAAAGGTCAGATACAATATGCATAGAGTACATTTAGATAACACGAAGTGTGAGTGCAGAGCTGTATCTGTCCCAAGGTACTACTACTTTTTGTGAAAATTAAATTGCTCTGAATCCACATGAGGTTCTGAAGTGCTAATGTTTGTGCGGGGAATATTCCCCAAGCAGATACATCTATTTAAAATGCATATATTCATCCATCTGCCTAGTGTAGATTTAAACACAGGAGTTAAGAGTGAAATAGCATTTTTGCCTGAATTAGAACACAATTCAGTGCATGTCGAGAACAGGAGGCAGCACGTAGTAAATTGCAGAGTTTAAAATGCTTCCTTTGAATCTAAATGACAAAATTTTCAGTGTTAAGGCTATATGACATCAGTGTTGAAATACCCTACAGAATTGCCATCTCATGTGCTGGTTCTCCAGTCAGACTAAACCTGACTGATCCTTTTCGTTTGGGTTTTGTATTTAGGGCAAAGGGGACCTCTGCTATGAGGTGGCCACTTCCTCAAGCACCCAACTACTGCAGCCTGTAGGGGACAGTGGCTGACAGGCCAGAAGGTCACAGACCATTTTATTCGGGGGCTGTTTGCATTTCAGCAGGGACCGAGCGGCACACCGTTCCTGCTGCCTGTACCCTCCCTGGCAGTGCCCACCTGCAAACCCCGCGGAGCTGCAGTCCATCACCCACCTCCCCCGCACAGCTCAGGGGCTCTGCGGGCGCACCGCGGGACCGCCTTTGCCGCAGCGCCCCCGCTCCGCTCTGCGCCACCTCCCGCTCCCTCCCGCCCCGGATTAAATCATCTCAAGCCTTTTGTGCCTAATCGAACTAAAATAGCACTGTACTGACCGCACAGTGTCATTTGTTAAACGAGAATAGTTAGAAGAGAAGGTTCATTCAATTTTTAAGCTTTTCTTTGTGAAGCAGCGCTGGTGGTGCTGAGGATGGGTCTGAGGGCTGGCTCTGCAGGTGTTACACTGCACTCTGCTGGCTCCGCCGGGCACTTCTGCCCGTGCAGCCACGAAACCTTTTCTGCGACAATTGTATGCACTTCTGAAGCCGTGACTTTATTAAACGGGAAAGGGAGAGGGCCCTAATAAAAGACAACATCCTGCCAAACCTTGAGCCCTGTATATATGAAACTGTGAAATCACACCACACTGAGAGTGCTCCGAAAGTCAAACATCCTTCCCTGCTCCTTCTACCGTCCAGCTCAGCTCACCCTGCTGCTCACCGAGGGGTGGGCGTCGGGAATACCTCCAGGCTGGAGCACACTGCTGTCCCCAGGATGTGCCAGCCAACAGAGCAGGGAACAGACATGGTCATTCACAGTCAAATAAAGCTAACTGCATCATTTAAGAAGACATAAGAGTAAACAAAGAAAAAAAAAAAAAGCCCAAACCTGTTCTAAGCAAGTATCAGCAACCAAGAACTTTAAAATATGATTTTTTTCAACAGTTACAATACACACTAAGGCAAAAAATGGTTTTTAGCTATGTCATAAAGTAATGGGTCACCCTCATCTTGATTACTTCTGATATAGAAGTATTTCATTGTATTATGTGCCTCTCCACAGTTAAATTATGTAGGATAAAGAAATATATTTTAAACAAACCCTAAAATTTTCAATCTTTTCCTAATCACCTATCAAATGTGAGATGAAAGATGGGATGAACCACTACTGCAATGCATATAATTTCTTCTATAATTATGAGATGTGCAAAAAATAGAATTAAACTCCAACTCCCTTTTCTTTACTGCTCAAGAGAAATCTTGAGCAAAACTTCCCTTTGAACATGTCTAAAAGGAGAAAAAGAGGCACTATATGATAATAATAGCACTGAATGCATGCAGAAAATGTGGTAAATTAAGCACAGAGCATCATAAGAATATGAGACAGAGAAATGAAAATTATCTGGTTACTGTATAGGCTTATGGGCACTGGAGGAGAGCAAACAGTGGGGGATGAAACTGTGTCCTGTTACTACTTTAAGACAACAAGGTGACGTTAAGGTTTCGGTGCCTCAAGAATGTTTCCACTGGGATCAGGGAATACTCTTAGGAATAAATATCACACTTGCATAAGAAGGAAAAAGTTCCCTCCCTGAGCTTTGCTGAAGTGATAGAAAGGTAGCCAAGAAATTCCAAGGCCTTTCTGAGCGGCTGCGGATCAGATGACATGCAGCTCAGCACATTAGTATGAACAGCTGAGAAGAGCACAGAAGTGGATAGAAAGAAAGTCCCAATGGTTCCACCTCCCAGAAAACCAAATTATTCAAAAAATACAAAATATAAGTGCACAAAGATACATATGGAAGATCCAGAGTTAATTAATACAGGTTTGTACAAAAACATTAATTTATATATTTTAATTTCTACTCATACATCCGTTATTTTCAACACAATATACATTTAATGCCAATTACGCACTAACAAAACGTTCTTCCCTTTCCTGTATGTTCATTTTCTACTTTTTGGGACAGAAAATACAGCTGATGGCCAAGTTTTGAAACAAATTAGCAATAAATAAAAAGCAATTACATTAGACTTTTTAATTTAATAAATTCTAGGAATCATAACAATCCTCCAGTATTCTTTTAAGTGGAGAAGGGAAACCTGTGGGAGTGCAGCCAGGAATCTTTAGGTGGCAAAAAGACCACACTGCCTGACAGAATGAAAGAGAAATGAAGAAACAGTCTCTGAAGATGGCAGCTGGGTTGAATGAGAGGGAATCTACATGAATCTATAAAGATCTGGGACTAGTAAGCAGGGAGTGATGATGGGTGAGTGTGAGAACCTGAGTGGGGGCCAATAAATGACTTTGTGGTATGTTTGAACATGTCTGAAATATGGCTGGGTCTGAACACTTCCAAAGCTGATTGTGGATGGTGTCTACATGACTGATAACCAGCAGAGAAAAAAAGAAAAAAGCACCAAGGGGATAGAAGCCATTATTACTCTTCAGCCTGAGGGTTACAGATGCTCAAAAACCAGCATCAGCACTGATTCTCATTTCTTCTAAAAGCTATTTGCTTCCAAAATGTCACAAAGGAACCTACATACTACATAAATGATGTCTGGACTCACCAAGCAGTTCTTCATGGATGGTAACAAAGGGACACAAACAGTCACAGTCACCATCAGGAAATGACCAAAGCTTCATCTCCTGATTGGCACTCACACACATCCAGACAAAGGAGAGCATTTCCCATTTTTCCTGCTGAAAGGGAGAGGATGGCAAGAGCACAACCTGTTTTTATCTTCTAACCTCCTGTCTTTATTTTCAAAAGTGATGTCCAGTGGAAAGAATCAGCAGTGTGAGTAAGTTATCCATGGCCTGGGGATAGAAGACTGAGTATCTTAGAAGCATTCCTTAGGAAGCAACAACATAGTGATTCTTGCTGCCAGTTTCTGTACAGGGATAAGTTTCTTCCATCCTGAGCTATGAAAAGGTTGACAGTTGGGTTGGACTTGGCTGCAGGATGATGAAGGCAAGAAGTCTCTCCCAAAAGCAGAAGGAATGATGCACTTTTTTTCTGTACTAATGCCACAAGGCTGTACTCATGGCTGCTTCCACTGCTGACAGATGGAGGCAGGGTAGAAGATTAAATGTTTGGCCAGCCAAGCGCTACCTACAAATATTCCAGCTGTTTCAGCACAGCTGATGCTCATGTTCTGGAGAAATTAAAAGGAGGTGTTTGTGTATCTTCTCTAGTTAATAATTTTCTTTTTAAATACCACAGTAATATCCTCATTTTTCTTTGGACTCTCATATTTTTTTTAAAAAAGCTTGCACCAAGTCATATATAACATGCAATATTTCAATTGTTTAGGAAAACATAGGATTAATTTTGGGAAGCTGTTCTAACCAGGCATGTTCTATACCACAAGGTTAACATTTTGAAAAAAAATAAATTCAATTATAACCTTTAAAAAAATAACTTATACTTCTTTAGTTTTTGGAAGAAGAAAAGAAAAAAAAAACCAAAGAGTAAACAGAACCTAACAAATACAACTATGTATCGCTGCCCTGATCAGCTATAATTTTGTTTACCTTGAAAAGCTGCATCATGACAAGAACATACAATTTTCCACTTCAAATACTGAGAAGATATAATTTTAATAAAAATAGAACTGTCATTCTTTCAGCTACTTGCCTCTTCTTTTGTATCTTCTAGACTGCTGGAGTTAACGACTAAAAATATCTAATTTTTCATTTTCATAATCTAATATTCAGCTACTCAGTGAACCTTCTCTGGCCTAAGTGTGAGTACCATCAGAGAAGCATGCTGAATTTAACAATTCTTTGTCAGCTTTTGTATGAATGTTTAATTGCATTTGATATAAAATACTTTGCATAGAATATAAAAAACTTTGCATAGAATATAAAAAAAAAAACTGTTGTATCTCCAATAATATTTACCTGTTTATATGCAACACATGTACTCCATATTTGCTTTCAATTCTGTACTTTGTTGGGTCACTTGCAGGGGTAATCAGCTCCTCATTTTTGTACCTGACAATCAGGAAAAAAAATAAAACTCATAAATATCAGCAACAATTCATTCATTTAGTAGATCTTTGGATGCAGATATAATTTACTATCATTTGAACTCTCTACATGAATCTTCTCTACTTGCACAGAGTATTTTCCAGGATGTATGGATCAATACATATTGGACCACAAAGGCTAAGGGGGACCGTCATTGCAGCAGGGAAGTGGAAAGAGAAAGATGTACACCCAATCTAGAAGAGCAGATAGAGAAGTAGAGAGAAGATGGCATGTGACTTGAACTTTCAAGTCCACTCGTCCTGGCACAGGATGGGAACCAAACTTTATCTTGGACCACAGTAAAGCACGTCAACATAAATAAGGGAAGCAGCAACAGAACTGTGCTTCATGTTAGGTTGTCACAGTTCAGCCTGAGGCTCTCACATATGCAGGACAGCACTTGTCTGGAGAGGAGGGCAGCTGCAAGGATGTTAACTTTATGTCCTCCTCAACAGAAGATAACACAGAGTGACCATAGACACAGCTCATGACAACAATGGTGCTGTGCACATTTATCCAGGCTTAGCAAGTAGCCTGTGAGCTCTGTGTATTTTGTCATTTGCTACTTCATCATCAGGGAACTCAATGGCCAGAAAGACTGGGATGACTTCCACTGTCTGCCTCCTGAAATACTTGAGTTTGTTTCTCACATTGCACAAGGCCATTCAGCAAGTTGTTCTCCCAATCCTTCATACGCAGTACCAACTGCTACGATCCAGCACATCTATGAGGATTATAAAAGGGATTTAACATAGCCATTATGTATGTGACACTTATCAGTTATGTCATAACTTTCAAATGAAAAGAGCTTAACAACATTTTTAGAGGGCTAGGAAAGGCCAGTCTCTTACCATTGTACAACAGGGGTTGGAAATCCTTGTACAGTGAAGCAAAGGCTCACAGACATCTTTTCCCAGACAGTGTGAGACCTCAGACGCACTAGAATTTCAGGAGCTCGACTTATACTTTCTTCAATAAGATGTCTTTCCAGTGCCATATTTTCTTCTACCTATTAAACAAAAGAAAAGAAAGGAAGCATCTGGCACCAGACTCAAATGGGCAGAAGATCTAATCTTAACTCCACAAAAAGATGCCAAATCGCTACTCATATTTGAAGCACAGGCCTAAATTTCAGTATATCTTGTGAATCTGTTCAGATAGGAACAAAAAGATTCAGCGAGTACCATCCTTTGCACGGCAAGTTTATCCAGATGTTCTCTAGCACGGTGCCTGGCTGTGTGAATCTCTTTTTCCAAGGCAGACAACTCACTGGCAAAACGGATTCTTTTCTCATCACTTGAATGAGACTTCTGCTCATGACTCCTGTAGGAAAAGAAAAAAAGCCAGGTAATTGTAATCAATATGAACCTTTAATTTGTCACTTATACATATTAGACATTGAGGACTCTGAAACCATATCAGCAGGATAACATCCAATTTAGGAATTATTCTTAGCATCTATCTGCCTATCCTAATGAGTATGTAAAATTAATATGAATTTTCTTCATTACTTTCTGCCTGTATTTGTGGTGCCATAGCTATGGATCTCAAAATCTGCTGTAGTTACATGACCATGGTACCCCACACTCTTAGTTCTCTGGTAATCGAGATCAAGAACCTGTCTGGCCTCTTTCTGACCCCTAATTTTTCTTCTCATGGACACAAGAGGGCAGAGGAGTGAAGACATGTTCTGTGCCAGTTTGCACCTGGTAAAAGTTGTGCCTTGTTCGTGTTGTACCCATAGCTTTAGAACCTGGAACCTCTGCTAGCAAAATGGGCTGTATCAGCCGACTTCACCTGAAAGATACAGACCAAGCCATTCAGAAGGATTTGATGAACTGCTGCATGCAAAAAAAAGATGTCCTTGAGTAAGTATTATAGAAACTACCAGGAAAATACAACATTTGGAAAAAATTGTGGGTTGTTCCCTGAAAATCTAACTCCACAGACTTTTCAGCATTCCTAAAAAAACCCAACTCATAAATGTTTTTAGGAGGAGCTAGCTTAAATCCCCTTCACTCATGCTGATTCAATAAACAGCCTCTGCTACTCTTTTCCTTCCCAATAGGACAACAGAAGGTATTGAGTATCAGATATTTCTAACATGTCTGTCAACACAGTCAACATATGATAAGACTCTGAAAGCATAACTCAAATAAGAAAACTTCCATGAAATTCAGTGAACAGTAGGTCAAGATATTATTTGCCTGGTATTTCAAAAGTAATTCTTTGTACTATTTTAAGATACTTTAAATACTAGCCTTGTTGTGCCATGGATTTGGTTGTTTGTTTTAATATTGACGAAATTAAAAAAAAAAAAGTATAGAAAATCATTTGATGTTCCTAGAACATTCTGGTTTGAGGTTATAGATTACAAAAAAATCAACCAGAACCATATAGACATATATGATTTTCACAACACATTTTCTACAAACAAGGCAGAATTCCTTCTTATGGTATAAATTCTCTGTGTCTTTGATGCAGTCACTGCACAGCAGGGCAGAAACAGTCAAATTCACTAAAAGGAATATTGTCATCAGCACAGTTCCTATGGGACTCCATATCAACGTTGTAAGTGAGATATGACAGTAAACCCCTTTGATATTAAGGAAAGAACTCAAAAAGTTTATATTGATTCAAGTTAGAAATTTAGGAGCAGTCGACTAGCTCTGTTCAAAATGAGTTTTGGATACCAGGTGGATTCTAATTTCTTTTCATTTTAAATCTGTTTTCAAGGGTCACAGTGGGGATTAGGGGAACAACACTGGGTTGAAATACGAGATTGAAAGTGATACTCAGTCATTTAGAGTTCCAGCCAAAATAGATTAGTGAAGAACAGTGATAGAGAAGCCTGCAGTCCCACGAACTGCGAAACGAGCCCTGGCAAAAGACAGATACTAAATGGGACTAGAGCCACTAACCAGGTCAGATTGGACCAACAGAGCTTTACCTTTTCCTGGATTCGTGCATTGCTTCATGTGCCAAAGTGCGCGCCCTCCTGGCACAGAGTCTACATGTTGTTTTGCCCAAGCCAGATGATTCATAATAAGCAGCCTGCCTGGAAGCAGCCCTTCAAATGTAAAAGTCATTGTTATAACCCAGCAATTCAGGTAAAACATGAACTCACAAAACTCAAAGAAACTACTTTGAGCTGAATACCATGACTGAGCACTTTTCAGTGAGAAACCTTTGCATATTCACTGACTGCACTAGGTGCTGATTTTCACTATTCCTTCAAGGGATTAATGCCCATCATCTGTCACTTGGGATCATAAGGTGTTTTATTTCATTCTATTAAATTTATACTTATCTCAGTCTTCAATAATTCAGGTGCTATAATAGCACGAGAGTATCAGCCTGTCTAATACACTAATCACAAAGAATCCCCATAGCATTGTCTGTTTCTAAGCATTCCTGCCTTTCTATTCTTCAGAAAACCTTTTCCATAAACTCTTCTCTTTCACAAGGGAAGCTGGACAAGCTAGACAGATAGGTAGGAATCTTAATTACTAAGGAGGGAGAACAGTGATTCTGAAGCAACCAAGATACAAAGGACCTGGCTAAATCTCTTAAGAATTCACATGAGAAGAGTTAAGCCTTCATTTAACTTAAAAAAGGAACTTGAATAACAAAAACTATAATAGGAATAGTTAGCTATAAGATATCATCATGTCATATGGAAGAACGGATAAAAAACTGTTTCTGTGATTTCATGCCTTGTTTTCTTTTTCTTAAGTCAGAGTTCCAATTTTAGCCTTAAAGGAAGAATCTTCAGTTTGGAGGCAGCAAACAGGACAGGTCTTAGGCTAAAAGGTTTGTGTAGGTGTGTTGCAACATCACTAGAAAGTTTAGCTATGTTGGTGGGAGATTCTAGGCAAGGAGCATCCCAACAGAAGGAACTGGAAAACTCTCGTCCTGAATAAATCACAGTTTTTGTGGGTGAAGGGGTAAGGTGAGTATCTTTATTCTAAGAACTGACTACACAAATTAGAAACCTGTCTATGCTCAAATTCGTGGCACTTACTTTCTTGCTGCATATTCCTCAAGTATATATCTTGTCTGAATGTTGCGGTAGGACTGATCGAAGTGCTTGTGCCTCCTCTGGTAAAATGGCACTGCTACTGAAGACATACTTCTGTTTGTAACAACCTGTAATTCCTGCAGGGAGCGAAATTAGCTGTATATTTAGCCATACACACATTTAGCCATGTATTACAGACACTTTGGTTTGATATTTTTTGATATGTAGACATGTGTGTGAACATATACAAATGCATAAAATTGCATCAATTGGTGACAAATAGAGCCATCAATGACACACAGGCTGTAACTTATCAGTCATATAGTGTGAGCAATGGAATCATAGATGATATTTTGTCAGATTGTTTTTCCTCTTCTTTGCAGATGTCATTTAACACCTACATAGAAACTTCCAGGGATGGAAATTTGACAGGTTTTGGGGCATTGTTAAGCATTTCAGTTCTCTGCTCTTCAAACATTTCACTTTTTCCATTGTTGCAATTTATGCTTATGATCTCTTGTCCAATTTACCATGACAACAAAAATAGACTGTATTTGCCCACTTTTGCAGCAGTCTGTTGAAGATTTTTTTTATATCTCCTTTCATCTCTCTTGTCTAAACTCAAGATAGCTCATGCAATAATTTCTCTTGAGTTTTTTATCCTGGACTACAAGTCATACTGGCTGCCTTCTTGTGGACTTTCTCCAAAGTTTTATCAATATTTGGACAGAAGGTTTTCAGAAATATTCAGGCTGCTCCTAAGAAGCTATGTGGGTGGGAAGAGTATGTTTCCCACTGAGTTAAAGTTATGCAGATTACCAACCATGCCATTAAAAGAACACAGATGTGCCTATGTCCCATTGTGCTCATTAGAAACATGACGAAAACTTCTTGCAAAAGTGGGGAATGTCACCATCCATATCCTGAGCAGGTGCCAGCTTGTGTAACTACAGTGTGACTTGAGTCTTTACTCCTGGGCCATTTGGTCCAAAAGTGATGAGGTCTCCCAACTGAACAGCCAATACCTTCCCCCTGAGGCAGGTACACTTCAGTGACAATGGAAGCAAGTTCCCACTAGATTTAGTCAGGCAAATTACTGCAATCCCCTACTAAGCCAAGGGGAGCATTCCTGCTGTTATGCTCCCTTGTAGGGTGCAGGCTGCCAGCTCTGCTCCAGCAGCCAGGGCACAGGTGGAGGCACGGCCTGGGACCCACCTGTGGGTACCCATATCAAGTGAAGCAACACCAGCTCACTCGGGGGTCATGTTAAGAATGTGTTAGGGTTATGAAGACAGCAATGGACTTGGCTGTCTCTGCTCTGTTTTCTCTGGGGCTCCTCCCACACTGCCCACAGCCCAGGACCCCATGTCAGCCCCCAGGGCCAGAAGCTCCTGCACCAGCTATGATGCAGCAGGGCCAGCCTCCAGCTCCCCACAGGCTGGCCCTGCCTGGGTGTGTACCCTGTCAAGAAGAATCTGCCTCAGACCCACATGAAAAGTCCACATTTTTAACAAAAAGACACATAAACAGGCAGTTTCATTATGTATATAAAATGAAAGCTCAAAGGGATTTGAATAGTAATCTTATAAACTCATTTGGATACAATATATAACAAGGCAAAATACTAGTATATACCATATTTCCAGTATAGAGTATTTACCAAGATGAGGAAATGATAGTCATTGATTAAGTAGGGTAATCAGCTTAGTCTGATTGCTACTTTCCGGTAGTCAAGAGTGGACTTGGATGCTCCCAAGTCATGATGTTCTCACATCAGCTAGTTTTACTTTTCCAAGAAAAAGTAAGGAGAAGACAGTAGGTATATTTAATAGCAGGCATATATTATTTTATAAAGTTCTGAGATCTAAAGAGGTTTTTACAGTTTATCACCTCATAGCTGCATCTCCTGCACAATCTACAATTACCTTTTCAACCCTTTTTCAAGAGATATGAGAATGACAAGTCGCACGTTCAGGAATGAGAGCTTTAGGCAAAACACCAGGCACTGCAAGACAAAAATGAAAAAGGCTTAACAACATCAATATGGGGCATTAAATATGTTGCCACATTTCTAGAGAAATGAGAAATTTAATGTGACCCAAGTTAGTTCAGCTCCTCACAGAGATCCTAGCTTAGATAAGTAGCCTCATACAATGCTGACCTGAGATGGACCTCTCATGGACCTATCAATGTGTCATACAAAACAATGTCTTAGTTACATGAGCGGAGTTGCACAGCCCCATGAGCAGCCTTGGCTTCTCCTAGTTTTGATACCTGTACATTATGTGATGCTGCACCTGCAGACATTGAATACTGATTTTCTTCCTGCTATCTAACTGTGTGACTATTGTGTATATGATATTATTTCCTCCCTAGTTCATAAGTTAACCAGCCAATTAATGGTATCATGTTCCTTCTTTTTTATTTTTAATTAGCTTTTTTGCCTAAATGAATGTGCAAATGGCAAACCCATAAATTAAGCTGACTCCACTGTTAAGTGTTCCTCATGTTTATATGTGGCCAAGTTAAATAATACTGTGAATGCAATATACATGCTGCTATGCATATAACTCACATTGAAACTCAGTGTATAAGAATTACAGAGTAATGGTCATTTGTCTGGATAAGTCACAGTCTGAGTTGTTTTATAGATAGGAGAGAACATCTTTGTCATTTGCTGTTCAGCCTTTTCCTCTAAATGGAAAGCTTACATTTTAATTAGCGTATCTTCATCTATTCATCAACACCCAGGACTTCTCAAAATTTGAGTTCATATGTTTTTCACATTTATCCAAACACCCTTGGTATAGAGACAAGGCTAGCCATGCATTCCCAGGCTCCATACAAGCAATTAACTGAGCTTGTTAGCAGCCAGACTCATTTTGCCTTCTGTTAACACAGAGGGGAGCTGCCTGGCAACAATTCCAAATGTAATAATAATCATCAGTTAATTGCAATGATGCTTCCAGAGTATGTATTTAATACTTAATAGTGCTGTGCAGACAACCATCAGAATAGAAAAATCACAGTCCTGTTATAAAAGCAGCATACAGGGTATTGACCTCCTGATAAAAGAAGTTTCTATTGTATTCCTAGGAACAGTATGTTGACTGTTTTCCCAGTTTTTCACTCGTACACATTTATATAAGATGTTTGAAATATATTCTAATATTTAGTCAACCTACTACTACTAGAGTTAGAGAATATGATATGCAGATGACACCTTATCCTCACTGCATTTATTGATTTAGGTGAACCAAAATTTTATTATTGACAGTGTCTGAAGACCTAGCTATACTGGCAAGTCAGTTGGTGGAACAGACCCGAAAGCAAGATGCAGGCAGTGGTCTGGCAGAGGCACTAGGGGAAAAAAATCCTGGTGGAAAATTGAGAATTCAATAATAAAAGAATACATAAATAGGTCCAGAGAAAAACAAATCAATTTTCTGAATAATTATGACAAATTAAAAGCAAATCTCAAGTTTTATTCACCAAGTTCTACTGCAAGAATTACAGAGACCTAGCTGAAATACATAGCCTGTGTATCACAAAAACTCCTTGCATTTCATCCATGCAGATCCTATTAAAGACCCTGGACTTTAAGAAGAAGACTTGGAGTTACAGAACAGTTTTGTCCTAAAATATTTAGTGTCTCATCTGACCCTTATATTTTTGATACAACACAGCATCATTGCACTCCTACCTTTTTATAATTATTATTCCTATTTTTTTTTCTATGACTGTAAATGCTTGGGACATCAGAAGGACCTAAAGTGCACTAATCCACTCAAAAGACTATTAAAGCCTAAGAAAAATATTACATCAGCCAAAATGTGCTTAAGTATTAATGATAGAAAACACAGGCCAATTAGACTATTCAAACCAGTTTACATAAATTTACATTTCCTCATGCTTAGTAGCATGTATATAACAATTTATACTTGACCATGAGTAAAAGGCAGAGTTCCCAAGCCAAGAGGTGCATAGTTTCATGACATAGTAATGCTGATCTGAATAGAAAGTAATAATCTAGGACCACGTGACAAGGGGCCACATTCTCGAGCAGAGAAGCCAAGGCTCTGATATAAACATTGTTAGTTTGATAAGTGAGTTAATTTAAGATTTAAAGGACAAGTAGTAAATTCTAGCATGATCACTTATGTCGCCTCAGAGAGCATGCAAAACCAACTGAATTGATAGATGGGTTGACAAATGCCATGGGAAGAAGAACATGGTTGTGCACACCATAGATAGACAACTTGCACTCCCACATTCAGACGGCTCCTGTCACGAGCAATGCACTATGCAGCATGTACTTTCTGTCTGACCTGCCAATGCTATCCCATGCAACACGCACTTTCTTTGCTCATCTCTGTTCTTAGCCAACTGCAGAAGTGCCAAAAACAATTCACGAGTTCTTGCCTGACCTCACGTAGTCTATCCTCCTCATTCCAGTTTAAAGATCAGTACATCCTGCTCCCATAGGCATATCCTCATTGCTGGTACTCCTCTGTATCTCATCTTTTTGAAATGTCTTTGGCCATTTTTACTGACTTGGGGGGTCGCTCTGCTTTTCCCACAACATAGGCACTGCTTGGTCTACCTGTCTGTAGTTCCACTTGTTGTTCTCCACAGTGTTCAAAATAAAGTGTTTTTAGGAAGACCTGTTTAACCTGCTTATACTACTGTGGTGCATTAAAGCCCATGATATATAGATCATAAAAATATATTTAAATACATATCCTTAACATACCACAATGAAAGATTAAAAAAGAAAACAAAACAAAAAACCCAAACCAACACACCTTCTGTTTATTAGTTGCTCCTAATGAGCAGGTTCAAGAATTACCATATTGCCTCAAAATATATGTGATCCTTTCCAGATGGTTATATCCATGGTGTAGAAATTGTAGATTTAATAACATAGTAATATTTTCCCCCAGATACTGACTTTGGTGGAAATCTTTTAAAACAATCATGAATCATTATGTAGCTCATAGACACTGCAGTCTAAACAGGATGGGATGTAGAGGATCTGGTAAAATCTCCATTTTGGTAATAAAACCTCAATAATTCTAATATGCCTGTCTAGTCTTATCTCTGTACACATGTGTATATTTAGATCTTACACAGAAATTTATGTTCTGTCCACAAAAATGGATGAACTTAAAAACCCACTCAAAACTACAGTCATTTTAACAGGTTTCTGTCCTTCTCATTGACGAGCTTTTTCATTCTGCATAAGAATTCGTTTTTAGGTTTTTTGACAACAGAATACAAATGCTTTTCAAATTCTTAAAAAAAAAATGGAATTCTCATTTGCTTAAAACCTACCAAATTCCATATGTTACTTAGCAAGCTTTGAAACTTCTTGTCTTTTCTGATGTCTTTAGGTACATCATAGCTGATCTTATGTTTTACTAATGACCAATACGTTGTAGGGAAATAATATTTTCCTCATTTCACAATTTGGTTTTAAACAGAAATTTTGTGAACAAGTTCAACCTGGTCCA
>JAWWMO010000121.1:94592259-94611414 GCA_035047845.1 Dendrocincla fuliginosa
TGTAGGGAAATAATATTTTCCTCATTTCACAATTTGGTTTTAAACAGAAATTTTGTGAACAAGTTCAACCTGGTCCAAACAACCCCAGAATTGCAACCATTACTTTTGTTACTAACCTAAAAATGGTCATCTGAATATCCAGCAAAGCAACATTTTCAAGCAGCTGACCATACCAACACATCACTTGTGTCTATTCTTTTTAATAATTTCATGTTTTGAATGAGTAGACTTTTAACATCACAAGATCAAATAATACTGTTTTCAATGGCACACAGGTAGATTCAGCAATTTAATGCAAACATTTGCCTATAGCATATCTATGATTAATTAGAATGCACACTTTGACCTTGCAATAGTCTCTGAATGGTTTGCTTCACTCTCTAGCCAGAACAGTTAATGTAGACATAATTTGAAATAAACCATGGGTAGTCATGGCCGTGCCCACAACCCTTGATGAGAGAGCTTTGCTCTTTGGCAGGTAGGGAGAAGGCAGAGTTATGGGTACCTTTCCCTACAGCAAGGTCATTGTTGTGGAGGGGAGCATCAGTTCCTGCATTTTTGTGAGTCAAAAAAAATGTGATTTTGGCTTTTCTATTACTCTCATGAAGGAATGGAGTGGAATCTTCCAATCTGACTTTCTTTCTGTATCCCTGCTAGAAGCTAAACAATATATATTCCAGAAAAGTTCTAATGTGGATGTTATCTTATGAATTCATGATCATATAAGACTGGGAACTCAATGATGCTGATTTTGTCCACATTGGCTTGAAACCTTGCCAATCTAACATTCCAAATGCACAGAGTTCCAACACATTCTGGTGAAGTTTGAAGACTTCCCTTCACTTGGCAAGTGTATTACATCCCATTCACTGGACAGCAGAGACTGTTGGACAGTTAGAGGGAGAAAGGCACTTCCCATCATCACAACATTAAGTATCCTTCATTATGATACTTTCATTGATTCCTAGGCATTATCAACACACAGGCATAATTTCAAGAGCATGAACATGATTTCTCAAGATTCTATCAGTGGTATTTAGCTGGAATTTACATATGGCATAGAACACATCACGTAACCTAGAGCAATATAAACAGCAGAAATACATCTTCTGGAAATGTATACTTGAAAGCATACCAGACAAAAAGTAAAAGTAGATTCATTTTTGTCCTAGCTACATCCTACTCTTCAGCATGCTGAATAGTTTTGCCAGCAACAATAGGATTTTATCCTTAATTATTTACACACAGGCTTCAGATAAATCATACAGTATAAGCACACAAGAAAGTGGCATTGCCAATATTTGTGCAATTGGAAAAACACATATACAAATGAGTGATGGATTTCTGTGATGTAGTTCTTTATATGCAGCAAGAAACAGAGGAAATGTAATACACAATAAAATCAAGGTGGCTATGCACAGAATAAAACAATTCTACTTTTTTTTTTTTTCTTTTCATGGATCAATCTGTGTCCTGCTTATTTCTTGTTTCCCTGAGGAATATTTTTTTTTTTTTCACAGAAAAACACCCAACACCCTCTTAAAAGCACTCTCATTTGTTCTGAACAAGAAAACCCTGGATAGAAAACAGACTTACCAAAGGATATAGAAACAGAGAGGAAGACCAGCCTTTCCCAGCTTAGGAAACTCTGCTTGAGGAAAACAAAAATAATTCCCCTCTCTAAAGGCTACTGCCCCTTCACTCCCATTTAAGGGCAGATGAAGTTCTATATTTAGAACTAACCAAGTGATTCTCCCAAAACTGGGGTCATTCTAATAGGCAATAAGGGAGAGATATAAAAGCAGAAGGAAAGCACTACCCTTTAGTCAGTTTTATACTGTATTTTAGTAAAAGACAAACCTCATTCCTTAAAAAAGCAGTTGTTTATCCTAAAAGTGGTGTTCTTTTCCCAGCGATACCAAGGACATGGGAAATAATTTAATGTCAGAAAACAGTTTAATTTTTTTTATTTAGAAATGTTTGAAGTTTTAAAATAATCAGTAACTTAGAAGACCAGTGAGGAGACTCAAATTCCAGAATATTATTAGTAGAGACATGAGATCGCCTTGGTGCTTCAGGCTGTAAAATGAGCCTCCCCACTGCTTCCTTAAGAGCCTAATGGATTTGAGAATATAGCTGCAACATATGAAGGCATAGAAGCTGTATCAAAACCCTATTATTTCCATCTCTATAATTTCACCAGTCAACTTGAGAGAGACTTCCCTGTGTCTTGCAAGTAGGAAGAATTAATATGCATAGAGTCATAAACGGGGGGGGAAACCCGCAGCCAAAGCACTCAGTTCTGAGACCTTCATGCTCCCTGATGTTTCCTCATTATTACCAGCAAAAATAGATGTTTGCTGCCTGTAGGGCTCCTAGATTTCTATCCAGAAGCTACCAGACACCACTGTGGTGACTGACATGTCCGAATGTGATGGGGTAGCAGAACTGGCTCTGAAGAGCTGGTAAGTTTGGGCTCAGTCACTCTGCCCCGTTCTGGTGGTAGACAACCCCACAGGGATTGCACCCATAATGGGGAAGGGAAGGAAGGGTAGGAACTTTGACAAGGCCTTGTGACAAGTGTGAACAACTAGTCCCATTCCTCTTATTCTGTCTGGAAATAGGACAACATGCCTGGGAAAACCTTGCTATATGGCAGACTTAATCACATCTCATGATGGCCCACAATTAGTCAAATAATGAGTGAGTCAGCAACATATAACAGGGAGGGAAGTCATTGATCTTAAAACTACTTGAAAATAATGAGATCTCTTTTCAATTTACTTATACAGGAATGGGGTCAAGGCCAAAGTAACTAAATGACAATCTCTTCCAGTGGCTGGTATACAAAACTTTGATACTTGAACAATGTTCTTTTTAAGTCATGCTTTTTTCTTCTGTATACAGTTATGGGAAGCAGTGCAAGAGATGAAAAAGCACTTAAATAACTGATTCTTATCCCATCTGCAGTATTCATCCAAGTTCCCTAAGGAGCTCTGGTAAGGATCTTTCCTACTTTTGTATCATCTAGAACTATCCTTTGCTTGAAACAGACTTCTCCCTTCCTCCCATAGATCTTGAATTATAACTCAGTCTGACAGAATTATATCTACAGAGAGAGACACAGCGGAATGAGTGCATATGCCCTGAATGTAGATGTTGCTTCAGAAGCAGCTGTCAAAGCAATTAGCATGTAATAATCCAGAGCAAACCCACTTCACTTACCCAGCTCCATCTCTTCTCTCCTATTGCATTTTCCTGGGGGAGGTAAAAGGTCAGTTTTCAGGGAAACGCTAAAGTTCTCATTACACTCTACTTTCAATTTCTTGTTCTATATTTATTCTCTCCAAAGAAAAGGAGGTACATACAGCCTGTTCTGTCTGCCTTTACACTTGAGCTCTCTTCTATTTTAAGTTCTTTCTTCAGGGTGTGGTTGAATGACAAAAACGGGAAAGTGCATCCTCAGGGCTGTGGGGAACATGCCATAAACAAGAACAAGCCATGTAGTGGGGCCAGTCTCAGGTTTTCTCCAGGTAAATCAATAAATAAATTATCCTTCTCTTCATAGATATTCACAAAACAGGGTAGAAAGGAAAACTGCAATATTTTTTTATTCACTGGTGGTTAATTTTAGGCAGCAGAGCACCAAAAATTATCTAGCATTTTAGTCATTAAATAATTTACATGATATTCTCAAACAAACTTCCTCCTTAACACAGAAGGGGCCTTCCCCTGATCCCTCCACTTCCCAAACAAGTTCTTCCATAAGAGGTGCTTTTTTAAAGCAGAGGTTTAGCAGGGTATCAAAAGGATTATTCAAGCCCTTCAAACTGAGCATGTGCTAAAATCCCTTTGTGAATGCGGTATTTTAGAATTACTTCTTTATCTCATACCCATACCTTGATGTGGGTTGTTAAATTGAAACAGGTTTAAGTAATGGCTTGACTACTCTAACAAAGAGGAAGACAACTGGAAAAGAGATCAGAAAAAAAAGATGCATTAGCTTTTTCATCACTGGATTAAACTTCAAAACATTAATGAAATGAAATGTAATGATCTAAGAAGGGGTATGTTTTTGGCCTGTAAAGTTGCCTTAATAGTGGCCTGGTGCTTTTAGCTTTCTCCAATTCCAAGAAAACCTAATGCATCTTTGTATGGCAGCTTCTGAAGTCTGGCTTTGTTAATATATTAGCTCTTGATTTCTTCAAATGCTTCTTGCGTATTTATAGTTTCATATAAATTAAAAGATTAGTAACTAGCAATGCAGTTCCCCATCTCTACAGGACTCCTAATTATTCACACAGCCCTGTGGTGAGGTTTCTAAACCTATGCTAGAACAATGGATACGGTGCACTGGTGATCATAGAGCAGTCTCTTGGAATTCCTTCCCAGCTACCCAAGTCCTAGCATCTCCCTTGGTATCACAAATGACAGACAAAACAATGCATGCAAATTCAGTCACATGAAAAATAAATCATCACTTCTCAGTTAGTGCCTTTGGTCAGAAGTTAAGATTTATCAAGTATGGGCACCCTGTATACAAACCAAAGAGCATGTGTCTTATTCAGAAGATAATACCACCACCTGAAGCAATCAATTCGAAACAGTTTTGGAGGCAGTGCACCTGCTTGTGAAGATTAGCTAACTAGAGAACAGTAACAGATGCACTTGACTGCTGACAGCACTGTAAATGTGTTCATTCAGCCAAGCACAAATCCCCAGGGTAAAACACACTTTCCTGCCTCTTTCAGGCAAGGAGAGAACAAGCCCATAATGATTGCTAAGAAGCTTAAGCACTTCTCTCTCTACCTCCTTCTTTCTGCTTATTTTTATTTTATGCTTGATCCATTTTCTCTTCCTCTGTTAGAACTTTCTGATTTTCTTTTTCAGCACCCAAGTTGATTTTAAGGCTGGTCACAGGCTGCTGAAAACTGACAGAATCTAAAACTACCATTCCCAGAACTGAGTCCAGGCTGCATGGAGATGAGATCAGAGAAGAGCCAAGTCATTTGGAGGAGGAGAAGACAGTTGCAAATAGGAGAAGGCTGTGCAACATCCAGGAGAGAGGACAATGGCAGCTCTTAAAAAAAAAAAAAAAAAAAAAAAAAAAACAACAACAACCCACTGTGGTGGTTTTACCCTGGATAAATGCCTAGTGTCCAGCAAAACTCTTTCAAGGCCTTTTCTTCCCCCCCTCCTTTCGCCTTCCACAGGGAAGGGAAAAGAAAAACCAGCTAGGAATTTTACAGCTAGAGATAACAACCAAAAGAGGACCTTCAATTAATACCATGGGCAAAGCAGAACTTAGAATAATGCTTAAATTTATTACCAACAAACTAAAAATAAACATAGAAACAGGTTTGAAACATTTTTCCACCACCACCCCTCCGTCTGTCCATGCCCCCTCCTTCCCCTGACACTGTGGGGGACAGGGGAATGGAAGGTTTACAGTCAGTTGTTGTTGGGTCAGCCATTCGCTTAAGTCCAAAACTTAAGCAGCAGTTCTGTCTCAGGGGGCCTTTCCTGTGGGCTGCAAAGGGAGCCCAACTCGCTCCACCACAACTCGCTTCACCACACTTGTCACCACGGTCACAGGGGAATCACGACTCTGAGTCCTTCCCCTGAGTTTCGTGGGGTTACCCCCACGAGAGAGAGATCCTCTGCTCTCTCGTGGGTCATTCCATGGGGTGCACTCTCTCATGAAAAGCTGGCTGGACCTGCTTAAGTGTGGGTTTCTCCCTCCATGGGTCTCGGCTGCAAATCTTTGCAAGACTCTGCTCCACCTTGGGGGCCTCCTGCTAAGTGAGGGCTTCTCCCTCCAGCTGCAAATCTTTGCAGGACCTCCGCTCCATCTTAGGGGCCTCCCACGAGGTAACAGCTTCTTTCATGCATCCCCCTGCTCCGACAGGGGGGTCTTTGCACCCCAATGGATCCCATGGGCTTTGAGGGGACAACTCGTAATCACCACGGTCATCACCATGTATTCAGGGAATAATAGTTTTAAGTCCTCTCCCTGATCCATGAGGTCCCTTTCCCTCCTCCTCCTCTTCTCCTCCTGCACTGACCTTGATGTCTGCGTTGTGATGTTGTTAACCCATGGCTGCCCCTTTCTAACTGTGCAACAACTTCTTAAATATGTTTTCACATGGGGCGTAACTTAATGGTTCAAAAGCAGGAGGTTTTCCTTGGAGCTGGCCCTCACTGGCTCTGCTCTGTAGGATAGAGGGAAACTTCCAGAGGCTTCCAATCTGCCTCTTATTAAAAAAAAACCTAATTAGAGAAACCCACGACAAACACCGCCACCACCACCCCCCCCAACAACAAAAAACACACTTTCTCTAAGCTATTTTAAACAGCCAGACAAGGATTTTCAACCAAAAATTCAGCAAAACTAGACTGAACTGCTTCAAGGACATCAGGCTCTTCTAGCACAAGCCTTTGGACAAATACTAAAATACCTGAGTATACAAAATGTTGAGATTACTTTTTCCCTGCAGCATAAGATAATGTATCCTCTTAATACATATCCTTATTTATATCTAAGAAGACAAACACAACACTGAGTTACACCAAGTCAATTATTTTTAAGATATCTAAACAGTAATGCGCCACCCTTTTGCCCAAGAACCCACTCTGCAGCACATCAGAGTCAGTGGTAAGGTTTTACTGACTCAGAAGAGTGCAGATTCATATCCTTCTTGATTTAATGCCTCTCTAAAAAGTTGACAGAGGATTAGCTCAGCTGCAAACAGAAAATACAGGGTTGCCTGATGAAGCAGAATGTTTCAACTTCTTTTGTGAGTTACAGCAAGTGGAAACAAGTATATTTTCCACTGCTTTGGACAGCAGTCAAAATAAAATACTTCAGAGCTGGTAATGAGCTGACAGTGATACTCTATTTAAAATTGGGGGTTTAGCCAGTGGGAATGCTTAGCTAAATGTTTCACTAAATTTTAAGGTGAGCTAAGCAAATTACAGTCTCTTGCCAGTGACATGAAGGTACAGCTCAGATTTCAAATGCTGGGGTTTTTTATAATTTTTCCAAATCTTTTGGAAGTGTTTCGGATAAGCTTTAATGAAAACAGCAGCACTTAGGACAGTTTGCTGAGTTAATTAGACAAACCATGCCATAAGGTTATATATTGGCTGTATATTGGCTCAGTGGCACCTCTTTGCTTACCTTTACAATGAGATCTGTTTCTAAAGCAAGTGCAAAGACAAGGACCACAAAGATGTTTGTCTTACTCTGGAATATTTATTCCAGTGTCACACACTACACTCTGCAGATACCTGCTGCAGCAATAGTAATCTCTATCTACTAACCCCAATGTCATCAACAACAGATTAAATCTAAAGAGAACCATAGGCTGTAAGAAGGCACAGACAGGAACTACTTACACTGCAGTGGTGTGGTCCACAGGCTTCACCATCCTGGGATATGTAGGCAAGGCAGCTACAGTTCTGAATCCACCATTGAGTTGCACCATCCAGAGCCTATTTTATTGTCTTCAGACTTAGTCTGTTATTTGCGGGGGTTACTGCTTATAGGAGTACATATAGGACTCACACCAGACAAGCACACATAGCTGAGGCACAGAATCAGAAAGTGTGAGATTGGAAGGGAACTCTGAAGGTCTTATCCAGCCCACTTTCTCAAGCAGGGCCACCTAGAGCTGGTTGTCCAGGCCCATGTCCAGATGACTTCTGAATATCTCCAAGGATGGAGATTTGTGCTGGTTTTGGCTGAGGTAATTTTCTCCACAGTGGCTGGTATGGAGTTGTGTTTTGCATTTGTGCTTGACACAGGCTGGATGATATAGAGATTTTATATGCTATATATAGCATATAATGTATAATATATAATAATATGTGATATATGCTATATAATATAAAGATGATATGCTCTTGTAGAGAAGGGCTTACACAGAGCCAAGGCTTTTTCTGCTTTTCGTACTGTCACGCTGGCAAGAATGTTGGGAATGCAAGGGAGACTGGGAGGAGACACAGCCAGGACAGGTGACCCAAACTGATTAAAGGAATATTCCATACCATATGACATCATGCTCAGTATATAAAGCTGGGGAAAGAAGAAAGAAGGTTAGGATGTTTGGAATTATGGCATTTGTCTTCCCAAGTCACCGTTACACATGATGGGGCCCTGCTCTCCTGGAGATGGATGAACACGTGCCGGCCCATGGGAAGCGGTGAATTAATTTCATGTTTTGTTTTGCTTGTGTATACGGCTTTTGCTTTCTCTATTAGACTGCTTTTATCTCAAACCACAAGTTTTCTGGCTTTTACCCTTCTGATTCTCTCCCCAGTCCCACTGGTGGGGGAGTGAGCAAGCGGCTGTGTGGGGGTTGGTTGCTGGCTAGGCTTAAACCATGGCAGTATCTACACAACTTCTCTGGACAAACTGTGCCAATTCTTGGACACCCTCACAGTTTAAACAAAAAACAAAAAAAAACAAAAAAAAAACCAAAAACAACAACAACAAAAAAAAAACAACACCAAACCAAAAAAAAAAACAAAACCAAAAACCAAAAAGAAAAAAAAAATATTTCCTGATGTTCAGAACCTCTGTGTTTCAGTTTGTGTCTACTGAGTCTGGTTCTGCCACCTTCTCCTCTTGGCCTGGCAGAAACTGAAGGTCACTAGTGAGGTACACACACTCTACACTCTCCAGGCTCACAAGCACACACTCATTTGCTGCCTGGTTGCTTTCTCTCTCTCTGTTCTTGGTCAGTGCTTGTTGCAAACAGATGCACACACTCATAGATGAATCTCACAGGCAGCCCTGTGAGCTCCCCCCAGATACCTTCATGTAGAGTAGAGGGCCACCTACACCCCCAGTCTGACTCCAGTAGCTGGCACCCAGTCCACTCACGCCACTCCCTCCAGCAAATGGCAGTCAGTCTATGCAGCACTCACATATGTGGGATGAAGAGTGAGATTACACAGAAAGATAGTTAAAAAAAGATATAAAAGAAGACAAGACAGACTGCAGTTATCAGGCACAGGGCTCAGTCAGATAAGCATACTGACTGGCTGTTTTACACACAATCTTTCTTTTTTTCACACAAACCTTTTACAGCTTTCTATCTGATCCTCTCTTTATTTCGTCTTCTTTTCTTCCCCTAAACATTTCTTCATCACTTTATGCAGATCTAGCAATTCCCAAACCTCTGGTCCAGCATTCAGGATCTTCACTCACACTATCTCAACACACCCAGCTAAAATCTTAGCAGCTACAGAGTCCAGGTTAATTTTTTTTGAATAGCCCATCAATTAGTGTGACTGTCAAGGTTTGTTTCTTCTCATAGTCTCTATCATTGTTTGTCAGGTCTGTGTCTCTCTATGTTTGTTGCCGTTACCTTTTCTTATCAACCTGATTTTAGTTGCTTCTCAATCAGATCATCTTGATGGAATAAACATTCTCACACTCCACTATCCTTATGAATTAGTACCTCTAAGCAAGTTTGTTTCTGATTGAATTCATTATCACTAGTCAGTCACGCTTTTTGTGTCTGTGTGTTTGTCTCTCCCCTTTTCCTTATCATCACTTGACATGGATCTCAGTCAGACAATCTTACAGAAAATAAAATTTTTGCACTCTACATATCCTCACACAGATAATGTGGAAATTGTCTGCTCCTGTTTCACGAGGGAAAAGGAGAAGGAAAGGAATACTTAACAGATCACACATCAGACCCCCTACATGACGAGTCCGATGTGAGAGCTGACATGAAAACATCAAAAGGTATCAAGTTCAGGCATATCCCACTATTCAAGGTCATTGAACTTTGCATGGCATATCTAACAGTTCATGTCACATAGCTATGATGCATATGACCCATGCCAGGAATGATATACTGTTTGACTTATATGATCATTACTGTTCTCTAGAATCACAAGCTTTTACTCTGTTTCTGGAAGCAGGTAACTCTCATGGGAAAAATTGTATTTTTTTTTATTTCAGGACCAAATGACTTACATACACAACAGCTTCAAGGAATAATACAGTGGATATCTGGCAAGAATGCATTGTAAACAGAAAAGAGCTATTGCAAATGCAGCCCAGGCACAACTTTCTGTAGAAATTGTATCAGCTGCACCTCTTAATTCCTGTTCCTTACTACTGCTAGTTATCTGTGATTCTTTGGTTGCTATAGGCAAAAGGAATTAGTTTACCATAGGTAAATAGAACAAGAAGTGTGCTAAGATTGATGGCCCCAAATTTACAGTTTTAATAGATTTTCATATTCAGTAAGAACAAAGGAAGAACTGTTTAGCAAAAGCGTTAATGAACCACACTGGTCCTTCTCCAGCTGCTCAATAGTTTCTTCTCCAGGTTTTAGAGAGCAGTGCCATAGTACAAAAACCAAAGCAATATTTCATTACAGTAGACAGACTAAAGAGACCTGTCTGATTGTTTCATCCCAATCTCCACCTACTGTTTCTGTCCGTGGACCATATTCTGGTGCTTCAGATCAAGATACATTTGGAGGCCACCAGTTGTCTCCATTCCTGCAACTGCTCCTCAGTTACTGTACAGCTGCAAATGTTTCTGATGGGGAGGTTTTGCTGAATTCTTTGTCCATGCCATTTAATAGATTAGTTGCCCTTCTCACTCTTTGGCATTCAATTGTCACTAAATCTATCACTCACTGGTGTCCTTGACTCATTTGTCATAACATCAAGTACTCATTTGATTTCAAAAGGTGGTCTTCCCTAAATAAAGACTGTAGGATTCCCCACACAAACACACTTCATATTTAAATGCAACTTAGAAAAGTTATTAATACTTTGCTCTTTTCTTTTTCATAATTCATTTAGCCTGTATCTGGTCTCACATACTGTGCCTGCTGAGTATTCCTCTGCAACAGCATTTTAATCAGAAGGTAATATTTACATTTCTCACTGAAAAACTTCCAGATACAAGTACATATATTTTGATTCCTACTTTACTGATATACAAATCAAGCAATTTTTCATAACTGTGAACTGAGGAACGTTAACTGAGAAAGTTAAGTGTTCCAGATACACAGATATCTTGAGATGGCAGTAACATTTTTGCACCACAGACAGTACAGAGTCTGTTTCTTTTATTCTGATTTTCTATTGCAATAAGACAGAATTAAGTACCTCTTTGGGTTCTTCTGGAACTACTAAATAACAGGTAGGCAGACTCAGAGAGCTGCAAGACCAAAGCAGGCTTTCATCCAGGTTAATAAATATCTTCAGGCTCATGTCACATCAGAACGGCACAGAATGTAAAACTTTGAATGCTTAGGACAGCTGTCCTCTCTCCCTGCCTCGGTGGCCTTTCTGATTACACTTGTACCCAATCGCATCCACTGGCAGTGTTTCCAAGTGATACACATACTACAGCAGTCCAGGAGAGGAAAAAATCTTGAGCTGAGTGTGGTCGTCAAGATGTCTGGGCATTTATGACAGGACAACGGCATCATAATACCACAGCAACTATTGGGGTTGCTTAGGACACTTCAGTGAGTGATAGATCATTGCTCCCTTCCTGAAAAAGGGATTAAATCAGGTGCTTGGTGTTTCCAGTTCATGGGAACCTTTAACTGGAAACATATATTTTGAAGCCATTATAATCATAATCATTGCCTTATTTATATCTCACAGTCTATTCAGTTACTACTGAATGCTGGCTACTTTTGTGCAGTGACACCATGGAATCGATAAAACATGGTCAAAATATCAGATGGCTGAAGTACTTGTACTGTAAAAGGAAATCTGTCTTAATTTGGACATATCCAGGGATTAATCCTTACCTATTGCTTATACTTTTCTCCACCTCTGAAATATATTTAGTGTAAAATAATTTGGGGTTTTTTCTAGAGTTGAAATTTGCCTAGCATTACCTTCCATGCAGTAGTTCTTGCTGGTTTCTTAGATTTCATAAACTAGCATATTTTCTTCACACACTAAGCTTCACCTTCCCACTGCTATTGCTATACAGGATATTGGTTTCTGAGTGTTTGCCATCAATGCAGCCTGCCAGCACAATGCAGTCAGGACTTCTGCGAACAAGGTAGAAAAGCCCAAAGAAATAAAACAAGCTTGGTTTTTGGATGTTTATGTAATTTTAATTTTCCAGATGTGGGAGAAAAGAGAGTGCTTAGAAAATATTGCAAAAAGACAAGTAACAAGGAAACTGGCGCTATGTGTTGACATAATAGTGGACAGTCAGTCAGAGATGAGGATAGACATAGGTCATGATAAACATTAAGCAATGGAAGAAATGGTTTGCAATGATGCAAACTAGTGTGCCCTTATACTTTTCTGGAACTCTTTATTATATTTAGTGTAAATGAATTGTGCTGTTTTTTCTAGAGTTGAAATGTGCATATCATTACTTTCCATGAAGTCGTTCACATGAGAGCAGCAGTGTGAACTTACTAGCAGTGTGCCCTTCTGGACAAGAAGGTCAATAGTATCCTGAGGTGCATTGGGAAGAACATTGCTAGCAGTTTGAGGGAAGTGATCCTACCCCTCTACTCAATTCTGGGCTCCTCAGTAGAAGAGAGACATGGAACTCCTGGAGCAGGTCCAGCAGAGGGCTATGAAAATGATTGAGTGCCAGGAACATCTTGTACAAGGAAAGGCTGAGGGATCTGGGCCCATATAGCCTGAGAAGAGACAACTGAGACAGGTTTTTATAATGCTTAAAAGTATTTAAAGGGAGGATGTCAAGAAGATGGATCCAGGCTCTTCTCAGTAGTGCCAAGCAACAGGACAAGGGGCACGAGGTAGAAACTGATGCATGGGAAGATCCACCTGAATATGAGGAAAAACCTCTATACTGTGCAGGTGACTGTGCACTGGAACAGATTAGCCAGAGAGGTTGTGGAGTCTCCCTCATTGGAGATATTCAATAACCATCTGGACACAATCCTGTGCCATGTGCTCTAGGATGACCCTGCTTGTGCAGGGAGGTTGGACCAGATCTGGTCCCTTTAGTGGTCCCTTCTACCTTCACCTATTCTGTGATTCTGTTACAAAAAAAAGAACCTTCCACAAAGAGGAAGAATGTGGAAAAAAACACCTCACCAAAAGGACATCTTAGGATTATGATCTTTTCAGAAATTTTCTGGGAAATGCCAATGGAGAAACCTGCATTGCATTCCTATACTGTAATATAAAAGCTTCAACTTGAACTTCAGCTGTGTGCCTATAAAAAGACATCTACTTTGTACATGTTTTTTCCTGCTTAATCCTAGGTGGAATTAATATAAAGGTGTAAAGAATATAAAGCTGATTTGATAGCTGCTGGTGAAGAGGCTGCCTGTCTTTGCAGGAGCCATGAAAGGAGCCAGCAAATAGAGGTCTGTGGAAGGGAAAGTAAGAGCTTTTTTTCTGGGCTTAGTAAGTTTAGACAGGCAACAAAAAAAATAGTGGCCGGATTTCTGTGCATCTTTGATCAATCACACATTTTTAACTTATGTATGATATGTCTGGAACAGAAATACTGTCTCCACTTTCAGTTTTTAAAAAATATGACACTGAAAAGAGAACATCCCACTACACATGTATCTCTCTACTAACAGAAAGGACACATGTGCAGTGTAACTCCCTTTCCAATGGAAGTATGACAGCAGTTTCCTCATGTGTCACATGCCCTGGGAAACAATTGTGGCATAAGAGAACCACATAGAAATAGTCCATTAAAGCCCTAGCGTCAGGTAATAGAGCAGCTGTCTCAATAGTTGGACTTCTGATTTGCTGTGTGCCTTGTTCATTATTACTTTTTGCTATTTGTCCTCCTCCCACCTCCCCAGAAAGAAAAGGGAGATGTCCAGATGTCCCGTTACTAGTGCCAGCCCAGGGGATGAGGTGACAAGCAGGAAGACAATGCCACAATCTCTTACCACTCACAGACACATAACAAGCATGGTGATGTATAACTTACTCTCATTACCAATCATTTCACCCATCAGTCACACGTACTTCTGATAGACCTCACAAGCACCTGGAACATGGTGTGCTAATTCCAGTCCTGACACCAGCCCTCCACACACAGCCATTCTGAACTCACAGCTGCAGAGGTACTACCTGACCCCCATAGAGGACCTGACCTGAAATTGGGTGAGAGGATGGACATGACTCTGGTGAGCAGCACAACATATACATTTGTTCTTTAAGTCTTTCCTAGGGACCTGCTACTTGCCAATGGTACCTCTAGGAGTGGTCAAATAAAGTCATTCCTATGTTAAGACAACACTTATAAAAAATGAACCAGGGATCTTAAAGAGGAAAAAGTCAAAGAATTGATTTGCATTCCAGAAGCTAATGAACATTTTTTTCTTGAATGTAATCTGTTGAAAGAAAAGACTAGGGAATAGTAACCAAGTAAGGAGGAGAAATAAACCACTGTGTATAAAAGAGATCAGAAGAGGAAAAAAGTATGATGACATCTTTCTAGGTAGATAAATTACAGCTGAAGATCAACACTAAATATCAACAACATCCTCCAGGAAATAATTTAAATAATAGCTGTCCAAAGACAGGTCTGCCTGTAAAAGATGTTTAAAATTAATATTCAGAATCACCTCTGATTTATTTAAACATTCAAGAAAGTCTCATGACTTGATAATTCTGGCCACCATTTACAAGACTACCAACTAGCATTTCATTTAGCATTCTTGGAATAATTTTTATGTGCATTATTAAAATTTGCATACATAAGTATTTACACTGAGATGCTGTGATGATGATTAAGAGATTAGAGCAACTGATACACCAGGAGAGGATGAGAGAGCTTGGCTGTTCAACTCAGAGAAGAGAAATCTTAGGGGATTATATGAATTTGTGTAAATACGTGAAGGCAGGGTGTAAAGAAGACAGAGCCGTGCTCTTCTTAATGATGGCCAGGGATCTGGTGACCTGTAGATTGGCCCTGGGAGGCCATGGGCAGTTCAGGGGAAGGTTCTTGCTAAATCTAAAATTGCATTTGGAAAGGAAAGTTGATGAAATCCTCCTCTGCACCTCTTACTTCTCTTCAAACACATTTCACAGTGTTGGCCATCAGTGAAACTGCATGAAAGAAGAGATGGCTATTATCGTCCTTATATCACTCTTTGTAAGTAAGGAGTCAAAAATAACAGAGAAATACTTCTATGACAGTGTATTTGCACTTAAATAACCAGTCCATTAAGATGCTGGATTTTATTTTAAAGCCTTGTTTAACTTCAGCAATATATTATAATGCACAAACTCCAGTTTCAAATAGACAAGTTTCAGTGAGTATTAATTCACTATTGGAAATTATTTACAATTCATGCTGCAATATGCATAATAAATACCGAAGGTGATATTTAATATCATATTTATATTATATGAAATATTAGCTTGCATTCAACAGAAATTTCCTCCACATAAGTATATCTGTGGATATGGCATTTCTAGGAATGGCTTCTCAGGTCCAAGGAGGACTTTCAGGCCACAATAAAAATGTATTTACACTGTTAAGGAATTCTTAGGCTACACTTCTGTCTTCCCTTCCACACTGGGAAAGTGCAGGACAGCAGGTTAACCATGGATATAGGGCACCACCTGCACCACACAGTTTGAGAAACAGATGAGAGGGCAGGTCATCCCAGGAGTGTGGCTGGATGCAAGGCTGCTCCCACCAACCATGTAGCTGTTATTCCTAATGGCTCACCAAGCCCAAGACCAAGGTCAGAAGATCTTGCTCAGCACAAAGGAAGAACTGACCATTTTCCAAAGGTATTCTCAGGGACAGCCTGCTCTCTGAGCTGGAGACAGACGTGGCCCTTGTCCAGGCAGCTTGAGATTTAGCTCCATGTCCTGCACCTGCCCATCCCCTCATCCCCATGCTGTTTAGGGGGGCATGAGGCTCTGCTCCTCCACTGCAACTCCTCCTCTTTGGTATTAACTTCTGCATGGAATAAAAAGGGATTAAATCATCCCTCTCCAAATGACTGTTTTTGACACTGTGCCAAATATCTCTAAAATTTGTATAGCCAAATATCAAATGGAAATAGTTTAACTAGCAGAACATATAGGACAAACCTGGCACATGAGACTCAATATGAACAAGAGAAGGACTTCTATTTATCACTAGTATCAGCATTGTTTCAGTTGAAGGACTTTTTCTAAAACTCAGAAATCTTAGTGAAAAGACATTTGCTAGTCTCGAGTGGAATATATCTGTGATACAAAGTTTCTCTCACAAATATGATCTATTCCCTAAAAATCTTATCAGCATTCACCTCTGTCAGACCTTCATGCCTTTCCTGGGGAGCTGAGCTAGGTCAGTTGTTGGTCAGTGTAATGGGACTTACGGGACCATTCCAGCTGCTGTAACTCCAGCACTGCTTCAGATCATTTGTTCTGAAAGCAATTTTTTCCAGGATCATTTATTTCGGAAACTATTTTAGTCCTGACAGGCTGAGAAACACAGTGAAGAAAAAAAAATAATTTAGAGCTTCTCCAGGATTTGCACAGCTAAAGATCTTGCCCATGACTCCTGAGGCAGCATAAAACCAAAGTAGGCTATCAAAGTAGGGAGATGTAAGTATGTTGGAAAAGGGATGTCGGTTATAGCAGCTAAAGAACAAAATGAGAGGCTGAAAACTGATAGAAAATAATGGAAATAGATATGATGACAATAAGGGAAAACAAATTATCTGTCTATCACTATTTTATACTAAAACATAGATTAGCATTATTATATTAGTATTATATTATTAATGTAACATTTTAAACTAAGAAACACTTACACATTCACCTTTAAAATTCTTCCTCCTTTAATAAACAGCAAACTGAAGAGTCAAATTTTCAAGGTGTGGAAAGCTACTTCACTTTTCCACCCACACATACTAAATTTAAAATAAATTAAAAAAAATTAAAAAAAGAAAAAATCTAAGGCAAAGAGGTATGCAAGGTCAACAGTCAAAGTTAAAAAAGGCTTCTTTCTCAGCATTGCACTTTTCATTTCAGCCAGACTCTCATTTGTCTCAATATCTCTACCTTGGGAGTTTCATGCAGAGTTTTTAAATAACCCCACTATGAAGTTTAATGAAAATAATCAGCCTATCTTTTATAAAATCATTTTTTTTGCAAAATAACTGTTACATAAATTCAAGACTATCCAGTCTCCATCCCTTAGGATCCTCTATGAAGATACAGATAGCACAGAAACTCTTCAGAAGGTGCTTTCATCAGGATTCATAACCAGTTATGTTACAGACACTCTCTTCAAAACAGCTAGTTCTGTAAAATACATTTGCCAGAGAAAACAGCTTTATCCTTACTAGAAAATTTAGTTATTTCCTACTTTTTTGTTCTTTTTATTTAAAAACCCCAAATTATTAGATAGCTAGGGCCATATATTCTGTCTAGCTACCCATCTTAGTCCCTTGGGTTATGCTGAATGACTTAAGTGCAATTGAAATCCAAATTTGGCTTACTAAATTCATTTGACAGACAGACTAGAAAAATGTCTTTTGTCAAAATAACTTGGGTATAGCAATAACAGCTTTTTCCATTTATCAAGACATTTTCATTTCTTATACATACATATAATAAACAGTACCTGTCTGAACATGGTTACCATTTTAACATCTGGCATATAAGCAGTTCTGTCAAGGCAAAATACAGATTTTAAATGTTTGGCTCTGGCAGACCCTTTAGTGTGGCTGGAATGCTTCCTATTTTCAAGTTTACCTAAGAAGCCTCTTACCTTATGGATAACTTCGCAAAGGAATATTGATATCCTTGTATAATTTACCAATGACTGCAGCATACTCAGTGAAATAATGCAGGTATTCCATTAAAACAAGAAATACAGGGATATAGAGAAGAAATGTATGATTTCTCTTCTTGCCATGTTTGGTTTTCTGTGGGTTTTTTCCCCATCACTGGGGTATGTTTTTGCTATGTTATGAAAATTCTTTGGCACGCAATGCAAAGTAGCACTGTCTTTATAGAGAGAAAGTAATTAAATGACAGCAGGAGAAGAATGGACACACAGTTATTTAATTTGTGATTATTAAGCTCTTTAGCGAATTTTCATATCACCTCCTTTTCCTGCTTTTCATTTCTCAGAACTCCAAGTTGCTCTTGGTGCTGCTCAGTAGAAGCCACTACCCACTAGATGGGGCCCCAAGGCAAGAATTTCTCAGCTCACAATACCGTGTTCACTCTGAAAAGCTGTATTTGCAGAAGAGAATTATAATAAGGGCAAAAAGTAGTCAGAAATATCAGAACCACAATCAAGTTTAAGAGCTCAAGATGAATTAGCTCATAAGAGTACTTGAATTCTACTAGCAGCTACACCAAAAAGTAAGCACAGACCCTCTAACCTCCAAATTCTTGGCTACCTAATTCTTAAAACCCAGCATCCTCAAAAGAAAAAGAAACAGGTCCCTGTATTCCACCAATAAAATTCAGGAGATTTTTCACATCTGTGCGAAACATAATGCTATGGCTAAGCCTACTCACAGAGGAAAACAAGCACAAAATCATGTGAAACAAGCAGCATCATGTGTTTCCTACCTGTTGGTCCAGACAACAATAATCCCATCATCCCTCAGGAAATTATATTTCCAACAAGCTACAGTCTTTAGAGACCTTTCAGCTCCATCCTGGCCTGCTGGGCACTCAGCCTCTCACAGAAATGTGTCAGCTTCCCTGCCCAGTTTCTGCTTCATAGACACACTTACAGAAAATGTTTATCTTCATATATTTAATCAGAAAAGTGGTCAAGAAACAAAAATCTCTACACTGCACAGCTAGAGGCATAACCACCATTTCAGGATATTATTCTGATTTTTATTTACTTTGATGCACAATTGTTTCTCATTTAATCTGTTCAAAGTTGATTCTCAGCTGATGATTTGCCATCTTGTATGTAATTGTCCTACAATGTGAATGCAGACTGCTATTATATAGCTTATCCCCACATTTGAACCTGAACTCGTTACCATGGACTGTCTTTACTGTCAGTGAAGAAATTGACTCCACAACTGCATTCATCCTGTTCCAAAGCAGCTGACTAGAATGTGAGAAGAGTAAGAAGTTCAGATAAAGATGTCAAGTTACAGAGGTATTAGTGGTGTGCAAAAAGGCCTCTTCATCTACTTCTCAGAGGAGACAGTTTTT
>JAWWMO010000121.1:94611514-94650046 GCA_035047845.1 Dendrocincla fuliginosa
AGTTTTTGTTTAACAAAAAACCCTTCTGAACAAAAACATGAGCTTTTCTCTCAGATTCATCAGATCTGTAAACCAACTTTACAACCATCTATCTGAAACCATTTGACTCTTCTCTGGGAGCCTCCCACTGCTGAAGTGACAAAATTTCAGCTTTTAGCTTAGATGTGTAAGCCTAGAGTTACAAAGATAAGCCATAAAGCATTAATTGCAAAAGATTCAAAATTTGTTTGAAAGTTTCAAAAATGTGTGGTGGGAGGTTATGAACATGGTGCTTGGAGAGAGAAACATAAACTCTGAAGTGAACTATTCCAGGAAAGCTAGCCACATTGCAGTTAGTGCCATAAACTGTCCCACACAAATTTCTGTCAACTCTATGGTCTGTTTCTCTTCTAATGAAAAATCAGGCACCTGATATCTAGAAGATTCAGGAAAAGCAGATTTTCATAGCAGCTTTGCACTGCAACTACTGTGGTGATGGTCACCAGCCATGCTGAGTGAAGACAACCTAGACTTGCTCATGCCAAAATGGATAACAGCCAAGCTGAGGCTGGCTGAGTTGTTACCCTGGTTGTCTGCCTGGATCAGACTCTGGAGTGCCAGTGTTCTCCAAGGGCAACTTCTGAAGGTGGAACACATTGGCTACTCATCAATCTAACAAGAGATTCCCAGGCATGGTAATTCAGTCATCAATACTGTAACAGTGTTTGAATGCTCCTTGATACTCTTTTGGACTAGAACACATGGCACTTTCCCAATCAATCCCTGAGTACAGTCAGAATTCAGCCTGGGCAAGGCATCATTGCCCATGGATGTTTGGATGCAATCCTCCTGTTCTGCTAGCTAAGATAGCTTTTATAGTGCAGACATGGCATGCCAGTAGTTCTAGGGATCAGCCATGACAGCCATAATCCTGTTAATTTTATTAGTACAGAGAGAGAGAGAGAGAGAGCTGGTAAGCACAGAACCTGGTAGACTTAAAAATGGAGCAGTTGCTGAGAACGAAAAATGGCTAACAATATTGGAGTGAAGGCGGGGTGAGAGGTAAGTATTGTAAGAGCAGTACAGAGGTGGAGTGGCTTGTGCATATTATGGCACAGTCACCAACAATCATGGAGGCCCTTTAATTGTAGCATGCCATAAGAGAACTGGCAAAATTAAAATAAAGGAATAGAATCATTAAAGTATAAATTCAGGGTTTAACTGGAGAAAAGAAACTAAAACAGGCAAGACTTTTCTATGTTCACACAGGCTGGCACGGGAGAAGGAACATGAGATCCAGATAACACTGAATATTAGCAGTGACCAGAATAGGAAAAGGCTTCTGAACAGACAGCCATGAAAGACCCTTTAGTTTCTGATGACAGCCAAGTCTTCTTCAGGAGCTGTGTAGAGTAGGTCCCTGCTGAAGAATGTTTTCTCTCTCCTTTACAGTGCTTTCAAACCAGACTCTCCTCCCATTCATTAATATAAGGGAGCAGGAAGGAGATCTATTACTTCATCCTCATGTATGTGGCAGCTTTTCTTTGCTGCCTCCTACGCTTCATCTGCCACTGCCTTAAATCTGCCTACTCTCCCCCTTTCACATGGCTCTTTTACAGCTTTATATCAGATACTCCTTTGTCACCTGAATACCTTGTTTTGCCAAGGTCACTTTCTCACACACCATCAACTATTCTTTCTCTTCACATTCTTTTCATTAATCATTCAATCAATCATTTTCCATGTTTATTTTATCCTCTTTGAAGATTTTTCATTTTCCAAGCTATTTGTCTTCTGTGCTTTATTAGACTACAGCATGTTTAGCTCTCTCCAAAGCTCAGCATGAGATTACATGTGAGTGGGTGAGCCCATAAGCTCTCAGACAGTGCACTCAGGATAATTAGAAGCACATATTGTTAGAAACATATCATCTTTATTCAATTTATCCTAAAATTACTTGATAGTACTGAAGATGCTTCAAGAACTTACCAAATACAGAGTTTAATGCATTTCAGGCATTGAGCATTTTACTAACAAACTAATAAAGAAATGAGGATGTTGTGCAACCTTAGGTAGACTAAAAGGAATATTACTGCCTTAATAAATTTTTCATAGTATCCAACCTCAATATTTTTAGCTGCAGAATAAGCAAAAATTAATCTGATTTCTTTTTGCACTTCCCAAATGAACAAGGAGATCAACTGATCATTATCTTTAATGGCACCCTTTTACATAATGATTTTTCATGTCCCCCACTTAGAGTTTCATTTTCTAAATCAAACATAGCCAGTGCTCTGAAACTCTTCATTTCCTAAAACTCATGTTACCTTTGCAACCCCCTGAACTCTCTCCAGTGAGTCCACATTTCCAGTCAAGAACAATGCCTGAAAGCAGGGACAGTATTTCATCCAGTCTCACCCATGCCAATAAAAGAAGTACAATTAATCCTCATTTTACAAATAATGCTGCTGTTAAGAATTTTCCCTAAATGGCAGATTTCTCTTTGGTTCACAACGGACTCAGATGGTGACCCAATATCCTTTGCTTTCCAATACTATCCTGAGGGACTTGGTGGGATTTTCCTACCTGGCCAGCTACTCCCTACCTCCATTTCACATTTCATTTCACATCCAGAAGAGAAACATTTAGTGCCATTCATTACTTTTGATCAAGGTGGGAGGGAAATGTCCTGCTTTTTACTCCATTTAGGAATAGCCCACAGTTTTTATGCCATACTGCAGGCCTCTTGCTTTTTACAATATCTAATCACAGTATTAGTGATCCCCAGAAAAAGATGCATGCTGGGACAAAGCACTTCTGAAGAGCAAACTCCTCCTTGTTGTCATGAAGATCATTTTTTTGCCAGCCATGGCACATGGGAGAAAAAGAGCCTCTATGTGGGTGACACAGAAGGTAAAATCCGTGGAGGAAACAGGAGGAAACTGGTACCCTTGTTACTACAAGACAGGAACAAACATGAAACAGATCAAATAGCTAAACCAGGCATGTATAGTGTCCAGGATCTTGTCCAGAAAGCTGCAATGAAAGAGATTATACAGCATTACAAAATTAAAAACAAACAAACAAACAAAAACCAACCAAAAGCAAAAACAAATGCACAGAAACCAATCTAAACCCAAACCAAAAAAAAACCAACCAAACAATAAAGATTATTTCAAGTATCACGCTGCCTTAACAGTGTGGGAATGGGATGGTAGAAAAACAGTCTTTCATTATGTCCAGGAGATGAATAACTTTGTTCTACTGATCTGAGGGAAGAAAACTCAAAATTCAAAGTCTTTCAGAGACATAGCATGTTCAGATCAGCAGCCTGAGCTCCCTTTGGGTACCTAAAGAGCCAAATGGGGCACATGAGTTACTTGCTGCCCACTTGGAATGTCATGTATGACACAAGGTAGTCTCAGGTGTGTCTCCCTGAAAACTGCATAACCATAGTCATAGTCTGAGGGAGCAAACCCAAGATCTCCATCTACCAAAATATTCACATCAATTGTTACAGTTTTAGATATACTGTGGTCTCTAGTTAAGAGTCTTCACATCCTCTTGTTGGTGCCCCTTCCAGTTCTTTTATGTTTTACTATTTGTCATCTTTGGGCTACCTCCCTTTGACAGCATTGCAGTCAGCTTCTTCAAATCTGTCCTAAAATTTCCTACACATTTTCAAAGCCATTCTGAAAGAGAAGAAAGATAAAGCTAAGACATTTTATTCAGCTCTAACCTGGTAGAGAAAGTCCTCAAGAAAATACATGGTTTTAATGTATCTACTAGTCATTAAATGAGAGGTATTTCTCTTTCTGTGCTGGTTTGCAAATATGATACCAATGTGGCACAGATACATGCTTATTTTCCACATAAAATAATCTCACTGAACCCCATGGGTGACATTTGATCTCATTACAGTAAAAAACCACCTGTTCTCCATTGACTCACCTGGGTGGAACATTTCAGCAGTAAGACTATGCTGGCACAAACAGGTAAGCTAAGCACAAGCATTTGCTGATGCAGCAGCTATTCTAATTAAGGTTCAAGGGTATTTTATATGTATTTAGGAAGAAAGATAATGCATGTGTATGGTAGTATATAATAATCTTTAAGCACTGTTAAAGCTATTCAAATGCAGAAAAAACCCCAGTGTTACACGGCATAATGACTTTGATGAATTGGTTATAGTCTTAAAGAGTCAGTGTTTTATGTAAGATGTAATGACCTCTCTGAACAGCAGAGGACATTGAGTTACTCCAGTTTGTCCTTTGAATGGTATCCAGAGGGAAGAACAGTGGGACCAGTGAGGAAACTCAGCCTGGGGACGGGCAGAGAGAAAGGCTCCTTTGTGCGGCAGCAGAGGCAGAATCCCACATGCTCACTTTCACACACGGACAAAGAAGGAAGGGCAACATTTATCACTACTGTTTTTTCAAAATTTTTTTTCAAGGTCTGCAGCACAAAATCGCTCACAGGCAAGCTGTCAGCAAGGAGGAAGCATCCTGCATGCAGGGGCCCAGCCTGGGAGATTAGCGATATCGTTTACCGCAAACCTGACGCAGCAAGAGAAGTTGCTGTGAAAGGACACAGCAGAGGAGAGCGCTGAGAGCTGTGTAAGAGAATAACAGATACAGCTGCTGCTTTAATCATTGCACCAGCTCTCCAGTGATGAGCTGGATTCACCACACTGCTGACAGAATATGGGATGTTAGAGGAACTCACAGCAGTCAGCGGAGAAGCTGGTGTGAATTAAAGCTGAAGTAAAACTAGCATGGCAAAACTCAGTATAAGCCTAATCCTTCACACCACACTGTGTTGCTGTTGCATTTTTACTTCAGTTGTTAAGCAAGATAGATGCACTGCTGCAACCGGGCTTCTCTGCTGAGAGGAATGCAAACTCGAGATCAGAGAGATGACAAGAGACACCACTGCCTGCAGTGATTGTGGCCCACAGCCAGGCAAGAATCAACCATGTTGGGTTTTATTCCTGATCCTGGGGCTCTTGGGCCTTTTAAATTAAAACTGCTGCATAAACAACCACGAGGGACCAGTCTGAATCTGTCTGCAGCAAACTGCAGCGTACAGCACTTTTTCATGTCCTGTCCCTAATGCCCTAAATCTCTCAGCATCAACTCTCAGTTGTAACATGAGAGGATGAGATTGTATTCTGTTTGGAGGGCTTAGGACAATGTATTAAACTTCTTAAAGTACAAAAGACATTGGGAGAGGTGTTAGTGACAATACTACTAAGAAAATATATGGCAGCACCACTGGTATAGATTTTAAAGAAGCAGAGGCAGTATCACAATGAAAACAGTCCTTTCAGGCAGTGAACTGGAGCACTTCTGTTCCAGACAGAGACAAGATTTGTGACAAACACAGTTTTATATTCACTGCCACCTCTGTAAGTATACCAGTCATTGTGAGGATCCTAAGGGTCTGCTCCAGCTTAAGTGATTTTGTGAAATTAATTCATCAACATCAACCTTTTTTTCAGGCACACTCAAACTACTCATCTCCACTGCATTACAGAATGAGTCCATGTATTCTGGGGACCTAAATGCCTCCATGGGCACAAATGAAAAAGTACAACACTGTTGTACAGCTCCACATCATCTCCAAGGCACACTAACAAGCTCTCATTCAGACAGACCTCTCAGAACCTTGTTTCGGGTCAGGAACTGCACAAAATGCAGGGAGAGAGATTAGTCCTGTGTATCAAAGGCAATTTGGCAGAACTTTAATGTCAATCAGGAGAAAACTGTTTCAACCCTTTTCTCTGCCCAGGGAAATATGAACTCTTACCCCCACATACCCTTGATGCAACCAGCAGTCTAGAAGTGTTTCTAAATGCCTTTTGCAGTTTTTTCTCAGCAAACTGCTGCATATGATGTCAAATAATGAAACACGTGATGGACTGTAACAGGGAAATAATGCTATAGCCTGGTTTGGAGAGTAGACACTGGAGTCAGGTATTAGTCACTATTTCAGGATCATTTAAAAATAAGCTGGACTTCTGGCATATCCAAGCATTTTGATGACTTAAACTATAGTGTTTTGCTCATACCATCTTTTCTAGTTAGGTCTGCCGCAAAACCTCCCTAAACAAAATGTACCTTACCTTGGCAGAACATTGTCTCCTTGCACCTTTTCCAGTCATCATGATCAGTCATACAAGCAAAGCAGCCAGTTTAACTCACTCCATCTATACCGGGCCATTCCCACAATCAGCTGGCTTATGTGTGAAGGCCTTAGTACTTCACAGATACCTGTGTTGCTTCTGAATAAATCATGAGTCTGGACAAGCCACAACCCAGCCATATGATTAGGAAGCATTTGTTTGTTTCTTTTGTCCTCGGAAGGACACCAACATCTAGTAAGTGCTTAATAAAGATCATGATTTTGCCATGAAGAAATGTGGGAGGGATGGAGGAGGTGGGAGGGATTCAGTGTGTCAGGGGTTCCACATGCAGCAGGGAACTGAAGTCTTCTGCAGAACTGGGTGGTCTAGGTACAACTATAAAAGCTGATCTGCTTTTAGAGTCTAGAGAGTGAGAACAGTGTGGACAGCCAATAGACTTGGCATCGGAGGTGTCCTCCATCCTGTAAACAGGATGTAGAGCTGTAACAAGGACCATGAGTCCCTCTGTTCCCATGCAGATGAACAAGCCCACATAGGCAATATCTCTGCTGCTACAAACTCCCCCCTCTCTCTGCCTTCTCCCCTCAGCCTCCTCTGCCCACTGCTGCTGTTTTGGTGTGAACAGACGGGAGCAGCCCTCTAGGCACCTAAATGAAACCATGAGGAAGAAGATGGGGGAAGAGCACACCACAGCTCCCAGCCCCTATCCCTGCTCATAACAGGCTGCTGGAGAGATCAAGTAGGGCTATCTGACAGCTGGCTTCAGCTCTGGATTTAAGCACTTTGGATGGGCTGGAAGTATAGGCAGGACAGGCCTGATGCCCTCCTCCCACACAACTTCTAACTGACAGAATGTTATTCCATCAGTGCTTTTAAATTTAGATTAACTCTGCAATGGGTAACACAAAATGCTGTTTCGCTCAGACATCCAAAATTATAAACTCTTTCAAATCTTCACAAGGTGAAAAAAAAGCCATTTTCATTTTTTCAAGCATTTCAGTCTTTCCTTCATATCCTGATCTGAAATCACAAAATGCAATGTGTCTTATGCTGAGGCAACAACCTGTTTCAAGGAGGTGCAATAGGTAACAGCAAACCAAATATGTGACCCAGGGGAGGTGTTTGAACAGGATCTGAGCACAGCTCTCAAATAGACTGTAAACCTTTCATCCATTGCTCTCAAGCCTCTGCTTTGTTTATGCCAAGCAGGAATTACTAGAGTAGCAGTTAGTAATGCTGGCAAAGGAAACTGCAGGCTGGGTATGGGAATGGGCCTTCTGTCTGAGCACAGTTCTTGTCTTTTCTGGATGCTTATGCTCATCACATCTCATCTGCTGTGAGAGATCATTATCCCCCTTCCTATCCTAGCACCACTGCATTGCCACTATCTCTTAGTTATTTGCCATCTAGCCCACAAGGTTGCATGTTTATGCACATTTCATCTGTCATTTGCTTTACTATTGCTTGCTTCATTCGGATTTATATGCCACCTACTAGCAGTAAGGCAATAGCTTTGTTTCCTTCCATAATAAGTAACTTACCTCTGTAAGAATTTGATTTTTTTTAACAGTTGGAGACACATTCATCAAAAGAATCAAAACACTGTTTCTTTATGCTGGGATACTTTTGACTGATTTCCCCTCTCTTTTTTCCCAGTCCAGTTCCACTGATGCTTGCAATGGTCAGACAGACAACCTAGTTTAAAATACTGCCACTAGCATGTCAAATTCTGTCTTCCATGGATCTTTGAGCTGGGTTAACAAGTGCAGTATGCACAATCCCCATGGTCCCTTGGAGTTTTCTGGGCTAGATACCAAACCCCACTATCATCATAATTCAACCAGTGATTGTAACCATGGGATATTTTGTTTTAAAATATCTTGGAGTATGTGCAGTCACTGTCACCTAGGAGATGCTGAATGAGTAGGAGTTTAACCACAGATGATTTTGAAGAGTCATATTTTCCAGTGTGAATCAGAGGATACTTTCTTTAGCTGAAAGGTGTCCATGTGATTAGTGCGAAATAAAATATGGGAAATAATCTTTCCTGAAAATGTAGCAGATCACAGCTGCGATCACATCTGACATTTAAAGGAGTAATGAAAGGAGTTGGAACAAGCAGAAAAGAGAACAGAGAAAGATGGAGAAATAACACAGACTAAGGAAATTACTGAAATCCCAGTTACTTAACAACAGGCATAGAAGTAAAATTTATGTTTCCTATATATAATTATGTAAGCTATTACCATTGGTGCCATGCTCATAAAACCACCAGTGGGGAGGGAAGGCAATCCTTTACAACAGGATATTACAACCTTAAATAACATTCATATGAAAAGTGTCTTGCTTTCCCAAATGGAGTAAAAGGGTGGAGGAAAAAACAGAGCCTGTAGGCTTAGCTGTGTACATCAACACAAACATCACCCTGCAGACAAAGCTTTGTCTGCTGCCCCTTAATTATAGAAGCTATCCTAGACTTTTCTTAGATCAAAGAGAGAAACAAAGAAAAAGAAAACTATATGGGCAGAGAAAACAATAAGGTCTTTGTTTCCTTCTTGAGAAGCCACCGTTTTACTGCAAAGCCACAGGCCCTTTCTATTTACAAATTCAAAGGCCAGTACTAAACCTTCAAAGATGCTTGTGGCAGGTTCTGTTTTCAATTACCTGCACACTGTGTGGCTTCCTAAGTGGGGTTTCTGCTGAAACTGTAATCAATCTGAAGTAATATCCACAAATGCTGGGTTGGATCAACAGGTTATTCTCCATTATCTCCAGCAGTCCGACGAAAATGCCTTCTTTACTATTGTGAGGGACTGAAAAAAGTTATTAAAGTTATTAGTGGTTCAGAACAACTCTGTGCATGTGGGAGGGGGCAGATTGCATTGTGCCAAGGTGGGATGGTGTTCCCCCCCCATATCCCCCCCTCCTTAAGAGCCTTTAGTGCAGCTGTCAGCCACTGGCACACCAGGGGCACTGCCCACACCACACTCCCTGGAGCCCCCAACCCAGACCCCAAAGGGCTGGCACAGCAGAAGCCTCACCTGAGGGTGGTGGCTACAGGAGTCACCACATGGCTCTACTGTTCTTGGACTGCTGGGATCTGGATCTGTGCTGGATCTACGGTGGCAGCTATAGTTCTCTCTTTCTCTCTCTCTTTACTTCGTCTTCTTCTCCTAATTTCCTTTTCTTGATATTTGGATAACTTAAACCTGGACGGGTTGGAATTTACTAAGTCAATGCTTTGTGAAATGCTTTAAACTTTTGCCAAGTTCCCTTATTTTCCAAAATGTGCCAGTAAAAATGTGTTATTTTGACCCCTGAGAAGCATCATAGCATTTCTCCCCTGCGCAGCCCCAAGGTATTAAAAGAACTGAAAGCCCTTTTAATAAAACCATAGGGTGGGTTTTGAGGCCTTGTATCTTTTTAATGTAAAACCTCTTCAATGAGATCATGAGAAGAGCCTGGGGTCTTACAACTATCAAAAGGACCCAAGTAAGCTTAGATATATTTAGTTTTAATTTAGACATAGGCCAGCTGCTCAGAAGAAAAGTGCAAGTGGACATGAGAGAAAACCAGTAACAAATACTCTTTCTGTAGGACCTTGTGGGTTTTTCCTCCTCCCAAACAGCTTGCAATGGTGAATGCAAGAGGCTACACAGGATGCTTGAACGCTCAGAAGCAACAATTTGCCCTGTTTGCTAAACCCCAGTGTTTGTAAAGTATTTCCAGCATAGAGACGTCTCAGTTTCCAGTTTTGAAAGGAAGAGGAAGCTATATACTGAAGGATTGTTGGAAGCAGCTCTTTCTGTAAGCAAGTTGCACCCTTGAGAGAGAGCAAAGCTCCTTTGGTAACTAGTTTGGATGGAGTTGCCACACGGCCAAGAGGAACTGGGGAGGGTTTCTCCACACTTTGTTTTGAAATTTTAAAACAGAGGTGCTGTGGCAATCACTAGCTGGCTGGCAGAGGCAAGAACTGACTGTTCAGTGAACTACACCACCAAAAATGTTTAAAATATCTTGACACAAGGATAGCTAGTGCATTTTAGATATCCTTACACCCTCAGATGCAAATTTGCAGTCCCTGACCTATGAAATTTCATGAAAATGCAGCACTTTCCAGGGAATGTGTTTGGTTGACCTTTTTCTCCCTAGCATTGGGAATTTTAATTTATTACTTTTTTTAAAATTTTTCTGACAGAATTCTAAATTCTCCAATGTTTACAGAAAGAAACACTTCAACACTGTAATGGAATTTTACCCTTTTAGGACTTCATCTGAAAGAGAAAAAAAGGGAGGTCCTATCTGTTTGAATTCAGACAAAGGACTAATGACCTATTCAGTGCTTTTGATGGTGAGAGTTAAGACAACGACATAACCACACCCAAAATCTTAAAACTTTGAAGTGACAAAGTTAAAAATTGGACATCTGTGACCCTAATTATATGCAGATGGCAAAGCACTGAACATCATTTCAGATAAAGGGAGCAAAGAAGAGACTGTGAGAAAGAATGCCACTTTTTCATCCCACTTCTCTCCAGACTATGTGTCCTTCTCAGTATGAAATACATGGGCAAGAGGTGAAGGTGGAGGAATAGTCACAGCAGTGATATTACCATTTTCAAACTATGTTGATGTATTTACTCACCTAGTTCCTCCACCACAGACATCTGTGCATCAAGAGAAAAGCAGGCATCCCACTGCCTTTTCAGAGCCCATGAATGATGCTGCAAAAGGCCACAAATAGGAACAAAAGTAAGAACACTTTCACTCCACCTTTTTTATTCTGGTCAGCTCCACAGGAAGGAAATAATCTGTTCACATGAAGCAAATACAGTAAAAAGTTGAAACAGCAAAATGCACTCCACAGAATTAGCCAATATTCTCAAAGTGCTTTACCAATAAAAAAAATAACTTACTTCCATTACCTGATGAAATAAATCACCTTTCTCTCTCTCCCCAGCCCTACTTTTCTCTGAAGAGAAAACTGAAGATTTAACAGTTCTTCCTCAGTAATAAATGGAATTTTGTGGCAGAACTAGAAATAAAACTAGGTCTTCCTAATGCCTATATTTCCTACTCCAAGAGCAGCAGGAACTAATCACAATTCCACTGTTCAGTCATTGCCCATAGAATTACCTGTCTTTTTAGACTGAGCTTGTGCAAGCATATGTAAGAATCAAAAAACCTTTAACAGGGAACTGTTTCCCAAGTAGTCTGCACCTACAATTTCTTTCACTAAGGTGGCTTCACTCAAGCCTCCTTTTACTCCCCATGTTATCTCCCCATCTGCTGCATCCGCCACGGCACAGCAGCACATGGAGTCTCTGTGCAGCACTGTGGAAGATGAACTGCTGCAGTCACTCAAATGACTTGTTTGCCACTTTTAGGTGCCCTCAGAGAGCAGGGAAAGTTCAGAGAAAGTGAACTTATTGCCTGGACCCCTTCACATTTAAACTGTGCATGAAGAAGCCCGGGGTCTGATGACGGGACCCACAATACACTCCAGCTGCTTCAAATACAGTAGCAACATCAAGAGTAGCCAATGCAAATACTGATTTTTTCACTGCCTCTTCAAAAATAACTTTTTTACAAGTTCCCTTTTACCACATGTAAGCTGAGCTTTTGTCTTGGCTCTTGGGAATGAAGGGCAACCTTGTAATTTGAGTAAGAGGAAGCCTGGAACTGTGCTCTCCCCAGAGACCTGCAAAGGAGTAACAACTGAGCTGCTGTGCCTCTCTTGTTCTTGGGAGAGGGAATATACAGCTTCACTCCCTTCTGCAGGCACTGAGCCAGACAGTCTGGTCAGGAAAGCAGTTGGGAGCCAGAACAAATTCTGGTCCCCATGGCCTGTTGCTTACAACAGGAAGCATGAGGTGAGCAGAGACTGCTCCCTCCTCTTCTTGCCTGGAAGCACAATGCCCCTTTCTAGACTGCGATAAAAACATGCTACAGGCATATAGATATAGATAGGTCAGTGTATAGACTGATATATGTCCATACACCAACAACCTGCTTGAAAAGTCTAATGTAGTAATGACAGCAAGAATGTCCAGTGAAATGCCAGGTTGGACTCCTTCTCTTTAGTGCATCACTCAGCTGAGTAAGAGACAGCACGGGCTTTTATGGACCAGGCTTGTCAAACAAACATTACATATGCACTACCATCATACCTTTATATTCCAACTCTCAAATGCAAAACAGGGTTGGACGCCACCAGAATTTACATTTGAATAATACTGGGTTAATTGAAGAAGCACTTAAGAAGGAGATATGAAGGAAGCTACTGATTAATTAAGGGGTTTCTCTCAAATTGTTTTTCTTTTCAATTAATATTTTGACACTTCATTTTGCTTTAGAATACAGTGATAGAGTACTGATTCTGTATTTGCTTTCAACAGATATTTAGGAGCACAGAACTACAGTAAGAAAGCAAAGGAAAGAGGTTCATCTTCTCTTAATTAATCTATGGAAGTTCCTGCACAGTCCTGCTCCCGACCCAGGAGATCTCTCAGGGGCCTACACAATTTTGAGTTTTCCTAATGGTTTAAATCATATTTTCAAGAAGACTCTGCCTGCCTAGGACTTCATTATAATTTAAAAAGACACTGGCAATGAGGGGAAAAAAAATATTTTCTTATTTGCATTCCCTGAAGTTACTATTCATCTCAGCTTTTTTTTCTCTAACAAAGATTCTATGTTTTTAATTAGAAAAATATGGGAGAGACAAATGATCCATCACTGCATATGCAGAATGGGTAAAAATTCCTAAAAATTTTCTGCTCATAAACTCTGCAGTGATTTTTCATGTGTGCAAAGAACTGCAAAGCAGTGGGTCAAGAACAGGATGGGATTGGACATGGGGAAAGGGATACTGATGACACAAGAAAAAAAAAAAAAGCCTTCATCTTTAATGCACTAAGTTGTCTATAAATTAGTCCCTGAACACTGAGATAATGGTTTCCAAATGGTTTGGGAATTAACTTAAGTCTGCAGCAGTTTGTGCTCTCCCTTCATTCCTCAGAGACCTACCTGGTCACTACTTTAATCCTGCAGTTACTTGTTCCTGCAGCTGCAGTCTGCAGTGACTAAAAGCTCAGGTAAGCTTAACAAAAGGTGCAGAACTCTAAGTCTGCATTACGACTAATTTAATTGCTCACAACTTTATCTATTTCCTTAGGAAGCAAACAGCTCATGTTTTATTGCACCATTCTGCCAGGAAGCAGATAGATTAAATCTTCCTCACTTCATCTAAACATTTAGAGCTTTATTAAGGAAAAAAAAATATCAGGTTACGGAAGGAAAGTTTGCCTTCTGAAGAAAAGGAGTTTCATCAATTTCCAATAGATATTATTCCAAATTCACAGATCCCCTGTATGGCCTATTGGAATCTTTGAGTAGAGAGAGAAATACACACAAACTGAAAAGAAAAAAAAAAAAAAGAGAGAAGAGGTAAAAAAAGAGAAAACTGTGTGAGAAAAAAGACATATGAGAAAAATAAGGGGCAAAAAAAATAGAAAGGAAAGGAAAGGAAAAGAAAAAAAAAAGAAAAAAGGGGGGAGGGGAAAGGAGGGATAAAAGACATCACCTTCAAAACTCTCCATGTATAAACTGCTCAGCAGGGAATTCACTGAAAACTGGCACTGCCAGCACACAGAGAGAGCACAGCAATGAAGGGCACAGCTCAAGACCACCAGGCATATATTTTTTCCTCTCTCCTTCCTAAGGACTCCACATCAGGACAGCTGTCATCGAGAGGATGCTCATTCAGCTCTTTCCTGTCACTGCTCACTGCTGGAGTGACCTGCCAGGCAGGTGTCACTGCCGTGCCAGGCACAGTCGTGCTCCCTTCCCTCTGCCCAGCCTGGCTCACTAGCAATTGCTGCTGGTGGTATTTATGAGACAGAGATGCTCTTCACACTCATTTCAAGAAGCAGCCTGCAGGCACTGCCACATCTATTGCTCCCCTGAACTATTTTTAGACACATGGTGTACTTTAGCCCAGGACTTTTTTCTTTTCTGTTGACATATGCCTAGACAATGCATGGTCCAGCACTAATAGTTACTGATTTATTTTGTCCCCACCCATAATGGGTACATCTGTCCATAAGCTGTAAACTCATGTGTGATAACACTATTGTTTTGTTCACTTGATAATTATTCGATATGACACGGCAGTTCCCAGGCATACATGACTTCCCTGCTTACACAGTCTAGGGACTGAAGTTTTTTTCTTTCCAGTAAGTCTTCTCTGCCTTCAGGGAAACACCATCATACCTGCAGATGTTTTGACATGAAAACTTCTTTGGGTTTTGAATAGATGGACACAGGTGATGCTAAAACCATGTATTGTACTTGGAAACAGATAACCAACAGGGGATTCTCTGTACTCATATTGAGAGGATTTTGGAACCCAAACCCTTTGTGCTACAATTGGTGATTTTAGTGTTTCAGAACTGGAAAATTAATCATGGCACAAGTTATAGGACCAGCCATGTAACTTACCACACTGGATACACCTGAAGCTTGAGCCTGGGCCCTAAGCATCCTGAGAGATACAGGTACAAAATGTTCAGTGAACCAAGCAGACTATATACTTGTGATAAAACTTCCTTGGCACTAAACTTCCTGATGCCCAGTTCACAACACAGAGAAAAAAATAGAGAGTTAAAGTATTTATGTTCTGGTAAAGTTAAAAAAAACCAAACAAATAAACATAAGCAGATGACTGATTGCCTGAGTCTTATTCTTTCAGAGCTTTTCTTTCTCTTTTCCACTGAAAGTCCCCAGTAAATTACAATAGACCTAAAACTCTGGGGCTGAATGGAAGAAGTCTTCTGGCAATCCAAGAGGTTTAGTTGAGTTATTCCAGAGTCACTCTGCTCATTTAATCAGCAGAAGAATTTGGCCCTTCTTAAGAAAATGTAAGAAAGGTGAAATAGGTAGAGCTTGCACGTTGGAACAGATAAGGAAATAATAGAAATGACAGCAAATCCAACCCCACCTAGTCTCTCCATGATACTTGGGAGTTTTCAAACAGATTATGAGACTTCATCTCAAGCAAAATATCTCATGAGAAAATTAAGAGATAAAGTATGAAATCTGTGTTTGATTCTGCTTTAACTTACACTGCTGTAAATCTACTCCAGTCAAAAATCTGGCATGTGTGACATAATACAGGAGAGCATCCTTAAAAAACCTACATGTAACTCTTATAAATAAATAATGTACCTTAACATACTGACATGAAAAAAAAGGAAATAAAAATTAACTGGAGTATATGCTAATCTGCACTTAGGAAAGTGTTTTCACTGCAGAATACTTCACATTCCCAGAACCCAGGGCACTGTGAAATGAAAATATTTCCTTTTGCTTAGCCTTAGAAACATTTTCTAAATATTTACCTGTGCCACAGTCCATAAAATTTTTTCTTTGCTTTATAAGAACCAATATAATACTAATACAGATTGGATGGATGACAAAGGAAAAACAACAATTACCAAAAAATCCCTACGGGCAAGTACAAGCTTTTTTTTTTTAAGTATTTATTTCATTACAACATAACTTGGAGTACATAAAAAGCTTTACCTATATATACTTCAAAAATGACTGTTAATACATCACATATTTAATTCACCTGAAGTGTGAACAGTGTCGAAAGCAATTGCATTAGTTAATCTGTTGAAAGTGGTAGCATCGACATTGTTATTTCATGATTTCACAAATTTGTCCAAGGTTTAGCCACTAAGACTTAAAAGCAAAGCAAGAGACTCCTGCAAAAGGTAGCTTATGTGATGGTTTATTGTGGTGGTTTGAGAAGCTTTGCAGGTGCAAAATGGTAAGACTAACAACATAATTGGTAAAAACTCAGCTTGTTTAAGAAATATTTAAAAAAAAAAAAAAAACAAACTGGCCCTATAGTCATTGTCTCAAGTACCAGCTCTGGTTTCTCTTCTCTCCTATTTGTTTGGTTTAACTGTATATTCATTAGATACTTTTGACTCCAAATTCACCTCTTCCCTCCTATCCCTCTGTCCCATGCTCTCACTTCTTCATGTTGAGTAATTTATGAAAGTTAGACAATCTCTAAATTAGCCTGCTGTTGTGGTTTAACCCCACCTGGCAGTTCAGCTCCACGCAGCACTCATTCACTCCTCCCTGTGGTTTGGGAGAGAGAATCAGAAGGGGGAAAGCGAGAAAACTCATGGGTTGAGATAAAGGCAGTTTAACAGGTAAAGCAAAAGTTGCGTCCACAAACAAAGCAAAACAGGGAATTTATTCACTGTTTCCCATGGGCAGGCAAGTGTTCAGCCATTCCCAGGAGAGCCCGGCTCCAGCACACATAGTGATGACTTAGGAAAACAAACGTCATCACTCTGTATGTCTTTGTCCCCCACTCCCTTCTTCTTCCCCCAACTTTATATGCTGAGCATGACAACATATGGTTTGGGATATCCTTTTGGTCAGCTGGGGTCAGCTGTTCTGGCTGTGCCCCCTCACAACTCCTTGTGCACCACCAGCCTTCTTGCCGGTGGGGTGGGGTGGGGAGCAGAAAAAGCCTTGATGCCGTGTGAGCACTGCCCAGCAATAACGAAAACACTCTTGTATTATCAACACTGTTTTCAGCACAAATCCAAAACACAGCCCCATACCAGCTGCTGTGAGGAAAATTAACTACCCCAGCCAAAACCAGGAATCCTGCTGATTTCTAATAGCAATGGGTTCATTCCAGCAGCATTCAGCATTCAATAGGCCAAAACAAATGGAAAGTGTCTGATTATATATTCTGAGTGCAAAATTTTACTGAGCTTGTGTGTCAATCTCAGCTTTTAGTAGCGGTAATGTGAAGTCAGAATAGCTACAGTAATCTAGTAAATGTGTGGAACTATTACAAACTTGCATTACATTATCTCAAGAGTAGGAGTTGAGGCAGTAAATACATAAAAACGTACTTTGCTACAATAGTACTAGGACTCATACTGATAATAGCCACGCAGAACAGTTCTGTTAAACTCAGTGTGAATCTGCTGCATGGAATAATAGCAGACAAAAGAGAAATTAATAAAATGCTTGTTACTACAACTGCTCAGCAGTACCACCATTTCCCCTTCTTGTGCTTCCTTCAGTTTCCCAGGGCAATGCTACTGGGGAAAAAAAAAAAGCCTGAAGATACAATTCTGTCTGAATCTTCTGTGTTCATTCAAGTAGAAAACACTAGACGTCAGTCCAGACACAAAGCATCAGCACACTGTTAAGCTTTGTGATAATGAAGGGTACCACATCTATGCAGCAGTCAATGGAACGCATACCATAAACCAGGAAAAGCAATGGCCACTCATGAACAGTGGTAATTGGAATACAACACTGAGAGCCAATCAAACAGGACAGGAGAGTTACAGCTTTCATGTGAATAATTTATTCTTTTGTCACTTTAAATTTTACCAGGTACTTATTTACAAAGAAACTTTTGTGGACAGAATTTACATCAGCTACTGCACAGTTTTATTCATTACTAGGGTATGATTAGCATCCTTCCCATGTTGTTTCACAGTGCTGGTTTTGATCAAATAGGGTTATTCTTTTGCCAATTATTTGTTTAACTTAATTTCCAAGTGTAAACAGAATTTGTACACGTCTTTGCTGCAAACAAGATTTCTCTTTACAGAACCAGTTAATAGATGGAAATACTAAAGCTCCACCTGTTATTAGCATTTCTTTATCGAAGCCAGGATTTAGTTTTAGATTCAATGAAAGCTTTAGGAATTTCCATGTTAGGCACTACAATGCCTCTTTACCAAGACGGCACCCCTGAGAATTCAAATTATCAGCTTGGACTCCCAGTACAGTGCATGGAGTAGTTCACCTTGGAGTGCTAACCCAAAGCACAGAGCCTGTCTGCAGAAGCATTCCAAAGAAAATTTGCCCAATTGTACCAATATGTACTAAATCTGTCCTCAATTACCCATCCAGAAGCTGGAACCTGGAATTTATCCAGAACTCAATGTGCAGGACTCTATGTGTGCTTTTGGAGGACTTGCATGAAGCTCATCCCTGAAAAAGAGTCTAGGAGGTGGTCCCAAATCACTTCTTCTAAGCAGCTATCTAGATTTGAGACCGTGCAAGCGCACACACACACACACAAAGTGCAAGGCCTCAGTTCAGCCCTTACTCAGCTAAAAGGAATTCAAGTCTAAATCCTCTAGCAGATGACCTTGAAAGCAGGAGTACTCCACGGAGGAAAATTATCACCCGAAAAATTAGGGCAGAAAAATTATCTCCTGCACCTCCCATGAAAATGGGAGGACTGAATATTCATGGAGAAGACAGCAGACCAGACTACATCTCTCCAGCTAAGTCTCCAAAGAGGGTTTGAATTTACCTACTTTCATAATTTATGAGATTTTTTTTAACCAATTAACACACAATACAAAATGCGTAAATATTTAGAGATCAAGGACTAGTTCCAAGAGGTCCTTTAGTTCACTGACAATCAGGCAGTGGCGGATAAGGATTGAATGCTTGCAGGCTAAGAAAGCACATACAGATCTCCATGTTCCCATGCAAATACAGCAGCCATCAGGCTACTCTAGATAAAACAGCTCAGTCTTAAAAGCAAAACATATGCAAACAAAACTTGAGGGTGGCCTGGCCCTTTAATTTGTACCATAAAACCCTGTTACATCAGTGGCTTCTGGGTATCCTGCCATCTAGTTTCAAGGGAGTTGAGGCAGTCGGTAGGTAAGTGTGGAACTTGGACAGTTCCAAGTGGGTGGAGAAGAACTGCTCAGCACCTCCACATGTCAAAGAGACAGTTGTTCCTAGGTTTAAATTAAACTGAAGAGTTCTGGGATGATAATTTTGATCTTCAAATGCCTGCAGATTACCAAAATTCTGGTTTTTGTACCCCAGTTTGGTGGGGGTATTTTTGGGACGACATAACTGGGGGGAAAAACAACTCTCAGCAAATCTGCCTCAGGCTTACCAGGGAGGAAACAGAGACCACAGAGCAGGAAATCTGGCTAGAAACATGCCTCTGTTGTCAATCATCAGGCTGTGACTATGCAGAGTTTACAGAGGAAACAGACAGGTTTGACAGACAGATACTAATGAAGCCCAGACTCTGCCCCATTGACACTGTGTAAACAGTGAAAGCTGGAAAGCACTTGATTCAACTTTTTCTAAAAATAGGAGCTAGCAAAAATACAAACCACTGCAGGTTCACTGAATGCTGATTACTGTAGAACTTATTTCCAAATGTATTTCTTCAAAGTGTACAGCAGCAAATATTGGAAGAAAGGATATGTTTCATTCTGTCATGGAAGTCTGCAGCATATTTTCACAGCTTAAATCATGGAGACTTCCCAAAACTCATTTAGAAGCATTTTCATGCATTAGCAGGAATGAAAGTGCTTAATTAATGCTTAATTAATAGGAATGCAAAAGCTGGCTTGATGCCTCACTATGCTGTAGTATAAGAACTATACTACGTAATACTTTGAACTATGAAATCGTAATGTATTGCAAGATAAAACAGACATTTCCTTGCGTGTGTTCATGGTGACTACTATTTCAAAATCTGGCCTAGCACTTATGCTAGTTTAAGTATGCACCTAAGTGTTTCACTACCCAGCTTGAAACATTTCTACAGTTAACATAAAAACTATGCTGAAGGTAAACACCATATTTTTACTTTCCTCCTCAAACTACAATGCTGTAATTTAATTTAGAGTCAACATTTCCAAGGATTCTTGTCTGAAAATTAAATCCAACATTCTGTGAATGGTATTAAATTCCACTGCACCAACCTGTGCTAAGGCTAAGATAAACATCATGCTCTGCAGGCCTACAGCTCTGGCCTGGCTGATGCTTTAATTAGTACACTAGGGAATAGGCTTACTTAGCTAAGAACTTCTAGGACTGGACCACTGTTTTCTATAGCATGGCTAACCAGTTCAACTGCATTAAAATCCTGTGCAAGACAGATGGAGAAAAGAAAAACAAAACAAAACAAAACATTAATGTGAAGGAAAGAAGCATCTATAAACTTCACTACTCTGGTTTGTAAAGATGGTGTCTCTTAGGACAGAGCCTGCTGCCTTCCTTTGGAACTAGCAATTACATATAAGAATGCTAAAGTCCTGTTTAACAAAAACATCTTAATAAAACATAAAAAGATCTGTTTTCTTTGATGTAAGGTCCCTATGCCTTTCTAAAATATGAATCTATACTAGAACTTTGAGTATAAACAATTCTCTTCCACAGTCCATGCCAGTTCCATGCTGAATATACAGCAATGTACTAGCAAAAAAACAGGTTCCTTTTTCAGAAAAGGTTTCTCAGTGATTTACCATAAAGCTAAAACATTTGCCTTGGCTACTGATTTTTTTTTTATATATAAAATGTATAAAATAAATGCATGTGCCCTTTTCAATACAGTCTGTCTGTGTAGACAATTTACTCTTGTCCAGTTCTAGGTAACATGACAAAAAGTACACTCCAATTTTCCACAGGCAGGAAGGAGTTTTGTACAGTTTTGTCTCATTAGGATGCTGCTCCACAAACAGCTCTCTTGGGCAACTCAGAATCACAGTGACAGCGTATGCCATCAGCATGTACTGCAATTAACAAGGACTTATTGATTACACCAATCATTAGATCAAAATAAATAAAGCAGTCTCTCAATCGAAAGATGGAGTAACATCATGCTAGTGCACAATATATTCAACATGTGTTGCACATTCCTATTTTCCATGTCCTCCTTTGATGGTCTTGAACTAAGTTGGAAAAGCCTCTTGCCACAGGATACTGAAGATACAGTGAAACATTTGAGCTGTTTTCATTCAGTTTCAAAGAATTTACATTTGGTTTAGGTTAACCTTCCTTGACCTGCAGTTAATTAAAGAGCAGCTGAAGTACAAAGTTTTTCCCCAACTCTAGTGGCATACATGGTCATGTCAATCAGTTGCAGTCTGAACAACTTCAGTTCATTTTTGTTATAATTTAAAATCTCTGATAAAAAAAGTAATAAAACAATGCCTTCTTATATAGAAACCATTGCCTTTTTCAAATAAAGAACATATCAACATTTCATATCTGCTGTAATATACCACATTTTAAAAAGGTAACTTGACTTTTTTTTTTTCATTTGTATTCCAAGTAAAACATGTGGCACTCATTTGTGTCACTCAAAACTTTAAGTCTGGTATCTGTTAAATCATCTGCGGTTGAAATTCCAGGGACCACACAGTGCCACATCTTCCTTAAACCATCTATTGCACCAGAAATAAAAGGCTGTGATGGAGATGTTCTTCCTATACTTTTTTAACACAGGAAATAGTCAGTTTAACATACAAACAAATGCAGCTAAGCTATGTTGCCAGCAGTGTTTATCCCTCAGTATCATCCCAGAGGGAAAAAACCCAAATGGCAGAAAAGTCTGCAACCCAGATTGCAACTATGTGTAAGCACATGACCAACACTAACATCCCACTATGACACTGTTGTCAGGAATATTTTAGAAATCCAGGTGTAAAAACGGTTTTCTCAGGTTGGGAATTGGCACAAATATAATCTAGAGATTATCCATTATAGCAGCTTTTACTTTCATGTGCTTGGCTTTTCACACAAAGCACAGCAAACATGAGAAGAGTTACAACCGAGTTACAACCAGCTCAACATCCTGGGAGCAGAAAGGAGGAAAAGGAGAGCCCCTTTTCTCTGCAGACACACCAGTGAAGGTCCCCTCTGTAGGTGGGAGTTTGTGTGTCTCCCACAACTGCAACCCAGCTCCCCTCTCAAGAAGCCAGAGCCAGGCTGGCCACCTCACAGTGGGAGGGAGCCCTCCTGGTCTCCTGCTTTGTCCAGCCTCTCGGGCAGAGTAAGCACAAAGGGTAGGAGGACACCCTTGACATCCAAGGGAGCTTTAAGAAGTTCCCCGTCAAAAGTGCCCTTGAGCCCACCATCCGCTTCCACCTCGCCGTCCTGGGCTAGGCTGAAGCGAAGGGTGCCGGTCCGGTTGACGCAGTAGATGGTGTTGCCCAGGGGGGCACAGCGGAAGGGCTGGATGGGGCCACCGCTGGGCCGCAGGCTGGCACATTGGCTCCAGCACTTGGCCACTGTGTTGTATCGGAAAACTTCAACACCACCAGCGGTCCCACCGCCTGGGCCCTGCTCCCCACCACGGCCACTGCTCACGTCGAAGCGGTAGATGAAGCTCTTGAAGGCCACCATGTCAGCGGAGCGCCGGCGGCTGCTGTTGTAAGGGCACTCCTGCCACTCATCACGCTTGGGGTCGTACTTGAGCAGGCGGTAGAAGAGGGAGCCACCCGACACATAGATCTCTCCGTTGCAGGTGGTGGCCTCATGAGCCACAGCGAAGGCCCCCTTGGGCAGCGGTGCCACAGGGCTCCAGCGGTCGGCCCGCGGGTCGTACCTCTCCACAGTGAAGAGGCACTCGCCCCCCACAGCGTACAGGTAACCATCCAGGGCCAGCAGCTTGAGCTGCGAGCGGGCCTGGCCCAGCGGCCGCACCTGGCTCCAGGTGTCGGTGAGGGGGTTGTAGCAGAAGACTTTGTCGGAAAGGCGGGCCCTGGGCTCGCTGCCCACCGGCCCTGTCACGATGCCCCCCGCTAGGAAGAGGTAGTTGTGGAGGACACACATGGCACAGCCCTTGGCATTGGCCTCCTCGGGCAGGCGTGTCAGCACTCTCCACTCGCCGCTGTCCTCCTGGTAGCAGTGGATGAGGGAGCCGCTCTCCTCCAGGGACACCACGGAGGAGGGGCTCTGCGGCCGGCTGCTCTCGCGGCTCTGCGGCCGGCTGCCGCCCCCCGGCCGCTCGAAGGCATCGCTGACCTCGGCCACCAGCAGGCAGGCCCGGCCGGCCTCCATGCGCCGCTGCAGGATGAGGTCCCGCTCGGCGCCGCTCAGCCGGCCGAACACGCCGGGCTCCCGCAGCACCTCCAGGTAGTGGTCGCTCATGAAGCGGTAGGCGGCCTCCCGCAGCTCCGCCAGCCGCTGCTTCTTGGCGAGGCAGAGGAGCTGGTAGCAGTTTCCGAGGCAGAGCTGGGCGCGCATGGCCTCGGCGGCGCAGTGCAGGGCGCACGGCATCTGCAGGACGCGGGCGCCGCTCACCACCTCGGCCAGGTTGTCGTGCCGCACCTCTCCCATGCGCGCCGTGTACACGTACTCGATGAGCAGCCGCAGCGCCCCGTAGCTCACCCCCTTCACCCGCAGCACGTCCCGCGACGCGCGGGCACGAAAGTAGTCGCTCTTGGCCGCCAGCACCGCCTTGTGCGCCCGAATGCGACGCCCCGACACCTCGATCACCAGGTCGGGCTCCTCGGCCGGCCGGTCCCGCGGCGCCGCCACCTCCTCATCGCCGTCGGGCGGCGGGCAGGCGGCGTTGTTGATGTCCCACTGGCTCTGCACCACCCTGCCGCCGCCGGGGGGCGGCTGCGGCTCGGCGGCGGCCCCGCTGAAGCAGAGGGAGGAGCCGAGGCCGCAGGGGGCGGCCGGGGTGGGCGGTGGTGGCGGGGGGGCGCCGTTCGCGGCCCCGCTGTCCTCCTCCTCCGGCGCCGCGCTGCCCTCCATCGCGGCCCGCTACCTGCGCCCCGGCAGGCACCGGCGCACCGCTGCGGCCATCACCTGCGGGGACACCTGCGGGGACACAGCACAGCGCTCAGCACCCGCCGCTGCCCCGCGCACCCCCCGCGCCTTCACCCCGCTTCCCCGCCGCGCTCGCAGGCGGGGCCGGCTCTGGTTTCCGGGGCTAAACGTCCACTTCTGCTTTCCCTGGGGCATCCCCCCCGCGGCTCTGCCGCCTCCCGCGCCCGCGTTTCACTGCGCTAGCTCAGCCCCCGAAAACCCGAGCAATTCTGGTGGGGTGCGCCGACGGGCGCCTCAACAGCCCCCAAAGCAATTCTCATTTTCCTGTTGCTATGCAAAAATTTTAAGCAGTTTACAGGCAGTGCAACCTCTTCTTGACTACTGGGTGATGTCCTTTTAATGGCAGATATTTGGGAGTACTATATTAATATATTCACCTTGTGCAACTATTTCAGTGGAAGGCTGCGGCTATGCTGGAAGGCAGCTGATTCCCCACTAGTGAAGTTTGTCTTTGCAAGACCTTTTCAAAGTTTTCTTCACGGCACCGCTCCTCATACACATTGAACCTGTTTAAAAGAATGCATAAAAAGTTGATTAGTTTTAAAATCGATCCATTCTCTGTTCACTTAGAAGTTTGGGACTATTAGAGTTATGTTTCCTTTAACAGGATATCTCAAAGGGACTATATGTTAATAATTCTAATTGTTTACAAAACATATCAAGGGATTTTCTCCTGTTGTTAGGAGGAGCAATTTCACACTTATGTAGCAGCTTATGTGGCTGTAATGCATTAGCGAGGTGTAAATCAGACTTCATAAAGAAGGCTGCTTCATGTCTGTAAGATTTATATCTTCTCAATAAAAAGTGGAAACAAGGAAAAAGTCACAATAGATAATTAGACGATGAAGTCTCTTCTGGGAAATGGCAGGCTACAGGGCATGGCTGGAAGTAGGTTAGTCCCCATGAGCACAATCACCACCTAGTTGTACCTTCATTTCACAAATGTAGTTTTTAGAATTTAACAAAGTGCCATTTGTTTGCCTCATGTTTGCTTATGGATTTCCAGGCTCCATTTAAGTTTTGATAAATGACACATGAAAATTGCCAAAATGTACTTATTTAATGAGTATTTGCAGCTCTGATTCTATTTTTAAGGAGGTTATCAATTTCCATGAAAATCCCTGTTTGCACTTTTTTCACAGTTCTCAAGGAACACTCATTTCTGTGTAAAATATGTATTGTAACTTCCTTTCAGCAGAGATAAGAGATGATTCCTTTACCCTGTTAAATTAATGTTAGGAAATCTAACTCCTTTTTTTTTTTTCCTAGTTTTCATTTTACTGAAAACATAACTGGTAAGTGACAGTGTCTGGAAACCCCCTGGCACAGACATGAAACCTAGATACCCATCCTTGCACATGTAAACTTTACTTAAATGGTAGTATCACTCTTCTCTTACAGGTTTTTATTTTGTGGACTTGCCCTGTGATGAGCTTTCTACTACATCTCATCATATTCCGTTAGACTTAATCAATGCTGATTTTGATTTCTTTGAGATCATAACAAAGTTTCAACAGCATTACTTACGAGAATGAACAGATTTAACAACTTTGTATTCCTCATCTGGGTGTTTAAAATCTTGCACTTAGAAACTTTCTATGACATTGTATGAACTTTGGATAGCCTAACTGGCAAATTTGCTGCAGTCCAGACCTCACTGTAGGTCAGGTTTTACTGAGTTTTCTGCAGCTTTAACTAGACAAGGAGAAATGCAGTGATCTGTGTGTACACTCAGTGTGTCTGCGGAAGATGTATAGATGCATTAATAACTTAAACTGGGCAGCATCCCTGTTGATGTGATTATGTTTTTCATTGAGTCTTCACAGTACTGAATTCACTATGTAACAATTTTTATGTTGTTTTATTATGCTGTAGACACTGAGATTAATCTCTTTCTGCTCCAGGCCTTCCAGAGCCCTGATGATCAGCTTTGTTTGAGAGCAGCTACGGTAACTGACACTGGTGAAATGACAGAGGTCCAATCGAGGTGGCAAGGAAAACACCTAGAATGCCAAGCTCTGATGTACAGTTATATTAAGAAAATTGCTACAGGTATATAATTTGTGACATAAGTAAGTAATTGAAACATTTTGTGTCTCCTCTGCTCTTTCTTGGGCTGAGTTCCCTAATATTCAATCCTTACCTTGATACAGTTCAGAATAGCTTGGACTTCACAATGATGAACATTCAGTGCCTGCTAATATACCTTCCCTCGTTGCTTTCAATATTATGGCCTTTCCTGACACACTTCACTTTTGACACCACTCCTACTTATGTTCCCCCTCTACAAGAAGGAATGAGTAGCTTCAGATAGTTTCAAGCTCTCAGTTTACAGCTTAATTTTGCAAGTGAAATTATAAGGGAAAAATGAAAGAGAATACTACCAAAAATTAAAAGTGTGGGTGACTAAATGTGAGAAGTAAAAACCCGTAACTGTACTACTAGTAATATCTCTGTATGGTGAAATGTATTTCCTGCATTATATCTCAAAGGCAAATCACCATTTAGAATATTCAAAGTCATTAAAACAGCAACCAGAAAAAAGTGATCTTTTCATATTTCTCAGCTAATGGAAGAAAAAAAAAAAAGGGTGAGATCCACCTTGAGCACAGTAATCATAGCTTTCCCTATATGCAGGTATCTGCTTGACTTAGAAGTTTGAGACTGAAACGTTATTGAGAAAGAAGCTGCCACCTACCACAGTCGTAACAAACTCCTGTGTTGTCATCCTTCTGAGGAATCACAAGCAGAAAGGAGGACCGATGGTACAGCTGCCTAATGGCAAGCAGCAGAATTCTGAAGAAAATTATCTGCTGGTGTACCTAAAGCTAACCACCAAGAATATGTTGATTTTTATGCTCAGTATGAGAAGGACTTGAATTAAAGTATCACATGCAATTAAGGCAATAAGGAACTGTACAGGGAAGCTGAAGAGTTAGAAAAGCTGCAAGAGGCTTTGGAGGACTTTGTCAATGACAGCAATGACCACTCCAGCAATCTCAGCACCTTTGTCTAGCTGATAACAAAATTTAGGCATTACACAAAAACGAAGCTCAAGAAACAATCCAGACAAGTTCTGGAACCCTCCCATTATTAAGCAACACAACTGATCTGAGTTAAAAGGTCATGGATTTAGTATAAAAGAGGAAGATGCTGGAAGGGGCTGAAGGAAATAAAATACTTCATGTATTATACTTATAATACTTATCTACATATATACTTATATACTTACAATACTTATCTACAATGATCAAAGAGTTGTACTGCTGTTCTGATAACACAGGGCATTCAAAAATTACAGAATCACAGAAGATATTTGATAGCTCTGCTGATTCAGAAGAATCTGACCCCTTAACGATCTTGTTTGGCTTAAAACAAGCTTAGTTCTAGCACTTTTTTCAAAACTCAGAAACAGGATAGGTACTGAAAAGGAAGCAAGTTGTTTACAGTACATGGTATCTGTGGACAGGTGTCACCTTTTAAACTGGGGACTTCTAAGTCAGAAACTGAATTAATTGTACTGAAACTGTTTTCGTTATCATGGGCTTGGTCTAGAGATGATGTAATGTTAATGAACAGAGAGGCTGCCAACAAACACGAACTGTATTTACAGACTTGGCAATGACACAATTACAATAGCCTGGATGTGTGGCCCTAACCTCAGATGCTGTGAGACATTGCTCAAGTAACAGCACAGATAAGAAGGCATAGTTTTTCTGACAGAGAAACTGTAATGAAGAGCTGCAGGTAAGGTTTCCTACATTCATTTGGCAATCCTTCTGATAAAATCCAATTAAATGCTTGTATTGCATTGTTCTCTCTTTATTTTTTTTTTGTCTGCAGTGCCAATAGCCTTTGACCCAAACCCTGTGCTTGAGCAAGACCCATTTCTCTGGGGAATATGCACATGTGGGAGGAATTGGGTTACTGTTCTGCAGTTCAGAAAACGAAACTGCTCTGACTCAGTCTCAGGGTAAATAAAACAGTGCTTTCCGTATCATAAACAACTCTAATTTACATAAGCAGGCTGTCCTCCCCAAGAGACACAGTTCAGAAATGATAGAATGCCATTCTGCTCCACCTTAGTCCAGGAAATGCCTTTGTAAAAACTTGTACTGCCAAATTTTACTTCAGTAGAGAATTCCCTTGGGATATGGGCGTCATCTGATTGAGATGATTAAGGCGTCCAAAGAGGCAGAATCATCAAAAGAGAAAAAACATCCCTTGTATTTATTTTAAAAACTAAACGATGACTTAAAAGTAGAACTGGCCAGTGTGAAGACATCCAGTTCAGACCAGAAGGCAACATCTTCTAGGAGGTAGAATCAAGTGTAGAGTGGTTTGCATGTTTATAAAAAGGGTCTGTTATGCTCCTGCTCATTGAGTAGCTCTGTGAAATTTGGAGGGAAAAATGTTCTCTTTGTAGATGGGGAAAACATCTGGAGCATAAAGATGCCATTTCTCTGAAAGGGCTTGCACCACTTGAATTCCTGGATCCTGTTAGATTTTAACTCTAAACCACTTGATTAACCTTCCGCTTTTTAGAAAAAATCACAATTGTCTTTCAATGTGCCATCTGACTAAATATAGCAGAAAGAAGAATTCTTTTTTTTTCCCTTTTTTAAAATTAGGAATGATTAAAACTAGAGTTACAATACAATCCTAGCATCTTGCCCTGACTGCTGGACATATGTCTTTTGTAGTATCACATTCACACTCAAGTTGCCTATGCAGCTTCCTTCTGACCTTTCAAGGTGCTGTAATTTTATACGACTAACATAAGTATGACTGTTTTTATCTCATAACTACAAAATTTTCATAAAACCATAAAAAAAAACCCATTAAAGAAATGCAGCTTATGATTACAGACCACACAAGAAACATGTGGGCTGCAGTTCCACATCAGAAACTCTGAGGAAGAAAAGGCTGTGTGTGTCTGGGCAGGGAGAAAGAGAGGAAGTAAGTCGTAATAAAAATATTATCAAAAGCCTGATAAAATTGATATTACAGCTAGCAAATCCAAACTAAAAATATACAAGTTCTAAACAGTCATCATGACCAGAGAAAAGGTTTCCTTACAGTAATATCCATAGAGACAAACACTCTAAAAAGGAAACTATCTTTTTGAGTTCCTTCCATTTTAGACTCTTCAGAAATAGGGAGGAGCAGTGTCTCTCAGGAGTTCTCACAGCAAAAAGGAAATAACACTCCCACAAAAGCAATATCTAGCAAAGATTAAGTGCAAGTCCTCTCCAATATCTCTTAAAGGAAGTCTAACAAAAAAAGAACAGTCAGAAACAAGTTTTGAGTGATTACAATAAACTCCACGGCTGATGTCTTTATCACTTATGCACTGCAAATCAGGAGATAATGGCATGGTAATACCATACTGAATGTAACAAAATTTTTTATGCAGAATTTTGGCTAATTCTAGACATGGGCTAACAACTACAGTTCTAGATATAAGGTGAGAGCATGCAGTCACATCTGTGATAAACTAAATTTTGGTTGCTTTCATCATATCTGGGCACAGCTAACGTTACATTTAGTGAACAGTAGTACCAAACATACCAGCATGGTGCTACAGCTGAAAGGATAAACACAGTCCTTGAATGTGTATAGTGGGAAATAAGGAGTAACAGTAGGGAAGATGTTACCTTTTATCTACAGCATTAGTAGGTTTGCAATGGAACATAGTGGATGAATGGACGGAAGCATGTAAGTTCCAGGCTTTACATTTTGGAAGTAGCATTTAAAAAAATCTGTGAGGACAGAGGAAAGTACCAAATTATTTTATAGATATATATATAATTAAAAAAAAACCAAAACCTCAGTGAGAGACTCACAACAGCACTTTGCAACCAGACACAAGCTTACTCTGCCTCCACACAGTGCACACCAGTCTTGAGCCAACTCCCAAGCAAAAAAGTGATACTTAGCTTAGACAACCCCTAACAGCCACACTTCCATGGCTTTGGAGACAAGGTGGCTTGTGTCAGTGGTTTGGAAAACTAGTAGAGCAAGCCTTAGTCAGCCTGAGAAATGCAGTGCTGACACTTCTTCAGGGCCTGGTATGTTTGCTCTGTGACTTGATAGCTGTGCACAAGTGTAGGCACATGAAAATTCTGCATACTGATGGCTTTCTTAGACTGGTGGAGAAAAACCTAAACAAACCAAGTGTAAGTGTAAACAAAGCAAAATATTTACACCACTGAAGGGAAAAAAAATACTATTAGAGTATTGTGGATACTGAAAGTTTACATTAATTGACGGGCAAAGTGAAGAATGGGCTCAAAGAAGAGAAATCTATAGAAGGTGACCAAATAGACAATAAACACAAAAAGTGTATCCAGCTTAGGAGGATCCTGAGTGAGAAAATGGTCAGGGTATTAATAAAGGACAAAGTAGTATCCCAGGGAGAAATACATATTTTTATCATGCTACACACTTCTTTCTTTCAATACTGGATTATGCCCATGTGGGAGGCAGGATGCTCTCTAGGGGGACATTTGATCTGATAAGGAAAGATCCTTATTCTGATGTCATGAAGGAGATTGTGACTGTGTGTCTTGCTGGAAGGCACACGGGAGTCCAGGGTGAATGAAATTTTACAGGAGCAGACTAATTGATCTCATCATCCTTTCTGACCTTATATTCTGGAAATTGCCATACACCAGGAGCACTGACTTGAAGCAAAGCATCAGCTTGTAATGATTAAAAGCCTCATCTAAGCATGTAAGCATGTGTGTAATGTACTGTAATGTGGTAATGCTGATTGCAGAAATGCTTTTCAGCATTAAAACTGTATTGTCAACAAATTGCAAACATGTTCAAAGTCTCTACGAACACTTTGGCAATGTTGGTAAATAATAAAGGAGCAGGAGAATATCCACTGAGAAACTAAGTCAAGCAAACCAGCAAATTAGTTTAGACAGATTTTTGTAAATCAAAGGAGTCAGGCTTGGTTTTGCATTCCAGAAGAGCACTTGATCTCCATGAATGTACTGCACTCCTCCAACTGACCTGGTATGTATTGCATTTAATACAGAAGATAAGGCAATGTATTTGGAGGAAATTAAACTCCTGTTTTAAGATAAAACAGGATTTTGCTTTTAACATCACTATGGAAAGTACATACAGATTAAAGAGCCCAAAGCACCAGAAATCTGCCAAAATATGTCACCATTGTGCTTGAGAAAGACAAAATGTGAGAGGTAACAGCAGACTTCAAAGGGAAGCAAACAGTCCCATTTTTCTGAGACATGCCTAGGAAAAGAAAGTAAAAACTTCTAGAGGAGGCTATGAAAGCACTTCTTTTTCCAGACAAACTCTAAATCTGGTACTTAACAGAAAAAAAGCCCCACTTTTAGAGACTGAAGGATCATTGATTTATTGAAAAATTAAGTAAGCGATGCTTAGAAAGGCAAAGATCCTTCGGTTACATGGGGAAAGGCACCTTCTCATTTTTGGAGATCCTATATTGTTTCTTTGTCCAGATACATCTTCAAACTTGAGGTTTACAATCATTCTAGCTGCAACTAGAAATTACACTGCACATAGTTCGATGTACAGGATAGTGCCAGGTTTCTGCAGACACTCTCTCTACACGGAGTTTGGACTGGATTCAAAGGTGGAGAGACCTGCCGCAGTGCCAAACATGGCAAAGGCTGACTGTGAGGGCAGTTTTAGCTGGCGGGTGGCAATGCAGCAGAGATGTGAGACCTAAGCCAGATCAGATAGCAAAGCAAAACCTCCAGCATGACAGCCCTAATCTGAAAGGAGGAAAGAATCAGCTTGCAGACTTCTGCCACGGCAGAAATGCTGCTGGTAGAGGTTGCTGTTGGGCCTGTAACTGTGAACTATTAGGTGACTCATAGGAGTCTGACTTCTTTTATTTATTTTTTCATGAAAATCAGGCTAAGGTGGAGAGACATGGGGCTATATTCCTGCATGGAATTGATCTGTGGGTGGGATGTACCTGCCAGTTCTCCTGCAAGGGCAGAAACTGATGCTGTCTGTGCTGTACAGCACTGCTGACCTACCTCTAACAAGCTCCTGGAGTAGAATCTGGAACACACACACAGGTTCTGTGCATATATGCCTTGTATGGGTACAGTTAAGATGCCAATTGATTGAGATCCTTAAAAACCAGCATATGAGAGCTACCAAGGGCTAGCCAGTAGAAAAATACCAAAGACCATGGTGAAGAAGCTTAGTTTGTATAATGAGAAGACATTAATTCTTGCTTTGGGTGCCTTAGCCCAGAATCCTCTCTGAAATAAACCTGTATTATTTTAAAAGACAGGAGTACTGACCTTGTTACTACTTTGCCTTCTGTACAATAGTTAAAGCTCTGACCAAGCTATGTGGGAAACTTGCCACTGCTCCTTCCTTAGCCTGACAAGACTGAAATCCCCAAATGTCAACCCAGTGCCCAAACCATCAAGTCCATGAAAGAAAAGTTACTCTCCTTCAGACTAACACTGTATTACTTTTCACAGAAACAATAAAAATGTTTCTTAGGGTGAGGAAGAAGAATCCTGGGTTCTGTTCCCTGACCAAAAGGGAAGTTTCTGCTCTTCTCAGTGCCTTTGGTGGGTCAGGGCTCAGTTGTATTGCCTGGAGATCGAAGCCATCCTGGCTTGTGCTAGGATTGAAAAACACTTTTGCTGATCTCAAAGCAGAAACACATGCTGGAGTTCATAGGTACTTCTGTGGCAAGCCTTTACTATCAGAAGTACCTGTAGGCTGTCAGCACAAACTTCACCAAGCAATGGAAATGCTTTTAGCAGCAATGACATAACTGAGGGCTTAGCAAAATATGAGGCTACTCCATGTGATCACTGGAACTGAACAGGGAAAGAAGAGAAAAACTGAGTGTAATACATGCTGTTTACATTAGAAATTAACACTTGCTGACCATTCTGAGACAGAAATAAAACAGGTTTCTATTAAAGTATTCCTATTTTCATGGCCAGACACGTTCTGCATTGGATACATAACATTTTTTACTCTAATGTGAATTTCATATGCTGAGCCTGGACATTCAGTCAAAGATTTTTCTGGCTGCACTGATTTCTCTGCCTATACTCAACTTTACATTAAGAAATTAGAGCAAGCAATTCAGTACCTCTCACAATAATGTTTTGGGTTTTTTTTTCCATTTAACAGGGCAGATAGGTAACAGTTGAGATGCCTAAATTTAAGGGACAAAAAAGATTGCCTGTTTATCTAATCTTATTCTGCAAGAACAGGCCAAAGAATTTTAATCCTGTACCAAGCCAATAACTTCTGGCTGGATTAGGTCAAAGCATTATTCTGCTCAGATCATCCATCCCACATCTGTATGGTTTCTCTGTTTTGGCCAACAGCCTTGATGGAAACTCAAGTGTCAAATGAATCATCCTGAATACCTTGAAGAAATGTCCATGCTGCTTTTCACTTCAGAATTCACTTTTTTTGCCTTCTGCACTTTCTTATCTGCTGACTTGGCAACATTCTGTTTTGCCAAAATGATCCATGCTCTTTCTGAAGAGACATAAAGACTGGCAATACAGTTGTGAAGGGTGATGATGACCACAGCTACCTCAGGACTGTCCCATCTGCTTTTGGATTTCCTGACACAGAGGAGATGTAAAGACTGTAGTATGTCTGACTAATCTATGATTCAAACTTGTCCTTTTCAAGTGCTACAGAATAAAAGATTGTTAATGCATGCCTTTAAATTTGTATCATGTTCAACAGTCACAGTGCTATCCTTGCATTTATTAGTCAGCAGTCTGGGCAGAGCTGTACAGTCAGGACCCAGAGTAAGAAGACCTTCAAATCAGAGTGTGAGGCAGAGAGGTGTTTGGTTTCATGGTTATGATTTGGGAGGTGTGAGAAGAAGCACAGATTCAGGGGTCCCAGTTTGTGGTTCCTGACCATTCAGAGACTGTGATGTTTCACTCATAAGTCTAAAGTTTGGTTACTTCTGATTAGAGAGAGATTTTAGATACACATCAACATCTCCTCAAAGCAGATAGTGAGGCTTTTCAGCCACTGGACTCTGAAAAGTTGCCTAATTTTGGGGGTGCAAAATGTCTTGGCAGGAATATTGTCCAGGCATTGAGCTAACGAATAGATCCTTGCAATTCTACTGCCTGTAAAGGTGTTCTGTCACAGTGAGTGAGTGGTATAGACCTCACCCTGAACAACAAGAAGTGAATTTTATTATATGAATGCACAGGAGCAGTCTTTGCCCTCCTTTTTCTAAGCGTAAAACTTCTCGGGACACAGGACACTGACTAACTCCAAAGCTCACAAAGCAATACACTCAAATGACACTTACTTTTACTCTTTCTCCATCTGCTGTGGAAACCAAACTTCAGACTCTATTACCAGTTGTTACTAGACAAGAAATATGTCTGGGTACTGCCTATTTCCATGACTTTGGAAAGAATGAGGCTTCTGCTAGTAGCCTGCAGCTAGAAACTTCCACCTAAGTTTCAGAGTATTTTGATAAAGCCAGAGTCTGACATCACTTTCAATCCCAACTCCATGGTAGTCAAGGGAAAATTCCCATTAACTTCATGGGCATCTGGATTTCTTATACTGCCTTATTGGGTTTGCATGGCAACGTTTTGGCAGTGGGAGGGCTGCAGGGGTGGCTTCTGTGAGAAGCTGCCAGAAGCTTCCCCATGTCTGATGGGGCCAATGCCAGCTGACTCCAAGACAGACCTGCCACTGGCCAAGGCCCATCAGCAAGGGTGGTAGAACCTCTGGGGTAGCACAGTTAAGAAGGGGGAAAAGTTACTGTGCAGGAGCAAATGTGAGCCAGAGAAGACAGGAGTGGAGTATGACAGAAACAACTCTGCAGACACCATGGTCCGTGCAGAAGGAGAGGGAGGAGGTGCTCCAGATGCTGGAACAGATTCCCCTGCAGTCCATGGTGCAGACCATGATGAGGCTGCTGTGCCCCTGCAGCCCATGGAGATTAATGGTGGAGCAGATATTCACCTGCAGCCTCTGGAGGATTTCAGGCTGGAACAGGTGGATGCTGTGGATGCCATGACCTTGTAGGAAGCCCATGCTGGAAAAGGTTTCCAGGCAGGACTTGTGACCCCACAGGGGACCCATGCAGGAGCAGTCTGTTCCTGAAGGACTGCACCCAATGGGAAGGATTCACATTGAAGAATTCATGGAGAACTGTCTCCCATGGGAGAGATCCCTTCCTGGAGCACCGAAAGACTGCGAGGAAGAAGGAGCAGCAGAGACATGTGATGAATGGACCACAATGCCCATTCCCTGTTCCCCTGGAGGCGGGAGGGTAAAAGAATTCAGGAGCAAAGTTAAGCCTGGCAAGAAGAGAGGGATGGTGAGAAGATGTTTTCAGGATTTCATTTTTATTTCTCATTATCCTACTCTAATTTCTCCATGTCGAGTCTGTTTTGCTCATAACAGTAACCGTTGAGTGATCTCTCACTGTCCTTATCTCGACCACAAGCCTTTCATTTTATTTTGTCTCCCCTTGTCCAGCTGAGGAGGGCAGTGATGGAGCAGCTTTGGTGGGCATGGTCATTCAGCCAGGGTTAATCTACCACAACTGTACATACAAATGTATATGGCAGGCTTTTTTGAACTGAAGCAATGCAGGGAGTTGCAGTAAAGGAGAAATGAAAGAAAGCTACAGGATAAGAGGAGAACTCTCCCATGAACAGATTTGTCTTTGACTGACAGAATCAGAACATTTGTTGTTTGCATGACATTCCCATAGCGAAGGGTTGGATTTTAATTCTTACTAACACTTTAAAATATAAGCTGCAAAACTAATAGTTTATCTCTAGAGCTTAGGGCCTGTTCTTCCAATCTACTTACAGGAGAGGGAGAGAGAGAACTACTTCCAAGAAAAAAACCCCCACACTATTGTTAAACTCTGACAGGTTGATAGTCTGAAATGATTCAGAAGTCTAGGAGCCTTCCAGCAGTTAAGAGATCCACATGCAAAGCTTACTCTACTCCTTAAGTACTCCTGAACGAATCAGTGTCCAGAAAAACAACAGCCAGCTTGTGCTAATCTATGAATGTGTACATATAAAATAGCTTCAATTAATGCAAATCATGTTGTGACAGACAACATAACAGCATGGAAGCTGCCTGACCAACTTATGTCAATTTGTATAGAAAGGTTGTGGTTGCTGGAGTGTTTCCGAGTGAGTTAAAAAAGGCTGTCAACCCAACCGGTCTGTTTTAGCCAGAGGCACAGCAATGGCAGCTCGTGAAACATCACACCTGAAAAGCATTTATGTGACACATCTTTCTTCTCTGTCTAACAAGGCTCAAAATCTCTAGAACCACTGGATTTTTTTCTCCAGCTTGTTTTGCGTTAAATGAACTGACTTAACTGACCATGAATTCCTGCCATCCTCACTGGTGGGGTATAAGAAACTGGAAAATACCAAACGTGCAGTGCTGAACAAAGGACTCAGCCAACTCTTTTTTGCGATAATACTGACCAGTCTTGTAATCCTTTCAAAGCCAAAACTGCCAGTTAGCACCCAAGGAGCATTTTAGGAAGAGGACAGAAAAAAAGGCTGCAGCATTGCCAACACTGTCTAAGGAAAATACAGCATGTATGGTCCTGAACGTGCAGAGAGTTACAGGCAGATTTAAATCCTTTGGCCGCAGGACCAGCTGCACTCATAATGCCAACATCTGCATGTGTAAACTGAGTGTTTGCTTAATTAACTGCAGAAGGAAGGCAAAATCTCTACCCATTTCACTGTACTGTCACATGGTTATGAGTGCTAGCACAGGGAATTGGGCAGGAACATATGGCCCAGGCTAGGGCAGGACGGGGTCCCTTCCTGCTCAGTGACAGCTCAGTCACAGATCAGGTTAAACTGGTTGTCAAATCCTGAACTACTATAAAGTCATTCTTCTTCAACGAAAGGAACTAATCATGCCTTTTCCCTGACAAAACAACGCTGAGACCAAAAATGAAGCAGAAAGAACGTATGATGACAATTCCATTGATAAATAAAACAGCAGACATAAAAGCATCATGTCCTGAAACGGCTAATGAAAATGAGCTCATTTTTAAAATGGGTAATTCAAAGGATGCGAAGTGGTACAAAACTACTTCTCTCCTTCTTTCTTGTTCACAAGAATGAAAGAGGCTCCCAACTGCAATGCTGCACAATGTCAGTATGCATAAATAGAAAAATGCCTGCAAAATCCATACAGGATCTCACCAAGAAAAAAAGTGTAAAAAAAAAAAAGCCTAAATCAATGTTAAAAGAAATTGCAGGATTTCCTTTCATGTTTTATTATACCCTTCTTTAGCATTCAGCTGCCTAATATCCTCTTGCAACAGGATACTACAGGATGCCGAAACCCCTGGTAAATAGGATCTGGATCCAGTCATCTAACCACATCACTGTCTCTACGGTAACCTAGGCCAGCCCTAAATACTATAATCCTGCTTTACTACAGTAAAGCCAGTTAATGGCTTTCATTGAATGTTCCTGCCAAATAATGGTGCTCTAATATTTACTGACATTTCAAATCTGTCCACCTCTTCGAACTATTTGTTATACTGAAAAGAGATGCAAGTATAGCATTTGTAGAAGAAAAGAAGCTATTGAGGATTTCAGTCTTTTGATACTATCAAGGCACAGCCCTACCAACTCCAGCTCCTAAGACTGTCACCAGCGACTTCAGTGCCACCACTGCCAGGAGCAAGTCCTGAAGAGCAGAGTGGAGCTGGGACAGACAAGGGAACAGTTCTTGGCTCTTTGGCAGGTTCTCCTCAGACAGTCCCATTAGCAGTGGATGACCAAAGGATCCCATTGGCATGCACTGGATGTCCTAATTAAAGAGTGAATAAATGCTGTGTGATGGAAGAGGAGAATGCAGAACAAGCAGGATGGGCCAGAAAGTTAAACAGGGAAGCAAATATTGTTTTGTCAATATTAGTGACAATTTAATTATTATTTTCCACAAACATTCCACTTAATTCCTTTCTGGAAGACAGATGGTTAAGTCTGTGAAAAATGGAAAAGCTATTTTGCTTCTCAGATCATACAGAAGGATTGTTCTATTTTATTGCTATTCTATTTTTTATTGCCCTACTTTTTTCCTAGCTTTTTGCTCTAGTTTTCTATTGTTCGATTTAATTGCTGTGGAAAAGCTTTATGGAATGTTACTTCTAGAGGATTTTTTCTTGATAGGTTAAAAAAGTTGGCAATAGGATTTAATACTATCATTCTCTGTGGTATGTAGAAGTTTGGGTTCAGGAGTCGGCTTTTTGTTGCTTTAAAGATTCAGACATAAAAACCTACCGGCTTCAGACAACTGAAATTTAGTGGGACTTTTATTCAGGCATCTTCCACCCTGCAAAATCCTGCACGCATGTGTTCACCCAGGGCTTGCGTGTGCTTTTAGCAGGATAGGGAAGCACGCCATGAAGAATTTATAGCGGGAAGCAATCTGCTGCTCTTACACATCGCTAAACGTCAGTGTAAAGAGTCATTTAGATTTTTAATAGGTCAGCAGGATAACAAATAAATAAATAAATACGCAGGCATCAGGGTAGGCTCCTCTGCGACATATGGAGAAGGGATATGGGGATATGCCCGGCCTCCCTGCTGCTCCGGGGAGCGGGATTAAGAGGGGCAGAGGGAGCAGAATAGCGCGATTAAACCTGACAGTGCTCCAGCATCCCCGCTCTCTCTCACACATAAACACACACACACACACACACACAC
>JAWWMO010000121.1:94650146-94663343 GCA_035047845.1 Dendrocincla fuliginosa
AGCGCGATTAAACCTGACAGTGCTCCAGCATCCCCGCTCTCTCTCACACATAAACACACACACACACACACACACACGGTTGCCGTGGCTCCGCGTCGCGGTTTTTACCGCAGAGATGGCAGATGCCGGCACCGCTGCTGCCCGGGGAGGGGTGCCGGGCACAGCCCCAGCCCCAGCCCCAGCCCCGCCGCCCCGCCGCTTACCTCGGTGCTGCTGCCTCTGCCGCCGCTCCGCTCCTGCGGCGGGGCCGGGCGGGGATTGCCGGGCGGTGGGAGCGGCTGCGGCTGCGGGGGCCGGGCGGGCAAGGGCCGCGCTCAGCGCCTTTGTTCGCCTGGCAGCGGCGGAGGGGGCGGAGCGGGCACCGACCTGTTGCCGCTGCTGGCGGCGGTGCCGGCGCTGCCCGCCCGGCGGGGTGAGGAGGGAGGGGCGGGGGTGAGGAGGGAGCGGCCCCACCTGCCAGAGGAAACTCCCCCCGGGCGGTGCCGGGGGCTGGGCTGGGCTGGACTGGGCCGCGGGAGCCCCGCGGGGAGCCCTGGAGGGAGCCCCGGGGGACCGCGACCCCCGCCCGGCCCGGGGAGGGCTCCCCGCGCAGCCCCCGGGCTGCTGAGGTACCCGCCCCGACAGAGCCAGGTGGTTTCTGGTTGGGTGCAGTTTGCGCCAGGGTCCCATTTTCTCCTGCGCTTCAAAGCCGAGACTCTCATGAGCATTCCCAGAAACAGATCCCCTGCTCAGTTTCCTGAAAAGCCCCTCACGGCTCTCTGTCCCGGCTCTGCTCCCCACGCGGGCGGTGGTACTCACCCTGCTGCAGTCTCATTTCTGCCAAGACAGCAGACATGCCCCGCTACCCCGGCCTGCCTCAACCTTTCCTCCAGCCTGGATGTATCCTGTTGCCATTTTTCCTATTACACTGTTGCCTCCTAACCCTGCTCGTCTGCAGGTTTCTCTCTCTTCTCCCCTGCACCGACTCCAGGGTCCCGTCAGACTGGTTCCCCTGCAGCTGCCCAGCGAGTGGCTCCCGGTCCTGGGAGGCGCTCCTGAGCAGACTTGAAAAGTCACTACCCCCTCCCCTTTCTCAAATTAACCTGGCAATTAATTGGTCTGTGCTGACAGTGTAGCCATCCATTGCAGCTGTGTGTTCTTCCACCTTCGTGACAGTGATAACTGAGCGTGGTTGTGAGTCCTCTTCATTTTGTCCCATTGCTCCTACTTTTTGACATTGGTTTTGCTAAAACTCTTATGTGTTGACTTAGCACTTCATAAACTGAAGTGCTTGCATGCAGTGCTAGGTAACTGTAACCACTTGAAAGCCTTGGCTCCACTCATGTTGTGCCCTTTCTTAAGAGCGGTGCTTAACTGAAAGGCTGGTTTTCAAGCTGAGGTCATGTCTGATCTCTACTGAGAGAGGCCAACCTGCTTCTGGGTGCCATGAAATAGATAAGTAACAATCGTACAGCATCACAGGGGTCCTAGAGGAGTCCATAACCGCAACATGTGGCTTTGTCGCATAATTGCAAATTTTCTGCTGACCCCTGATTTGGGTCCTTTATAAGGTTAGACTGTAAGTTTCTGTACATGGTTTTATTCCTGGCTAGCTGGAAGAAGTTTCCATGTGATGCAGCAGATCCATTAAAGCCTGCCAGAAATAACTCCTCTCTCCTGACATCGGGAATTAATCTTCCTGCAGTTTCATGTTACCTTAAATACTATATATTTCAAGATGACACTGAAATGAGACAAATTATATAGATATGGAAAATTATTTTCACTTGTAAAATCTCTGTTGTTCTATTCTTGTGTGGAGGATTGCCTCTCCTGAAGGTGCCCAACTTCTGTTCACACAGATAATAGTATGTCACTGTGGTAGCAGTATAATATCTGAGATCATTTGAGATGGTTCTGACTCATGCTTTCTGAGTATGTGACAATTTTAACCACTACTGCGTTTTCTTAACTCCTCTGCAGGTTTAACTGCCACATCACATTCCAGTCTGGGTGTACACAGAGGTGTCTGAGTTATGGTTTCTGGAGACAATTTGAAAACCAGTGGTAGGTAGGAAGTAGCATATTGTGTCTTTATGGGGCATACTTGCCCCTGGGTCTGGAGCCAGCAGAAGACGTTTACAAAATCCAAGCTCCACAGAGGTTCTAGCCTGAGAAGTCAGGTAGCCCCTGGCTGTTGCAGACTTTATCCTCTGCTCTCACTGAACATTGCCAGAGGCAGATTAGGTAAAATGACCTCAGTTCTGCTTTATGAAAGTTTAGCTTTGGGGAGCAATTCCCTAACTTTGTAAGACTCAGTTCACTGTCTTCCCTCCAAGTTTCCTTCCTGGTCCCCCATGCCCCTCTGTCATTAACCTATTAGTGAAAACAAATACAAAGGAGAAATGCTGACTTCTTAGCACAACTCTTGCAAAATACTGCTGCTCTGTGGATCATAGGCTGGGACACTTGCCATGGAGAATAAGGCTGCTTGTGGACTAGCCTTTCAGTTTTCAGTAGAACTGGAGATGATGCTGAAATCTGAGGCACCCCTTGTAGAAGTCATCTGAGTTCTAGCTGTTAGGTTTCCCTACTTAACCTGAGTTCCCGAGGCTCCATTTATAATTAATGTACAGGAATAACCATGTCTGAAGGCAATTTTTCTCATCTATCTTTGACTTCTCAGGATGAGGTGAATCATGCTTTGGTATTTCTTATTTCTCTCCATTAGCTGTAAAGTCAGACTGGTATAGCTGCAGACAACTAATTTTTAAACACCTAAATTACATGAGATGAATCATTGTCCTGGGGTAGAAAAGAACTTGTCCTAGAAAACCCAGGTATTACACAGTTTACATGATACATAATCTGGTGCCCGACATGCATTTCTGTAGCCCAGCCAATGTGACAAATATTCAGGGGGACTGATAGTTTGTAATGCTGCTACTTGCCATCAGGACTTGCTGAGATCCTGTGTTCTGCAAGGGCAATTAGCCTGGAGCAACAGCAGTAGCTGATGAGTAAAGGCAAGGAAGGGAAGTGTTTGCTCTGCTCTGTCCCAGAAACATCAGCTAGCCCCTGCCCAGTCACATGCAGCAGATTTCCTTCTAGACATGCAGCCCATCCTCTATGTTTCTCACATACCACCAGTGGTGTTCGGTAATAAAAAGGGGATACAGCTGGGGAAAAAGAAGACTTTTATCAAGTGTTTCTCTGGTTAAAACAAAACAAAACAGAAAAAAACCCCACAACCCTACAAAACAACAACAACAAAAAAAACCCAAAAACCGCAAACAAACAAACAAAAGCCAAGCAGATGAAGACACAGGAATAGGAAGGTTTCTTCATTTTACACACCCTTCTGTCTGCTTAATCTACATCAACCAAAACAAAGTATTTTCAATTTCTTCTTTCTAAAAGGCGCCAGACTGTGATGTCTCTAGTGCAGAAATGGGCAATAGAGCTGAATGCCACTCTCATTATAGGGTCAACAAATGGCATCCCAATGCAGAGCACATCTGCTCAGAGCTTATCAGGGCCCTGCTCTTCTAGGGAGAGGCATTGCATTGCTTTTCTTTCTCCCACTGGCTGCAGCAGCAGCTGCATTACTACCATTCCCAGCTCGGAGGCTGTCATGCAGGATTTGGGCTATGCTGGTAGCTGGAACAAATGCACAGTTCCTCAGCCAAAATGAGCCAGCAGGTCACATCAAAATTTAATCAGGCCAGTCTCGAGGCACTGATTCTTGGCCAGTGAAGCTACAGAATCATTTAACAAAATTGTTACTTTATCTAGATGAAATACTCAATCCACATCCTATGAAACAAGGCTTTAAGCCTTCCTAGATAACAGGCTCAGAGTGTAGCTTACAGCATATGCAGGCTTGCTTTTCTAAGTAAGCCAGGTAGAATTCTGCAGGTAGTGCACCCATGGCAGCATGGAGCTCAGCACGGGCCCATGCTCAATTATTTACCCAGCTAATTAGGTGGGTTTTGCAGCCTTCGCTCCCTGAGTCCGTCACATTGTGGGCACATGTCCAGCACACTAGGCAGGACTGGTAAGCCTGCATAGACTAGACTTGCTACCAGCGTCTGGGCACACACAAAGCATGTTTGGGGTTTTTTTGTTGCTTGGTTTGGTTTCGTTCGGGGTGGGGTTTTTTGGTTGTTTTTTTGTTTTGTTTTGTTTTGGTTTGTTGGTTTGTTTGTTGGTTGGTTGTTTCTAATTTAGATTGGCACAAGGGTGTATTGGAAAACTAAAAGTTGCATCAAAATTCTGCAACAGACATAGCTGAAACTTGCCGGTATTCCTTCCATGAGTACTGGAGTATCCGATACATAGTGGCAGTAGCTGATGTAGGTGGTCCCTACAGTGCCCAGAGATCTGGTTCATGACTAGAAGCCAAAATGTAAAACCAAAACTAAACAAAGAGAAAGAAAACCTGATTTCTTTTGCTCCTCCTGTGTTTGGCAGTTGAACACGCCTGTGTGAAATGCTTCTTGGTTTTGTAACACAACAGCCTTGAGGACTGGTTTGATGCTATCGCTGGAACAGACAAAATGCTTATTGTATTCCAGCTGAACAAAAATGCCTAAAATACATTTTTTATGTTAGGAATACAAAACCTTTACATGCTGCATACATGTTACATGATACATTGTATACATCTGATGCTGAGCCCAGCTGCTCTGCCTGTGTGTGTTATTTTCACACATCCCTGTAATACATACACCCAGATAGCAGAACTGGAAGAAAAGGGCTGGTTGCATCATGAGGGTTATCAGCTTGTAGCAGATAGTAGTAGCCATAGTAGTCATAAGGGAAAACAGATCATCAAGCTTTCTTCCAGGTTGGGTTGCATACTTCTATGCACCAGAGAGAGATCAATATTGCTTTTAATTTAAGAAAAAGCAACCAGTATAACAAAAAAGACTGTACTACTACAGACTTCTGTCACCCAAGAGTATTCTGAATACACAGAGCAGCTTTTATGAGGTTGAAAGCATCTCATAAGGTTAAAAGATAGGGAACACACTGCATTTACTTAGATGAACAATTGGGAAAATGGGCCCATCATCTCCTAATTTGCTAAAAATAAAAACCAACAGGATTTAAAAAAGAGAATGAAAGCCTACCCTTGCTTTTTACAGTGCTCTCAGATTATCCAGTCAACATTTCTTTCCAGCCATAGTTAGCCATGAATTGTCTCATCACCTGTCTCATCTACACGTGTCTATGACAGCAAAATACCTCATGATCTGTACATTTCTCCCCAGATACTCTATGAAACATCATCATGTATCGGTGTAGGCTTTAACCAGCTTTGCTCACCCAGACAGCAGGGAATGGATTGGTACATGGATCCCACCTAATACAGCCTCAGGGTGTTTGTCGGTAATCTCTGAAGTGCTCTTGAGTTCAGCAGTGTAGATGCAGTTTAAGTTAACTGATGGTGCCAGTTGCTTGTGATTGAGATTAAGAGCATCACAGGCTGCTTTGGGCAACATTGCAGGAAAGTGATTGCCTTTACAAATCTTGGCAGAACTAAGGGTAATCCTCCTCATTAATGCATGCAGTCTATGCTACCCAACCCTACAGAAAAAAAAAAATCTCTTTAGAAAGGGAACATCAAAAAAGCATTTAGTGTAATCTGGCAGGCATGTTCTGCAACTTGACATGCACACAGAGCAAACCAGAAAAGACCACAGGAAATAACTTATACAATTTGATTTGGAAGGCATGAGCAAATGCATTTTTTGTGCTAACATTCAAGGTGATCCTGATGCTGAAGTTAAAACCCATAGAATTTCTCTTCAGTGTGGAATAAGAGAAAGGAAAAATGAAAATCTGTAGCTCTGTAGCTAAGACATATCTGGTTTTTTGAATTAAAAACCTTTTTCATAATCTGTATTTGGGCTTGTAGATACATAGATTTCAGTGGAAATTAGGAACTTCAATGATTTGAGAAAACTCTGCTGGAGGCTCACCTGAATCTTTTGATGTCAAAATACTCTTTAAATCTGATTTCTAGTGAATTCTCGAAATCATTTAACTTCCAGTGAATTCTTACAATGATTTCATCTCCCCCAAGGCGTGTCATTTTAATCCTAGGTGTTCTGGCTCATCTTCTTGGTTGGGACACACACTAATGATAACTGTGATTAGCACTGGAGTGTAACAATATGTACAACAGCAGAACTTGCAGTTCTGCTGTCAAGGCCTGTTTTGCTGGAGGAAAAAAAAATCCCTTTGAACACCTTTGAAGGTCATGCTGTGAAAGACTAACTGCCTTTATAGTGTGGTTTATGGAGCTTGGCCAAAGCTCTTGAAGTGCTTTTGGTCATATGTTGGCATTGTTGCATTTCAAATAGAGTCACACAGTAAATCTTCATTTGCCTAGGAAATTTTCAGATCCTTTCATCTGATGCTGTTTCAATGTTGCTTTGTTGAGTCTTTGTTTTAGGAGGCAAAGAGTGGGTTTTGGCAGTTTGGTAGGTGGGCATGTCTTTAAAGAAAATGCTATGATCAAATAAGCACAAGGCAGCAGCAAAGAAACTAATTCTGAAAAATCTTGGGCTAGATTTCTCAAATTAAATAGCAGATAGAGCTGGCAGCATGCATGCTGCATTTGTGAGGAAACAGGATGTAGATTCTACATATAGCTCTAAAACCCCAAATCTTAAAGGTGAAGGAAGTTGACCAGAATTTTGAGCTATGGCAGCTGATGAACCATCCCAGATTAACAGTGACTCTCCTTGTACCAACCTCGTGTCCGTATGGTATGTATCAAGTCTGTGCTAGTAGATATTTCTGTCTTCTGACTGTAAGAGACTGGTCTCAAGTTCCAGGTGCTAGGCAGCCATCCCATAGGAAGAAGGTTATATGGATACATTGGCTGCATTAATATCAAGAAACCAGAGGCAGAAAGCCTATTCTGCAAGTGGCACCACACAGTTTACATCCATGTAGTTAATCAGTCTCTAAAATATTCTAGATAAGTGGCTTTGTCAGTGCTGTCTGACAGGAGCAGTCCAGGCCAGGCTTAACCCCAGACAACTCCTAACTGTGGTCACAGGTCAGTGCTCAAGCTGTTGCCCTAGTCCTGGCCAGTTTGCTAGCACAGACAGTTTCCACAACCACACATACAGGACGCCTGCAAGGAGAAGGCAGTTTAAAGGGCTAATCATGGGCTTAGAAAGCAGCAATGGCTTTAATTTGTGTGCTTTTACAGACTCATATAGCTTCAAGTCAGTCAAATGCTTTTCAACTAATTTTCTTCCTAGCTACAGATGATATTAGTCTGCCTTCTTAACAGGACTATTATTATGTGAAGTATTATTACTATGAAGATATGTAAAGCAGTCTAAAAATACTATTATCAGCTCCATGGTATCACTCATTGCAATACAGAACCCTCCATTACAGCTGCACCTTTCAAGTGACTGATATTTCTCACCTCCCAGTGCATTTTCCAAAAACTACTTTGTCTTTATGCAGTTAGAAATTTAAATGGAAGAGAGGAACAGTGAAGTTTAAGCACTGAACCACAGTTCAGGAAACCCTTCCCAATATTCAGGCCTCTCTCAGAGGGGCAGTAAGCAATTTTTTACCTTCAGACTGCCACTCATAAATGATGAGCAGTAAATTCCCATTCGGATAGAATCTGCCTTCAGGTGTGCACACATAGGGTATCCTGCAAACAGGTGATTTGACGTTTTTCAGAACCACATAATAAAGAGATGTGGTACAAAGCCAGGAGCAAAAAAGCAGGTTTTCCTAGCAACCCAGCAGTTCTCAGTAACTTCTTGTTTGTTTATAATAGCACAGGTACACTCAAAAAGGCTATTGCCGAGTCTGATGAATACAAGTCTCGGTATTTAAACACAATCATGGGATTATGTATATATCCTTTAGGGCAGATTAATTAGAAAGAACTACCCATTAGCAACTGAAAATTAATTTCCTCTGTTAATGCTTTGCTCTGCAGTACTCATTTTGAATATTAATGCTTCTCCTTTTTATGGAGCATGCATGTTGCCCAAATGCTGATGCATACTCCACACAGCATAGTAGAAATTCTACTCCTTAGAGCCTGTTTGGGTCCATTGATACAGGAGTCAAACTTTATAATAAATGAATGCATCATTTTCAGAAACTGCATTTGCTGGTGTTTAAATTGTAGAAACTATAAAGCTAAAAAAAAATATACATCTTTGTCATCCTACTCACATATCCTATTTTCCCTTTCATGAACCCATTAATATATATATTATTCATTAATGCATGCCCCAAATTCTAGCCTTCTAGTTAAAATGACAACTCGAGATGTTCTTCTGAAGTTAATTTTTATCATATTTTTTATTAAACATTTTTCTCAATTTATACTTTGAACATAAATACACAAGTTTTATGGCTCCTGTTATAAAAGACACTACTACGTGTTAGAAAACATATATAGAACATATTGTAGTGGTTACACTTGCTCCCCTTTTCCTTTTATTTTTGTAACTTCTATTAATTTAGACAAGCAGTATCAGAAAGCAAAATCCAAACTTCTAGCAGCACAGTCTACAACATCTATAAAGACTATTTGCCAGAGAAACTGTGGTTCCTGCCTGTTTTCATAGTAAGGTAATACCAATAAGTTGCATGTCAGAAAGAACATTGCACCTTGTGCTCTGTTACTAAAAAATTAGTTCACGACAATATGTATTTTTCAAGACAGACATACAGCTTCTCTTTTGCTTTACATCTTAGTAAGATAAAGAGATAAGTGTTTTCAAAATAGGAGAATGTAAATGAGGGACCCAGTTCTGTTCTTATGGAAGTCACTGGCAAAACTCCAATGTACTTTCAGAAGAGCAGATTTGTACTTTGTTTCTACTGTTTTATTGATAGAACTGAAGAAAATTCCATTTCAGCTGAAAGATAGGATGAATTTCACTTTACAACTCTCATGCATTATTGCTAGCAGATCCTGTAATAACACCGTGCATGGATTTCCAGTTGAATTGTGTTGTGGACTCTGCTTACTGCTCCTAGTGATAGAGATCCATGAGAGTACATATGAACACAGAATAAAACCTGTGGTCTTTTTACTGCAGTCTAGCAAAGCCTACATTACATAGGCTTAATACACAAAGGAATCTTTTAACCTGTTTTTCAATATACTTACATTAAACTGTACAATGTAGTACTTCCACATAGTGGGAAAAGAGCAGCTCCCAGGGCCACAGCTATGGAAGAGCGTAGAAAGCAAAACTGGCCTTGATCTCTCAAGCCAGGTGAGCCTAGGCAGTAGGCCAGGCAGAAGAGGAAAAGTTTAGGAAAATATTACCAGCTGCCTGGCTTAGAGGCACTCTGCTTTTTTTCTTTTGTTTTTCTCTGCGAGGACTCATGCCAACACTAAGCCCATGCCAACCCTGACAATACCCAACTGAAGTTGCAAGATACAAAGAAAAAGACACAGAATAAAAGCACAAAACAGTAATGAAGATCCCAAGCCTACAATCCCATCTGTAACAAGGGTCCTTTGTGACTCATCGAAGTCCATGCTATTATGGCTTAAGAATCTTGTTCTAAGCAGGAATGTAGGAGGTGGGCAAAGCCTCTGAAATCAGGATGGGTACTTGATTTTCAAGTGCCTATTTTGGTGCCACCTAGCAGGCAATGACTGACTGCACTGGCATTCCCTCTGTCCCACATGTGCCAGGCAGCACGGAAGACCTGACATTAGTCCAGTGTTCTGTCAAACTTGGTAAGTCGGTCTACCCACTGATTTTGAGGTTACCTTGATGGAGGTTTGATTTTTAAAGCAGACAGACTGCAAATTTAAGTCATACACAAATCTGCTCCAAAAATAAACTTCAGCAACATTTTACAAAAAACCTCCTGCTATATCAAACAAAATACTTCAGTCCCTAGTACTGTTCACCTTGAAATGGCATGTGCTGGGAAACACTGCCATTATGGTTGATAGTGATTTAACTAGGCAGATTGAAACAAAACACAGTGGAATCAAGCAATTTATATTAGATGTTGCAGAAATAATTTCAGGGCAAACCAGACCATTACTAGAATAAGAATGGTACCAAAGTAGACAAAAGTTTTATTTGATTCTAGTCAATGCATACATCTGACAAACATTCTACTACTTCAGATATATTTAATTTGCATTAACATACTCAACTGAAATTTAATCATCCTAATTTCTCTGTATTTCAGTCTACTGACAAGGGAGAAGGATGTTCCCATTGACTCCATTAAACGTGTTATCTGTGTTACACAGATTTTGACTTAAGGATGTGTCTCATCATCATTTTTGGCAAGGTCTTTATGAGCTGAAGCCTTTGTCTTATATTTCATATGTGCAGAGACTAGTGCAAAAGGCAATTTCAGTAGGAACCCCAAATGCAAAGTTGCTTTTGGAAATACACAGATTTATTAACAAAATGTCAATTAGGTCCTTACTTAGAATTCAGCCCTCTAGTACTACCAAAGCAACCTCCTGCCCATCTGCATGAATGAAGCTCTGTACGCTGTTTTCCCACCCATTTACGTGACTATGCTTTGCTGAAACTGGGTGAAAAGAACTGCCCACCACTCAGCCATGACCACATCTCTGCTGTTGCACTGTGACATTATTTGATAGATGTTTGCTGGAGGATACTCAACTGACGTAGGACCTATAGTGATTACCTGCACTTCCTATAGACATTTGAATACTAGTCTATTTCTTCCCAATTAATGACTTAATAACTTCGTTATTAATTTACTGGATGTGCATGCCTCCTTAAAAATGGTACAGTCCATTTGTGGCTTTGACAGCAAGTTGCCAGGGAGAGGATGTGTTAGCAGCACTACAATGCACAGCTGTCCTGTATCTGTGTTTTCTATTTACCCAATGCCATCGAAGCCTTGCAACTTTCTCTGTATAACAAAGGCAAGTTGCAGACACGTTGCACTTACAAAAAAAATTAATGTGCTTTTTGTACTGCAACATTTTTAATAAAACTGAGCATTAGAAATTAATATTTTTAAAAAATCTATGTTCTATGTTGAAATAAACAAATACCAATCAATTAATATAGCTGGTTTTGGCCTGACCAAACTCTGGTTTGCAGAGTGGTATTATAAACTATCATAGTTATTTCCAAATTATGATTAGCTTGCATTAGACTACTTACTGTTTCAAACTATTTGCTAATTTTTTAAGATCTACAGTCCATGCAATATGTCACTTTGGAAAAAGAAAGAATAGCTGATTTACAAAAGCAGAAACCAGCATGAGACATGGCATGTCTTCCTTGCCTTCCGTAAGTGCTACAGAACATAATTATGATATTTATAAATGTGAATATAAATAAGGTAAGAGATTCTAAAACCATTTAAAAGTGCCTAACAGTTGCTTTTTGTTCTAAGTATCAAGGACAGCACCAATGGCTAAACATTTTCTGATACTCTAACACTGCAGAATGTTCTAAGTATGTGAAGACTGTCTTGCACCCTTATTCCTGTGATCCAAGCCTACTGAAATTGCTCCCAGGTGCATAAAGTCTATCCATTTGGGTTCTAAGCTGCTGCAAAAGGATATCAGACTTTTTTAATAGCAGAAACGATGTTGGATTTAGTTCAGTTAGATATTTAATAGTGGGATTTGCCAGACCATCACTGAAGACACTAGTTCATCTTGTCGCTGCTGTTTGGTCTTCTTGTTCACTCTTCTGTGTCCTTGGCCACCAGAAATCACTAATACTGAACTTGCTTTCATTTTCTTAGATTTCTGTCTTTTACTTTTAAATGAGATATTTTGGTCCTTCAAAAGCTCATAAATGTTACTGTCCTCTGGTCTGTGTTCTAGGGAATTTGACCCATGAGATAAAGTAAGGGATCCAGAAGATGATGACAAGTCACTTCTTTGTGCAATGGACCCTGCCGAACCCCCCAGCCAAACTGCAGTGTTATGGGTGTTACTAAGGGAAGAGCCTGGTCTTTCACTGTGCAGAATGTTCTTTTGGTCATCGTCCTTAGGTTCTGAGCCACGAGGCAGGCTGTTCCTCAGTTTGTTTCTGTTCTTCTTGTTTATAGATGTAGCTGTTACAAGAAACTTGACCGGGCTATTGTGTGCATGGTATGACACCATTCCTCTTCCTGGAGCCAAAAGAAAAGATGCAATTAAAGAACATTATTTATTTGACCACAGTGTTCTGCCATGATTAGTTCACGAAATTTGCTCAGCAAAGCATAACTCTTAAAACCCTATTATATGAATCCAGTCTATGTTTTGCCTTGTGTATACACTATTTAGAGGAAAAAAAAACGTACAAGAAAATTATGTGTTCTACCACAAGTGTTCTAGAACTGTACTAATAAATCAGCTGAACCATGGCATTATGAATTTTAGTTGACATACTTTTGTGCTCTGTTCTCAGAACAGCATGAGCACAGAAACACTGCTAACTTCTCTTTGTTGGCATCAACACAAATATAACACTCGGTTTTCTCCAGTAATCCACAAACAATCCTGTTCTACCTCCGTACCTCTCCAGAATAGCATTAGAATATCTGTTTCATTGGAACAGACCCTTCCACGCTATGCAACAGGAACTAAAACTCATCCTTCTGGATAGTTGTCTAGTTCCTGTGACAGATTCATAGGGAAATGAATGAACAATTATTAGTTTTACCTCCTTTTTCCTTTTTTAAGTATTTAATCAGTGGGATGCTGGGAATACAAGGAAGATTGACACTGCACAAATCATTAGAACGTATGAAAAACAAATTGTATATGGTCAAATTCAGAAGCTGTAATACTATAGGTGGCTTTTACAGCAAAAGAGGGACTTGAAAAAAAAAGTAGGATTCTAGAAAATCTACCATATGAAAAAGAGCTGGGCTATTAAGCAGAAAAGCCCACAAACCCTATAAATCACTATGTTCATCCCTGACTCCCTAGTGCATTCCAGGTTATAAGAAAACAAATTCTGTTACAGAAAGTACAATCATATAAAGATGAATTATCACTATTGGAAGCACAACACAAAAAGTTACAATTTTTGAGTTCAAAATACAGTTATCAAAGACTACAAAAACAGATCTCTAAATATAATGTTGCTAGATGTGTAAAATCTGACAAGTCTTGGCCCAAAATAAATGCAAGAATATATGACATAAACCACAATAATCAAAACATAAAATGGAAGAATAAAATGAGATATT
>JAWWMO010000121.1:94663443-94687389 GCA_035047845.1 Dendrocincla fuliginosa
AGAGATTTTTTTTTGATTCTGCAACTATGCGTTTGCTTGTATTGCATTTATTTTCACCTAACATAAGTTCCAGATTTCTACGGAGCATTTATCCTGTGTCATACCAGATTATTGCTGCGTATTTTGCTGAACACAGAGGATTTCATTTTCATTTTGCAAAGTTACATAAGCTTTTTTTTTTTCCCCCTGAAGGAAGCTGCAAACAGCTTGCCTCATAAAATGTGCCAGGTTCCCTCCACAGCACAGAAGCTCGAACAGAATTCTGAACCCAAAACATTGGGGAAAAGCCCCTTTTAAATACACTTTTAAAATCTTGCTTCTAAGATTAGTTTAAACATTAGTAAAGTGATACAGCAGCATTCATGCATTTGTATTTCAAATGGGGTAATATGAAAGTAATTCAATGAATGCATCTCTCAAAAATGCAGAAACCTCGATTGTTGTAAAAAAAAGAGAAATATTTACTCTCCTGTATTCCAAGTTTCCTGTTTGGGGGAAAAGGGAACAAAACCCAATTTATTCAAGAATCAGTCACACAACATGCTTAATTTTCTGTACCTATGTCTCTAAACCTAATGCATCTGTCTTCCCCAAATCTGGAATAAAGACTGCATTCTCTTCTCATCCCCATATATTTGATTGTACTCTGACAGGATTGATGCCTATCCTGTTCTTATGCCTTAAATTAAAAATGTCAAACAACTGAGACAAAACTAGTCAAGTATCTGGATATACTGTAAAGCTCAGGAAGAAAAGTAAGTATCATTTCATCACAAAGCTCTGACATTTATCTAAACAATACATATAATTTGGAAGGCTCACTTAAGTTACTGACAGAAGAGAAATGGCATCTTCAGTACTCAAGACATTTGAGCAATTTCACTCACCAGTTACTTTGGGAATCCCCTGCAAGCGAGGCACTGGTAACGCTACTATTATACCCAGGTTTGTTCCAACCAGTAATAAACCATGGCACACCAGGAGGCTGGTCACAGAGACACGCTGCTGCCCTGTGAAGTTTAGGAAGTGCTTCGTTACTGAACAGTGATGACCTTTGCCTAGATTAAAGTAACTTCAGGCAAACACCATCGGCTGTACTGTCTCATTCAGCAAAGCACTCAGCACAAAGGCAAATATTTTGCTGGATTATGGATTACACTTTGCATACATGACAATTTAAGTACTATTAAACTTCTGAAACATTTTGCTTTAAATCTCTAAACAACAGTATCTAAAGGTAGTCATAGACTGTCTTTAAAAACATGCTTTTATGAAAAGGCTGTGTTTGTATATTCCCAATAATAAAACTGAGAGACATTTCATTTCACAATACTCAGTAATTATACTGCTGTAGCACACTATACACAAGCCTCAAGTCTGTTCATTACTACTTTTTTCTCCTGATTTTTATTAGGTGAAACTATATCAGAGGTGCTGTGTCCCCCTGTTTGAGTTTGGCTCCCCCCATACAAGATGACATTGGCATATTGGAAGAAGTCCAGTGGAAGATGACCAAGATGATCAGGAGACTGGAGAGATTAAAAGTGCTGTCTGCACTTGAAGGGATGCACAGAAGACAGAGTCAGACTCTGTTCAGATGTGCATAGTGATATGACAGGACACAATGGATCAAATTTGGAGCATGGGGAAATTGTGTTTTAAGCAGGAAAAAACTGCTTCATCATAAAGGTGGTCAAAAACTCCATTGGGTTGCTCAGAGAGGTTGTGGAATCTTCATCCTATCCAAAATATTAAAAATTTGACTGGACCTTGAACAACCAGTTCTAATCAGGCCTGCTTCAAGAAGGATGGACAAGATGACATCCAGAGTAACTTCCAATCAAAATGACTATATGAGTCTATGATTTTCTACAACATTATTTATGGGATTGCTATTTTTCTAATGAAAACAAAGTAATTTTTGCTTGCAAAGCTACTAAATATGTTTGACTCAGTTTAGATGGATTTTCAAAATGGCTTTGACAAGTTTCAGATACAAATCACAGCTGGCCCAAACTTTTGCCCAAGTTTATGAGGAGGAGGATTTGAACTCTGCTTAAATCTGCTTTCAGATTCAAAGCATATACAATCTTGGATTTATTATTAACTTTACATGTAGGACAGAGGTCATTCCATCTTCATCATAGCTCTCAAGTTGTGAGTCAATTCATCAGTAAGTCAGGAATTTGGATGTCACATCTGGTGTAACTTGAATGAGCCCACATGTTCCACACTTTGGAAAAGGACCTTAATTATGGTGTATCACAAATTTTCTGTCTTGTCCCTTGAAGCTTGCATCCAAGAACATAGGAATATAGGAATTACAGACTCATTGGGAAAGCAGGGAAGGAGCAGTTTGACTGTAGCCCAAAGCACCCAACTGGAAAGCAGGAGGCAGATGACAGTTCAAGTCTTTCCTCACAGAACTTTGAAAAACAATTAACCCAGCAATGGTTTGCATTAAGAGGCACACATAGTGGGTCAGATCAGGAATCCAAGCTCTGTCCACCTAAAAGCACATTCTAAAAACACTCAAAAGGCACAATGACTAGGTCATCCTCAGCAGGTATAACAAGGACAAGTAAGTTTAAAAGGCTCCATTTACTTGTGCAGACCTTCAGAGACTCCTATGTTGTTTTTCATAAACTATAAGTGTTTATGCTGGTAGGACTGCATCATCCCGCCTCAGCTAAATAAGCAGGGATGGTCTGTGTACAGACAAATTACAAGTACTTTGAAGCTTGGTGTTTGCTTTCTTGATGTTTTTTTTTTTGTTTGGTTGATATGGTGTTAGGATTTTTTTTTTTTTTTTAATATTAAAGGGATTAACTTATTTTCCAAAACAGAGCACACAAAGGCACTCCTTCAGTACAAAAGAAGGTCAAACAGTAATGCCCAAACACCTCTTGTGTATTGGAGATTTCAAAAAATAGTATTTGAATTCTATGATTTAGAGCTCAGGCTCACTCAAGTTATACATAACATGTGAGTCCTCTTCCACAGCCAATGCCACAGCAAGTGCAAGGTAACTACAGGTTACTTAACCTCCTTCCATTTCACTCAGAGCTTGTTTTATGAACTACTTAAATACTTAAGCACAATTTTTTAACTTTTAAAATTATCAAAAACTGTAAGGGCACTGTTGTCTCTCAAACTCCTTGCAGAAGCAAGATGCTCGTATTTTTTACAGTAGACCCTTAAGGTTTTTTTTAATAATTTCAAATATAGAATTATATGACTGATTTCATACTTCAAACCTGAAGCAGCTTTTAAACAGTAATTTTCACCTGGGAAAACTGGCAGTACATGCTACTGTTTTCATAGGTGGAAACAGCAAATTATCACCCAGCAATTTAGAATCTTAAACACTGAGCACAACCTAAAGCATGAATCAACTATAGTGAGGTCAAAAGGAAAATCCCTTGCTGTGAAATCTCAGAAAAGCAGGAAACATCTGCATCTGAACAGATACTTTGAAATAACATGAATCAACTGGGAAAAAAAAAGATTAAAAATAGTTAATTTAAAATATTAATATATCATCTAGCCAAGGTTTGAAATCATACTTTTATTTGTTATTTTCTAACTTTTTGTTTTGATATATTTCAAATTCAGAGGGGAAAAAAGTCATACCAATCCTCCAGAAAGCATTATGCAGTAAGCACAGAAATTAACAAGTTAAGACGGGAAAATGATAAACACAAATGCCAATACCAATAAACTACTTATCTTTAAAAGAAAACTTTAGATCACACTGTCCCAATGCAGAAAAAACTGTTGAAATCTGTAAAATAATCTGACCAAGATCTTAACTTTAGAAAGAACTGAAGCCAATAATTAAGCTTGTATATGGACCAATTATTTAATTGTTTATGTTCTGCTGTGTTCACCCTTTTCAGGTCTCCATTGCAACAACCACCAGACCTGGGTAAATCCTCTTAAGTCTTCTGAAGTCAACCACAGGTAGGTGTAAGGACACTGCTGCATATCTTCTTAGATAGCCAAGCTGCTCTTACTATGTAAAAAAATAGCCCACTGTACAGATCTGTTGGGCTGACCTATACTTTTCCCCACTTGTTTTATCATTTCCCAGCAGTACAATCATAAAGCAACTGCTTTTCATGGTCTGGCACCTGGTGGGGTGGGGATAAAAGAAAGCCCTAAAGCCTCAAAGCAGAGTTTGTTTTCCACAGAGAGGAAATGATACCTTTTTTTTTTTTTTACTTTTCTCATCTGCTTCCAGGAAACAGACGTGCCATTAGAGAATATATGGATATAAACAGAATACAGCAACTTAAGCAGAAATCATCTCTTTGTTAAACAGGTAACTTGTCATCATCCATATGAGCAATGAAGTATCAAGGTCACAGTAATCTCTTTAAAAGGACAAACTCTTACAGAGCTGAAAGCAAAAACATGTTTAAGGATGTTCTTGAATCATGAAATACTGACTGTGACTATGAAAAAACAAGTGGACTGTCTGCTCCTGTATAGTAGAATTTTTTTTTTTGGCGTGAGTTGTGATAAAGGCTGGCGAAAAACTGCCTTTGTGGATATTTCAGCTACAGATCACCTACATTAAGCATAAACTTGCTCTACAAAGGAAGCACACTGCACTAGTGAAGGGTGTGTATTTGTCTTCAAATGTTAATAGATTATTTTTTTCTGCTACTTAGTGTGCCCTCTGTTCAGCTAACAGAGCTGTGCTTTGGACCCCAGAGGCAATCCAGCTGTACAGTGGATTATGAGACAGTGAAATAAATAGGTCCAAGTAGCTGTAACAATGATGATATTCTTCTCCTCAACCATTCTCTACCTTTCTCATATGGCACTTGGTCTTTTGTTTTAGAACAAAACTTTGTTATGCCTTATTAAGAAGTATTTCTGATGATACATGAAATAAAGGTACTGCAGAACAATCTGGACTAAATGGCTATCCCATGGTTGCCTCTGTGTCCCTGGTTTAATTTCCAGTCCTGCACTCCTACACACAAATTTCCCATAACTCCAGAAAGTGAGAGCCCTCCCAGCTCCATTCCTCATAAGCAGACTGCCACAGATTTAAAATTACATGCAGCAGACAAAAGATCCTGCCAGACACAGTTGGCTTTTCTACATGACTAAACTTTGCCATATCATAGGGACAATCACCTCCTGTGCCATTTCACTCCTCTCTGATTCTGTTCTGCCCACTGTGCTGCAGGGCTGTCTTCCCCAAAGTATGAGGAGGCATATCCTTTACAACAAGGAGAGCAAGCAGTGATATTTATTTAAAGCCATCTCCTAACAACAAAATTGGGAAAAATGTTATGAGAACTCATAATTAAGGTTATGAGACCTTCCTACTCCTCTATTTTAATTAGTTACTACAGTTGTCTTTTAAGTACAGCACTGTAACTCACAGTAACCATTCCTGACAGTAAGCTTTTCTTTTACTCCTACTGTATAACAACAAAATAATTTCATTAACTTCATGGAGTGACATTCCTCACATTTACGTTACTGGAAGCAGATGACTTTTTTCTCTGATGGTTTTTTTCTCTTTAATGTCAGTATACACTACACAGATCTTGATTTATTCGCTAGCTGCTTTTAGTTCCAAAAGGTCCTTACTGATGCTTTATTATGTAAACCTCCTACTACTCTGTCATTTAGCTTTTGTTGTTGCAGCATTTCTGAGATCATATAAACAGGCCCAAGAGCGGCTGCTAAATAATTGAAATTCATTTCATTTTTAGAATGGATTCTCCCTTGGAACATTTGCCTTAATAATGTTCTATTCCCAAAATAGATTTCCATTTCCATTCACTGGTGTGCTTTTTGTGAAGACACTGAGCAAAGAAGAAAAAAAAAAAAAAAAGGAACTAAAATGAGTAAGAATGACACCAAAGAGATATAATTAGCTAAAACTGTTTTCTAAAAATAATGGTATGTTACATCAGCAGTTTTATTACCATGGCAATGAACACAAAGCTTAATTTTTAAAGATTTTTGTATGCAGAAGAAATGTATAAGGGAGGCTGTACTTCCCTTTTTTCTCCTGCTATAAACAGCAGAACATATTAAAAGTTAATCTTTTTTACAACTGATCTTGATTTCTTTGCATAACTGTGATGAATTCAATCAAATGCTCTGTTTAGAGGCAGGTGATTTGCTGCTGTTCAGTGTTGGATCTACAGTCAAACACCACATGTAAAAAACACCCCGTCTAGAACATGATCTAAACAGACACAATAGATAATAGAGCTTTATTGCAAAGCTAGTGTCATCTGAAGAAACCATGGTAAGAAGAGAGACCAAACAAGTGAAACGTTTTTGATGTAATATTTATACCTAACTCCTATGAGAATATAAATATAATCCCAGTGTGGGAAGAACTGGCTTCTGATAGAAAAAATAAGCACTAAAGCTAGCACACACATGCCCATGAAAACTGCAGAAGCTTGGTCTCTTCCAGTCTACAGAGAGGGACAAAAAGAATGGTTGTTCACTCATGGATACCTCATGCTCAGCCATGCCAGTACTGCTTTTCTGTCCATCTCTTCTCCCAGCACTGCCATAGCTCCCACCCAAAGTGCTTGTTGATATTGAGCTCCTTGTCCCTCACTTGCCAAACTGATACAGCCAGTGCAACTGCCTGTGACACTGATGCCTGGGAGATGATTGAGCAGCTTCTGTCTTAAAACACCTAAAGAGCTGTAAAACTTTACCCTAACAACCACAGGTTTCATCTTCATTTATGAGACTAACCATTTAATTCAGCAAATGAAAGCTCCAGTCAGCAAAACACTGAACACACTCCAAAACGGTGGTGTGTGAGTGGTTCAGATGAGTTTGCTGGGACTACTGATGTAACTAAAATTAAGGAAGCATTTTTTTGGTCTGAATCCTAGGCAAATTGAATCCATCATGTATTTCATATTAAGTCCCATAGCAAATGCTAATCTCTGCAAAGTGAAAACATTTTCATGGCAGATTACATTGTCCAACTGTTTCGCAGTCACACAAAAAACAGGACTAAACAGAAGAATCCACCTGCTTAGCTATGTAAGTACATTTATAACCTGCAAGGAGGAGAGCTGTTACTCAACCAGCTCACTGCACTCATTGGTTGCCTGGGCAGTAGAGGGACTGTAACTTACTAAAGCAAATAGCCACAAGATCATTATCAGGCTCAAGGTCCGAGATGAACCTTCTCATTCTGGCCTAATCTACAACACTGCACAATGATGGTGATAAAGACAAAACAAAAATGTTATCATACAATGCAATTTAACTACCTGGCAACATATTGTGAACAGGTGTGGCAATGTTAACATCCTGGAGGTGTTTCAGTGTCTCAGTGTGGAACAGGCGAAGGGTAGATCCAGATGTGAAGGCAATCCAGACTCCCACTCCAGCAACAGCCATGTGAGAGATGACCATCCCTTCCTCTTGATGGGCTTCAAAATGGTTCTGCAAGAAAAACAAGGACTCTGTGGGGAGATGCAACTCAAGGACATCATTCAATCTTTCTTATCAGCCTTTCAGTGTAGGCACTGTATCTTCATGCTTTAACAAGGACAAAGCTACCTTCTGCTTTGCTCAGGATATGTTCTGACAACTGCATATGATGTGTTAATTTTCCTGGGACTTTTTTTTGAAAATATATCATCATTAGTATGAAAGGATTCTCAGCTCTTGAGCCAACATTCCACCTAATGACAGAGAAACTCGAATTTTCTATTTATTAAAAATATTGCAAGCCCAAAAGAGCTCAGACTTAAAAGAATTTTGTATTTCTTTAATGATACTCCTTTGGGAAAACTACCACATATGTACTTTCATCTACAGCAGACCTTCTCTTTGAACAATAAAAAATACTTTTCTTCTGTTAAGGGATCATTTCAGAACAAGAATACTAGAATCAAATAAAAAGTCATGCTTAGAAAGTAGAGTGTTTAAGAATACAAACACAATTATTTCCTCAATTCCACCCATAACAATGTGAGCCTTAATACTGTCACTTGGTTTTTGACAATTCTGAATTTCACAAGTATTAGACACCTTTTTGTCCTGTCCTTCAAAATATTGATGCTTTTCATTATAAAAGCCAAAATCTTCTTTCTAAAGATAAGTAACACAACACTTTGAAGATAGACCTTTTCCCTTGATTTAGAGCCTTCACAGTTACAACTTCTATATGACCCCAGGAAGGCTGAAACCTCTTTACATGTTCCTGTTAACATGCAAGATAAAGCTGTAGTGAAGTTCTTTAATCATTACCAAGAAGGAAGGATTTTTTCCTCCCAGTTTTGTTTTCTAAGTACACTGCCTCTGAAGTTCAACATAGCCTTTTATTGTTGTGCCAGCTATTATCAGAAAGCTAGTCTGATAAACATAAAACTTACTTGGCTAAATAAATGACAAACTGTTTTTGGATAAAAATCTCTCGCTCTGAGGGATATGGAAGTAAGTAAATGCTCTAATATTCACTTAACATGTCATACAGTCTTCATCATATTTAGAGATAAAATGCAGAAGTAGCCTGTTCCTCCTTGTAAAGTACACTTCAATTTTTCAGGCATTACAATTAAGAGTTACATTTTGGTAATTTTTTTATCAAAAGCTAAAATAGCAGCATTACAGATACATTGCTGATATCTTCCATCCAAATTTAACAAACAGGCTAAAATCAGAGATGAAGAATAAAAGTTTAGGCTTTCATAAACCATAACTTTTGGTATTATGCTTAGTAAGCACTTAATTTTCTTTTTGTACTTTATTGCTGCATAAATTACTATTTTCATTGAGAAATTTGCTGTTTTAAAAGAATAGGAATGATCTTTTGTGTGTTTTCATTTGTTAATACTATTCCTCAAATGTTCATTTTTTAGTAAGTGAACAGAAAAGTTTCCCTTCACATGTGGTTCCATTTTGGAGTGTTACTGTATTACCTTTTGACTCTGAATAACAACACTGCAGAATGCAGTAAGCAACTCTGGCAGGCACATTTATACTCACTGTTTTCCTCAAGTAACCTCCAGTCATTCTTTACCAAATGATACGCACCATCTGAAAATCATACCACTTATTCAATAGAAGAATTTGTCCATAAAAACACCTTTCAAGGTCAGAAACAGCCCTTATGATTAGATTTCCTGATATTCTCATCATGCATGTTTCAGTGCAAAAAGGGGATTAAAATATTAACTTCTGTTTATAGACTCATACATCCCTACACTTATGTCCAGTTGGTTTTCGAGAACTTCTCAGGGACAGCTTCAAGGCCACTGAAGTGAACCTGACTAGAAACCTGCACTGTTTGAAATGAGAAGAAAAATGGATCAGATTGTAAGAAATTAATTTTCTCTGGAGTGAGCTGACCACAGCTGAAAACTCTGTTGGTGCCACTGAAAACAACCTGCACATGCATTTTTGTCACATTCCATTTCTACCAGCCAAACTCATTATACTCCCACTTAGTCTGCCCTGCCATTTGTACAGCTGTCTGCTGAAACACACACACATTTAAAGTAAAGCTGTAATACTGCAAATGCTACAAGAAACCTGCAAAAAAACTATTCTTCTCATTCAAAGGGTCTTCCAACAGAGACAAGGAACGTACCCAAACCTGTACCTTCTTATTCATAATTTTTTGTATAAAGGATAGCTTTGACATCTGTTTCAATAACATGTCTATCTGAAAACCAATAGTTGGCCTTTTTGTTCTTTTTTTCTTTTATAACAAGAAATATGGACACAAAGGAACAAAGATGTTTTATTCCCTTTGTTATAAAAAAAAAACGAACTTTCTTTTTCCTCTTAGTTTTCATACCTACATTCCCCTTTATTCAAAGCCTGGCTTTTATCCCCTCAGGCTCTTTCATTCCAACTCTATAGCAACACGGGAGCTGCAGAAGACATTGTGGATGCCTCAGCCTGATTCAGCTCACTGTGTTCCAGCAGCGTGGGGCATAGCTGGAACCTTTCTTTGAGGGGGTGCTCACTTACAGCAAACAGTTGTGCCAAGAGCTGAACCACAATAACTCAAGCTTCGTGAGAAATGTCTAATAGGTATCACTATCTTCAATTTAAAACAAACGACTTCGACTACTTTAAAGAAGTGACAGCACTCAAGCAACATGCAGTCATGTATAGGGATTTTCATTTGGTTTATTCATCTGAACATTTCAGTGTAACTCCTGTATAGTTGGCAAAGTTTTAAAAACAAGACAAAACAGATCAGGATAGAATGACATTAATTGGTGACTTTTTTCTATTACATATTCTGACACTTTTTGAAGTTTCTAAACAAACACAAACTGCCTTTGCAGCTTGCAAGGGGCTACAGGCACAAAGACCACTATGGGATGTAGGTCTATGCCCAACAGCAATGCAACTGTCAGACCTAGGGTCAAGACTATGTGACAAAGTTCTTCTTCACAGAAAGAGTATCAGAGGATGTAATTAATAAATAACAGCAATTGATGCATTTCTCATATGTGCCCTGCCAAGGATCTTGAGGCATTGTGCCAGTTTGGAGCACTGTGCCAATAAAATACACTACCTAAACATTCCATTGCAGTAACATATTGTTAGGCAGTAACATATTGTTAGGCAGTAACATGTCGTTAGACCAAGTGAATTGAGAGTCTTATCCATATCAGATGGGGGAGGGGGGAACAATGGGCACAGAGGGGAAGTAGGAAAAAGGAATAATATTCAAACCCAACATACAGAATGCCAAATCTGCTCATTTACTAGCAATTATTAAATAATGAAAAAAGCTTAAATAAAAATCTTAGAAAAGCAAGAAGGCATGGAATGAGATTATTTTCAAGGATAATGTACTTTGCATTTAGCAAAATGCAGTTAAACACATGATACCTATGAAGCAAAGAGTGTTTCACAAAGGACAAAGTTTACAAAATGGTCTTGAATATGCTTATGGGCTTGCACAAATACAGCCTTAAAAACTAGACAGGTGCCTTTATAGATAATTTACATGACAAAGCATATAGTATGTATGCATGGTAGAAGAAAGCAATGAACTAACAAGCAGCTGTATTGGAGTATATATGGAGTATCTCTACATAGAGTATATGGAGATATAAAGGAGTTCAGTAAAGAGGGAAGAATAACAGATGAGCCCTGTGCAATACCTGAATTCCTGATAACAGAACAAAGATTAAGTTCATGCAAAAGATCTTGAGTCAAATCATTACTGCTAACTCTGAACAAGAGAGAGCAAAGAAGGAGAACAAACATTTCCTTGTTGCTGCTTCCCTTCATACAGGAAAGCTTCTGCTCTTCACAGTAAGGAACAGGCAGCTCAAATGTATTATGCTGCTGACGTTAAAATATTTGATAGAGCTTAAATTGCCCTGTATCATGTAATATTGAAACAATATATTGTCAGTGAACATGGTAAGGACATCATGGCAGATCACTATTGGAAATACAAACCCAGGAAGTTATGAAGTCAAGCAACTGAGCAGGCAGCAATACTGAAAACATTAGTGAACTTTTTAGTCTGGTGAAATTATGAGAACAAGATCAATACTTCCACATGCCTTAAGACCCCTAAGGAGGGAGCAGAAAAATCACTATTTGCTTGCAGTTCTATGAGGAAGATGACATGCTTTGGCATGGGCAAACCCATCATGTTCTTGAACAAAATAATTTGTGTTGAAAAAACATTAAAACCCACATGCACCATTTCCAGTTGCAGCATTTCTTATATGGTGCTTGTTGTGGCATTCATTACATTTATATTAATTACAGCTATAAGAATCAGTAGACCTATAATAACCTGACCTCTGAATACAATGGATGGATTAGTTTACAAAGCATTCCAGAAATGAGAAGAAATCTCCTGTGATGCTTTTCTAGGAAAATCTGTAGTAACAGCTGAAAAATGAAACTGCCATGCCTGAGAGATATTGATAGAATATTTGTTAGCTCTGTGAGCTTCTGTTTTCAACACTGCAATCCATGGTGCTGCACTGCATTATGACAGAGTAAGCTTTAAACATTCTTTAATCCACAAAGCTTAATTCTGGGTTTGTTCTTCTCTGCCAAAACAGCCCAGAACAGTCCAGACTACAGCCATACTGCCTGATCTAGGGAGAGCTTTGTGAAAGAATTAGGCCAGAATTGTCAAACTTATTTACCAAGATATGGCTGTAACTATCCAGCCTCACACAGGAACAATCGGGCCATGGTCTCTTACTGTTGCTATGTATTTCCTAGTGAGAATCAGAGAGATATGTCATCAAAGTCTGTAGAACAGTAACCATGTTTCCCAGAGGCTGTGGAGCTAAAAAAAAGTCCATTTCTAGCACCTATCCAAATGACTCTTCAAAAATCTTTCCCTAATCATACCAAACTATCAACCAAACAAGCAGTAAAGCAAAGTAGGAAAATATATGATCCAAGCATCTTCTTGGATGAAACAAATCACCCAGAAAACACAAAAAAAGATAGAGGAAATTAGGATGTTAGCTATTTCCCTGCAAACCCATGACAGTGACTCACAGAATCAATTGTACCAAATAGACAATTGTTGGGAGACAACACGATCATCAATGAAACAAAAAAGCAGCAACAAAGGACACAAAGAAGGAGGCTGTGAGCTCATCACAACTCCTGTTTGAAAGAACTTCATGGCTGTAAACATCATGCAATTCAGTGGCACTGTATTGTAGATAGAACAAGAGGTTTAATTCCTAATGTTTAATCAACTCTTAACCTTGGACCACGAAGATGTTCATTTGGTGGAAGCTGCAATTTTGACAGAAGTAAGGGTTTAACACTTTCAGGACTTAGCACTTTCTGGCAAATGTGGTCACAAATATGAGTTTGAAATCTTAACACTGTTCTCTCATTCCATAAAAGATGTCTTTTGTATGGCTATTCATCGGAAAGTGTTCTTATGCAAATCAAATTTTCGTAGGCCACTGAGAAACAAAACTGAAAAAATATATTATGTAATCATCCCAACAAAAAAGTAACATCTAACTGTGTAGAGGCAGTCCCTCAATTAAACTTTCTTCTGTAATTAACAAGAAATTTATATAAAATCCCACTTCTTTGTTGCCTTTCCTCAGGTTTTGTTTTCAAGAAAATCTCTTGCCTCAAATACTCTATGAGTTCCAAGCACCTTATGGAAATCAGTGGGCAAATAGAAGCAAGGTCTAATGAGACATCAGCAGAGAACTGAAAATATATTTAATAAAAAGCTTCCTGAATCATGAAGTGTCTTAAACAGATTTTAATCTTTAAAATTTCACCACTTATACCCTGTAGCACAATATGTGAGCAATGCTCTTAAAGGCATTTACCTCTATGGAATGCGTCACAGTGCTGATTATAAAAATCTGTCCGCCACATGCAGCCCAAATGGTCTCCTCCATCACAAGCAGACTTCTAACAGGCAGAACCCCCAGTTTAACTATCTTCTGAGGCTCCGTGTTCCATGTCCCATCTTCAGTAAAAAAGAAGAAGAAAGGTTATACACGATCAAATGATGATCTTTGCTTTAAAATAGTCCTGAAAAGCCTACTGCTTGAATTTCTGCAAGTTGCCACTTCAAGCTACAATGTGATTTACATATTTTAGCTTCCAGGTAAGTTTGTGGGTATAATACATTACAGGGAAACCCCAAAAGCAAGCACTCATGTATCTGTCAATTGAATAAATTGTATCTAGATTAAATGATAACCCAGAAATCTCACACTGCTGTTCTGATACAATTGCTTTCCTTTCCAGAAGAAATACAGTCACAACGCCACCTCTGACATAATTGTCTCCAACTCAGAAGGAGGTCACAACCAACTTATTTCAAGATGAATTTCCAACTAGAACAGATTCATCTTTCATGTGAAAAGCAGTCAGCCAGATTTTTACAGTAGGCTCTAATGAGTTCAGATTACTCTCTCAGAGCCTATTGATAGAACGGGCCTTCCTGATACTAGATGCATCATTTAAGAAGGAAATTTAAAAAAAAAAAAAAGAAATTAAAACCTAGTCTTGTGCTATATCTTCACTTTCTTACTTTTCCTCCTAAATATAAAACCCAAAGTGGTTTTGTTGGACTGCATTTAGTAGATCCAAATTACATTATGCATGTGTATGTGGCAAAAACAGTTACTGAGAGAGCTTCTGATAAGAAAGATGGCCCACTATTTCCTGCTCTGGTCATTGTCACTTGCCATCTCTTTGAAACAAGGAGTAACAGATTATTTACTCCAAATTTAAGGACCATAAACCTAAGATTCTTGAAGGAGTTGCAGCTCTATCTTTTTTACATACAAATTGACATACCAAATATGCCAGTAATAAATGTAATGCCTTCATGTTAGTTTATATATTGTAACTGCTCACTGAACATAAAGTCTCAAAGATCACATTTCTATACATTATTTCTTAATACTATAAAAATCTGTTAAAGTGTCTGGTTTTTTACACTGAAATAAAATATATTTTTAAAAAAGCACCATTTTCTCCCTCTAAAGCCTTCTTCCTGCACAAGCTCCAGAAAAGTTGTCTACTGACACTGGTTTCAACTCAGTAACCACTTCAATTTTGATTGATGAGACCAAGGTAAACACATCTTCAGGCAAGCACTTAAGTACAATTTTTTCTTTTCCCTCCTGAAAGCAAGTGTATCTTTTATTATTTGCTCAGGTAAAAAAAAAAAAAAATCCTGCTTCATCAATAACAGCAGCAACAATAATGAGAAGCCTCAGTTCTGGAGTACTTCTCAATACTTCTGTCATCTGTGTGACAGAACCTTTGCTGAGTCATTCTCAGGATGTGCCTCTCTTCTGAAAGCATCTTTGTAAAAGTGACATTTAGTTTCAGGCTGTCAAAATAATTTTCATTATTTTAGTTTGCATTGAGAAGAGCGCTTCCAGTTATTAGCTTGCAAACTCTCCCTGCAATGTCAAAGTTACCCTGTGTTCTTTGTGACTCATACAAATCACTGGCAATAAACAAACTTCTGGAAACTTTCTCATTTACTAGCAGCCACATTATCCTCAAATTAAATTCTAAAGTGGAGGCTGTCCATACCCTATGAATGCTGCACCCGCTGTAGTCAGTGCAAAACCTTTTGAGAGTGAAGTTGCACATGTGTGTGTGTGTAAGGGATGCTGACTGCAGAAGTTGTAACAGCATCCTGTGTGTAGCACCCTTTTTAGGGATAAACCCAGCATAATTCTAGTACATTCTTGCTATCTTTTCTGAAGGATAAAGACTGAAGATGGGGAAAGTGCAGATACACTGAGCAAAAAGCTATCTTTTCTTTTGTAGTTATATTCTCATACTGAATAACACATAATTGTACAGAAAAAAATTCATGGAACTTTCAGATCAGACAGCATCTCAGACAGATGAGTGGAAAAAAGGGTAGGGGGAGACTCTGTACTCTGGTAATTAGGGCAGTATTTAAAGGATGGGTCAGCCATGTTCTTCTCCCTGCCTCAGTGAATGACTAATTAATTATACAAAATGGAACAACACCAGAAAGAAATTAAGCACTGTGCATCTCCCTTCTCTTGTTTTGTGCCAGCCAGGGAAATGTGTTGAGTGGGAAGCAAGGGTAAAAATCCTCTCAAGCAAGGCAAGGGATTAAGTCTGGTAATCCAACATACTTGTGTAAGTACTTTAACCACAGGCTGCTGGCTAAAAGAAAGATCACAACTTCACTTTGCTGATCAAGAATTTTATCACCCATCCCCAAAATTACTTGGCAAGCCTGTGTCTTAATTCACAAGTTGTTTTAAGACTATCAAAATCACACTTTTAGGAAAACATAAAACTCTTCCCTGCTTCTCCCTCCAGATTTCAGTAGACACTATTCAACACCTGCCTGCACAAACTTCATGTTTGATGCTGGCTGTTACATGTTATCTGCCTGATCCAACACTCACTGCTTCTCAAATCTAAGTGAAAAGAAGCATTATCTCTATTCTACTTGTGATTCAAAATGTATATAAGTAGTTCTAACAACTGGCACTATCCATGTACTTAAAATTAGGCACAACACTTTCAAAAAGATATGGAACAGCCCTGTTTGATGCTACAAAATTCTTGGTTAGTTACTGACTGAATAAATTTATTTTTTCCTAACAAAAGAAGAAATAGTAGCTAAGATACGACATGCCAACAAAATCTCAAGGCGTACAATAGGACAACGGCAGTGCAAGGACCTCAGCAAACTATTTTCTGAAAAGCAGGAATTAAGCAAAAGAAATCAGGCAGTGGAGATATATATAGTGTGGCTCCTGGAGACCTGGCTGGAGATTATCTTCAGGAATGCCTACAGAAGTGTGGCCTGTCTTAAAATTCTGTTCAATCAATGTCTTGCTTTTGTTCCTAAATAAGCACCATTTTAGTCTATTGACCCTAGAATGCTGAAAAGCCACACACATTGAAGTTTTCCTCTACCTATGACGTAAACATAATGAACCAAATGAGATGCAATATCCTTTAACTAGAGGCCAGTCTGTCTGTGGAAATTAGATAACTGCACCCCGAGCAGACACAAGACCAAAGCCTGACACCTATGGTAACACAAAGGAAACTGTGGGAGAAGAGAGAGTGATTTTCCTTCTGCTTTGTGAGGAAAGTCCAGGCAAGTACTAACAACACAAAGATTACTGTGTTTGCAAGTTCTATTTGACTTAAATCTTAAACTGACATTATCAAAGCAGGTGAAGACTCTTACTATAGATATACTAAATGCTGATATGACAGCCTGCTTCAACAACATTAATAGAATATAAGCATCTATATGAATTGTAGGTACAGCTACCTTCAGGAATGACATGCATCTACAAAATCTGAGAACAGGGGAAATACAGAAATGAATCTAGGGGCCTCTGGAAATTAGACAGCTTTTATACTAATAGATCTGTGTTTATGCCACTATTTTAAATACTCTGTAAGTTATATTTCTCAAGTAGTTATGTGCCATAGTTTGTGCATAGTTATGTGCATAGTTTGGCACATAGTTATGTGCCATGTCCCAATGTTTAACAGTACCTTGCAGTGCTTTTATCAGGGTGTTTAGCTGCATCAAAGTAAGGGATCTCATGTTCATAAAATATTTCTAAGACTGTGATGCATAAGGACATTTCCATTAGTTCATTTTGTAATTAGTCTTCGGATTTTTATGGATTTTGGAAAATAAGTTACCCTTATATTTCCTCAAATTTAATCAAATAGGAAAAGTTTTCAAACAATGTTCATTTTATAGGACAGAATGTTGGCTATTTTATCTTTCTGTGGTTTGTTTCCTTAAAATCCAATGAAGGAAGGTAATACTATTTTACAATAATTTTTAAGTTTCTTATTATTTATAATTAAATTCTTAATATTTAGTACTTTTAATAATTATAATTAGTTGGCAAGATCAAGTCTTTATATGAGATAACTTTCTAACATACAGTTTATTTCCTTAAAAAGTCTTTTCAAAGTTTGTAGTAGTTTTCCCTTCCCTCACGCTTTTCAGTGGAGCTGAACCAAACATGCTTTTTTGTTGACAGCTTCCTCTCTTGCTTAGCAGTGCTATTGATGATTTCAAGAAAGTTGCCAACACAGCCCTGGGAACAGCAGTTCTTGGTTAATTAGTGCAGTGGAGCACAGACATTTTTTTCCATCACAGGGTACATAAACCAGACTGTGGAGGAGTAAAATGGTAGTTACAGAAGTAAAAAGTTTAGCACATTCCTTATTACTTGGGAAGAAGATGAGAGTCAGGTCTGTTCTTCTAAATAACATATAAACTAGGAATGCCATATGTTATGCAGGCATAATAATTTTTTCCACAGATGTATCAAATTCTTCATGCTAATAGCTGATAGAACTCTACCTAAAGTTATAGGGGGGGTAGTGCTGGATGTGACTATATAAGAGTGACAGCAATGTACTTCTGGTAACAACTATTACATGATGCTGCTAACAGTGAAATGCAGTCAACAGTATTTATTTCTTTTTCGATATCACTGCTCTAGTCCTCTCCCTAATAGCACTTCTTACTTTTCATAGCGATACCTCCCAAGACGTTTACTTTTAAGTGTCTATCACATGCCAGAAATGCACTCTTCAGACAAGCTGGAGCAGGGCATGGATCCACTCAAGGTCTGACTTTGACATCAGTGCTTTACATTCCACATATTCCTCCTTTCCTCAATTTCTTGAAGGACAAAAGTATCTAATCAAATCAATCAAGGTATCTTGCCAATGAACTGACTTGCTACTTCTTCACTGATTGTAACTGTTTGCCCTTACTCTCATACTTTCTTTTGGTTTTGGTCATTTTCCATGTTTTTAATCATCTGAAAATGCTCACTGAGTAGTGTCACCAGGCCTCTGTACAGGTAGGTCATCAAAACTTCTGACCAACTTCAGAGATCCTTCAATTTTTACTCGTGAAGTCCCTTTGAAGAATATAAACTTCTCTTCTGTGCATGGCCAGAATTGCCTCAGCTGTTGTTTCACATTTGATTGCAATCCTCAAAGTTGAGCCTTTCTTCTTTTCATAAATCTCAGGGCCAGACCCTAGCAGCATACACCTACAGGAACAGGCTCCACAAGAACCTATTAGAAAACACAGCTTTTGTTGAAACATTCAAGATGTTTCCTCTTATGGGTGTGTGGGCTCAGTTCTCTCTAATGCAAAAGATGACTCTCATCAGTATTTTCAGGCTTCCAGAAGAGACCTTTAGCCACCCAGGTTACAGACACTTGGAGTGGCAATGGCAACACTGGCATCCCTTCTCCATGTTAAAGCTGAGCTACTCTTGGAAAAGAAAAAAAAAAAAGAGTTAAAGCCTGGATGAGAGGCAACAGTGCAAAAGTTTATGTATTAAAGAACCATTTGGTGAAATAGAGGTAACTTCAACTGAGAACCTAGTGAAGATATGAAGATACTATATGAGAAATTCTATGTCCTATTTCTCCTAGCCTGTTTTAAAAACAAACAAGAATGACTCATCCTCAGCTTGAGAAACTCATCATAGTTACAAGCTCTGCTCTGTGAAACACAAGTGGCACTTCTCTAGTTCAGTGGCATCTGGAAGTAGGATGATGTTAACAAATGCCTTGTTTCAATTTTTTACAGGTTTCTTTGGGCATTTCTCTACTCAGAGTGTCACAGAATGGCTGAGGTTGGAAGGTTATTTGTTCCAGTCCCCTTGCTCAAGCTGAGTCATCTCATGCTAGCTGACCCAAACAGTGTCCGGATGGCTTTGAACATCTCCAAGGATGGAGACTCAACAACATGTGTTTCCTGATGTTCAGATGGCACCTGCAGAGAGGTGGATCACTAAACATGCCCAATGCTGTGAATTTAATTCTGGGAGTGTGCATGCAGGGGCTCGCTGTGTGCGCTGTACACACAAGTAAGAGGCTACACACACCAATCATGTGCCATTATTGGTGCCAAAGCAGCATGTCTGCTCTATGTATCTGTTCTCTCATCCTAAGTAAACTCATTCTGAAAACACTAATACATTAATTCTTGTACTCTCTGCCAAAATCATTCTGAGTTTTTATTTCCTTTTTTTTTCCTGTTTCTCTCCATACTCTTTAAAGGACTTTATGGAAAGGAAATGTATATCAATGCCTAGAAGAAAGGAAGTAGCTGGAACTGAGTACAGTTTGTCAGGAACAATACACCTATATTATAAAAAGATTGCATTTTCCCTTTCCTAAGATACTTTTGTGAATGGAAGTCAAACACACACTGACCTTTTTTGCTATTACATCACTCAGAAAACACATCTGCTGGGCTGTCTGCAAGCACCACAGAGGGGTTTTGTTTGTTTTTTTAAACAAAGACAATACAATGTACTTTTCCTTAACCTCTTCTAGAAGTGCTTTGTCTGGAAATATTCCTAATAATTAAGCTAAAGGCAAACACTAAATGCAGAATTTTTCAGACCAATCATTGTGCAAAAGTTCATTTCCCTATAAAACAAATTCCCAACAGATGAGGCATCTGAAATGTTGCAATCTGCATCACACCCATGCCTATATACAACAGTATTTAATGCATTAGCTATTTCACAGTTCCCCAAACTAGTCTTCTAACCCACATGAAATTACCACATTATTGATGGTAATTGATGATTATTTTTAGGATTAACATATTAGCTGCACTATATCCTAGTTTTCTGTGAGTTTTTCACAGGTCACCACGTTAGCTCACATTTAAGAGCTGAGTAGACTTTACCATATCAGCACCTCACTGACTTTACTTTCAATTTATGTTCAAATAGTAAGGCTTAAGTACTTTTTACCTCATATGTGAAAATACACAGATATAGAAGCGTCTCAGCTAAACATGACTACCCTTCAGAAAAGAGGAAATCTCACTGTGCACTTTCAACTCTCCCACTAACATGGCACCTGTTCCTCAGTTTACTGTACATACTTCTCAGTTTTCACTTTATATTACTTCAAAACAAGATTTTGTGCAGCCAGGGATCATTCTGGATTCTGTCAATCTAACAAAGCTCTCTAGTGAAGAAAGAGAGAAGAGAGCACTTGCTGTTTGTAAGCAAGCTGGACATTTACATGCATTGAGCCATCTGAAAACAACAGAAGCAATCAGACCTATTTCACTACTGAAAACCAAATGATAAAAGTTGTGGGTCTGACTACATACAGTAAGGCATTGAGCTTCAGTGACTGAACTGATCCACCACACTTATTACCCAGTGAGGAAGAGAAAAGGATCACAACTCTATCAGAAACTGTGAAGTAGATTTTTATTCTAGAAGAAAGACTATTCTTTTTCATTCATGGAGTCCCATAACAGGCTGCACAACCACTTTATCTCTGCATCTCATAGCATTTGTCCTCAGGCTTCAAAACAAGATGTATAGTAACACACTGATATATTTCATGTTTGCTTTAAATCATTTCTTAATCTCCTTAATGATGACAGACCAAAACCCAAGTTAAAGTACATGGCTGGAAAGTAACCCCCTTCTGTAGAACAGAAGGCAGCCGTGATGAACTGCACAAAGCTCTTCAGAGACTGCATTCCCCCTCCCTCCCATTTCACTGCTTGGATTCCTTTGTTTGGTAAAATAGGTCAGTGCTCATAAAAACACTCCTCCAGGGCTGACTGCCTCACATAACCACAGCAGCCAGCTATAAGGAAGAGGGATGCCAACATGTGAGCAGCTGAATCCCACAACTTCCATAGAGTATGGAGAACTGAAATAAAACACCAAGATATGAGGGAAGGAATCACAAGATGAGTCAGAAAAATATGATTATTTCCCATCTCAAAGTTTCAGCAATCCTGGCCTAGACTCTGACTCTCTATTAATATCTGGCTGCACAAAACCAGTGTCTTCAGAAAACATAAAATAAACAGGAGATGCTGTGATCCTGGTCAGTGCAAGAACCTCCAGCTCATAATGTAATTCAGTCTGGTTAACAGCTCTGCCCCATCCTTAGTATTCTCTGTAGTAGATGTGCAACTCATGCATACTTTCTTAGCTACACTGCCAAGGATGTCAATTGTGTTTTCAAAGTGGTGTTTTCTGGAAGAAGCTGAGTGACAGCAATTGCAGCCTTAAAACAGCTTAAATACACTAATCCCTTTGAGAAGATGACACATTCACTTTAATACCTCTCCCAGGTACATACAGAAACTGAAACACCAAGAGTGTTATGAGACTAGGATCAAGACCTCACTCTTGTGCCTCAAAAACAAAGAAAAAATTGCTCATCAGTGGTAATTTTTTTTTTTTTAAAGGGAACTGAAATCTAATATCTGGATTCTGATCAGAGAAAACAGCTCAACAGGAAAACTACTGGACTGAAGATGACAACTGGACAAAAGAAGTCTTTTTCCCAAAACTTTTGTCCAGATTCTCTGTTGCTTGGGAAAAAAAAAAAAAAAGGCATCTTGTACCTTTCCCAAGCAAAGTCTTAATATGATCTAACAGTGGACATGTAATTTGTTCCAAGATTCCAGTTGCTGAGCTTCATTCCTCATTTTGACACTGGTGGGATTTATGAGCCAAGGTACAGTGCCACACAAATGCAGCTGAACTGTTTACAGGGCCCACTTCATTAGAGAAGCACGACAACCATAATTATGCAACTCACACAAATAAGGCAGACCACATCTCTGCTGGCTCTGCACTTTGCAAGGTTAGGAATCACTGTGATAACACCTCACTTAAAAACTCAGGTTTCAAACCTTGAGCAAAGACTTGCTGACTTTGAACTGAATTAACTAGATATATATGCACTACTGCAGGAAAATTAGTGAGATGTACTGGAGTATACAGACAAGCAGCTGAACCAGTTCTGGAGAAGACAGTTCTTGTTCAGAAGAATTACCTGTATTCTCCTTTATTCAAATTATTTTAGCCAATTATTTAGCCAGATACAAAACAACCAACTGTGATGCTAATAGAAAAAGAAGTCCTACTGTGAAATACATGAACTGTATGCCCAGGAAACACTTATCCTATCTGTACAGTAAAAATGAGGTTGTCCTTCTAAATTAGATATATAGAAATCTCTACCAATACGAAATTCTTGTCTTTCATAAACACCGATACTGGGTAGTTGAATAGAATTGGCACTGTGCTGTGTAAAATACAGTATACTGCCTGTTAGTGCATAAACTTCTCAACTCCTTCAACATTGAAGACCTCAGGGTTTAAGCTAAGGGGAAAAAATCAGTTTTCACATACATGTATGGTGAAAGTGAGAACAGTATCAAAGTTCTTACTATCCTTCAAAAAGAGAAAACAAGTCTCTTCCGATGTACCGGAAAGTGCAGTAACCTTAGTTCAGCAGTTTGGCAAAGAATTTGCGGAAAATATAATAGTGGAAAACTACTTCTGTCAAAACACACTGACATGAGTTCCTCAGGATGCTATCAAATCATATCACTACATTACCTTCTGCTTTTGTGTAGATTGAGATGTTTCCATTTACTAAGCCAGCAAACAAGTATTGTGATCTATATGTTAAGCTCATAACAGTTGATTTTTCAGGAGTGAAGAAATGTTGAAGTCGAATTTTCTTTGAGCCTTGGCAACTTTTGTAAATAGAAATGCTATAAAAAGAAGCAAGAAAAAACAGACCTGTGAAATTATGCTTTACATGGTTCTTATCATAATATGCAGAAGAGAGGTTTAGAATAAAATACTGGGGGGAAAAGATTTTCTTCTTCAATTCCTGACACTCCAGAATTTCTATGTAACAATTTGCAATTACTTAACACTGACATACGACAACACTTTCATATTAGCTTGTCTGGAGAAACTTTTATTCAACAAAGAGACATAATGAAAATTCTGTTCAAAGTCCTCAGTATGAGTCTTACCCAAAACTTTAATTAATTAAAAAATAAAAGTATTACCTGGAGAACTAGGGAAAAGAAAAACCTAACTCACTACCAGATACCAATTATACTTAAAATTTACATCATTCCCACTGATTATTACCATGGGTATGTTAGGAATATTGTTAAATCTGGAATTAATTCACTAATTTCTGAAAACATGGCATTTTCCTTGAAGAATTTTGTTCATTTATACTGGTTAGAAACACCTAACATGCAGTTAGACACTTAAGCCCTCATTAGTTATAACCAGATCTGTTTTGTTACTGACCTATAAGATTAGAAAATGTAGCCTTGTTCTTTAATGTAAATCAAGTGATGAATCAGTAGGCCATCAGTTCAAACAGAGTAAAATAATTCATGTCCATATTAAACAGCAGTATTATTTATTCATGTGACAAATCCGGCATCATATCACAGCATAGAAGTTTATTGGATTCCTCTTTGCCATTCTGAAAATTTTTCAATACCTGAAGATTATGTTGTAGCATTACAAGGGTAATATTTACAATTTTCAGGTATGAGGTATGATGACTTAATCCTCTTTCACCAAAGAGATGCATTGCTTTAATTTC
>JAWWMO010000121.1:94687489-94716702 GCA_035047845.1 Dendrocincla fuliginosa
AACATGGCATTTTCCTTGAAGAATTTTGTTCATTTATACTGGTTAGAAACACCTAACATGCAGTTAGACACTTAAGCTCTCATTAGTTATAACCAGATCTATTTTGTTACTGACCTATAAGTTTAGAAAATGTAGCCTTGTTCTTTAATGTAAATCAAGTGATGAGTCAGTAGGCCATCAGTTCAAACAGAGTAAAATAATTCATGTCCATATTAAACAGCAGTATTATTTATTCACATGACAAATCCGGCATAATATCACAGCATAGTTTATTGGATTCCTCTTTGCCATTCTGAAAATTTTCTAATACCTGAAGATTATGTTGTAGCATTACAAAAGTAATATTTACAATTTTCAGGTATGAGGTATGATGACTTAATCCTCTTTCACCAAAGAGATGCATTGCTTTAATTTCAAATACTAAATGGTATATTTTAAAATAGTGTAGATTGATTTAAGTGAAAAGGGTACATTGAGGTCAATGGGATAGCACATGGATACTTCTTAAAAAAGTAAACCTTTTCCTGGAAGTGACCCTGAGATTAGCTCAGCTGGTTAGAGCGTGGTGTGAGTAACAGCAGAGTTGTGGGTTCAAACCCCACATGGGCCACTCTCATAAATTAGACTCGATGACTCTTGTGGGTCCCTTCCAACTCTGAATATTCTGTGATATTAACTATATCTGTGAAGCATATCACACAATTTTGCTATAGAATAGCAAACCTAATTAATAAATCATATACATTACACCAAAACCAAGAATCACCTTCCTTCTTCCATGCCCAGGCAAATAGTAGGCACATTAGAAGTTTTTGCAAGAACATTTTCAGAGTCTAAAGCTTTGTTTTGCTCTTTCAGCTTCTCCTCCTCTGGTATGTAGACCATGCAGAGAATCCGTGATTCCACATTGAAGCACTCAATAACCTTGGGGCTGGAGCTTTGAAATGAGACTATTGCAATCTGGCCCATCTGATTAGTACAACTGCCAATCTGAATTGGAAAAAGGAAAATAAAAATATACCAAGACTGATACCTATATCCAGGAAGGTCAGCATTTACAAGAAGGAATGGCTGGAATGTTAACTGAAGAGTACATCTCAAATTATATGTGTGAATATGAATATTCATGCATTAAGACAGAAGAAAATAATTCAGCACAAATACAAGAGATGTCAAAACATTATGTATTATGTCTTATGTATTATGCCTTGTAAACTCATAAACCAGTTCTATATTTTTTGAAAGTAGGAATAATATTATGGCCTATTCTGATGTCTGACTCAAAAGTATATACTTTATGTAATGCAATTACTATGAGCATCTGTGTAATATATTATTTTAATAACAGGTGTTCTAAGTTACCTCAAGTTCTCCTAAAAACAGGTAATACAGCTGAGGCCTGTCCTTTGCACAGTAACAGGTCTACAAAGAAATGCTCTGTGCCAACGAAAAGAGGGATTAATAATATAATGCTTTTTGCAACCTTGCTGTTACAGGATCCTAAATGTCTCTCTGATCCAGAACGAAGTATCATTAATACGTACACAAATCTGTACAATTTAGGGATCAGAGAGAAGTAAACAAAACAAAAACTACCCAAGCAGCAGTAAATGCTTCTATATAGTAACTCTTTAGGCATGAAATGAAAAAATATAGGACAAAAAAAAAAGGCTATTTTGTAGATATTTTTAATTGGCATATATTTACAACTGGCAAAACCAAATAATACAGATCACCTTGACAAAGACCAGTGACAAAAGCTATTTCTAATGTTTAATTTTAATTCACAAGGAATCCCTTAAAATTTCAGTACTGAAGTAACAAGAAAAGCTCCTGAAATTATTAGCTTGCTTTTTTTAAAAAAAAACCAAACCCCAAACCAAAACCATATTGGCTGCCTCATTTGTCTGCTGGAATATGTGCATATTTGGGGTCATAACAACATGCCAGAGTAGTTTTTTCCTACATACAGATTTAAACAGATTATTTATGGCTAAAACATTCTTAAAATATGAAAACAGACAGTAGGACAAAGTGAGCTCATATGGGTTCTAGCAGCCCTTGTTATAAATTAGCACTTAACTCCCTTCTGAATGTGCTCAGCTCCCTGGAATTTGGTCTGTGCTGCACTAACAAATCACACACATGTAACTGAGCCCCTACAGAGAACAGCAAGATCACATGGACAAAATACTACCCATCCTTTACAAAAGTCTATCTTAAAACAAACAAGAAAAAAAAAAGAACAACCCTAATTTTTTTTTCAGATCTATATGTTGCTGAGAGTCACAAAAAGCAATGGAGAGAAACAGGAAACAACCTTTCAGCTTTTGAAGATTACACTTACCCAAAGAAAACCATGTTCTATAGCACAGGAATCTGATTCTGTTTCTCCAGAGAGGTATGGCTCCGGATTATAAGCAGCACATTCAATCTTCAAAGAGAGGAAAAGAGAGCCCTTACCACATTAGAAAGATATGCCTGTTTCTGCCTATTTTATTCTGCAATTAACTAAAATATTTAAGAATTTCAAAGAATCCCAAAAGGCAAGGAGTCACTTTAGTCCATCCAGCTTCCCATGGGCAGGGTCAGCTGCACTGGTATTGTTTCCGACACATTCCTTATCTACTCTTACAATCAGACTACAAAGACTACAAACTCTCCAGCTGATCTGCTCAAGTGCTTCATGACTTTTATTCAGTTTTTCCAAATACCCAACCTAATGTCATTCTTGATGTAATCATTAGCCTGTTACCTCTCATCTCAGTCAGCAGGTACTTCTTTTTCTGCAGTGTCCTTCTACACATAAGGCTGATGCATGTCATGACCCTGCCTGAGATTCTTCTTCATTAGGCTAAATTAACCTTATTACTTCATCAATTAATAAATTAAATTATTATCAACACTTCTTGAACTGGCATCTCTCCAGTAGGTATCTGAGAGCACAGAACTTTCTCATCTGAACTTGCCACTCTGCAGAGCTATTCACAGCACTACACCATGGTAACTTCTTCTGAAGCCTGTTTCGATACATTACATTCACTGAGTGTTTGCTCTTTGTAACAATATTACATTCCTAACCAATCCTTAGCTTGCTGGTCTATTCAAATTACTTCAACAGACCTTCTACTCAACCACCTCTTCAATTCGTACTTGTGAAGCTCTCAATTTCTCCCTAAGCATACCATGTATGTGTCCTGCTGACTGTCATCCCTTTTCTTTTTTTTTTTTTTTAACCTCTCAAATTATTTCTCCAGGTGCTTTACTCATTTTGAATGCTAACATTATCATCCATAATACTCCTGGCTCCATCCCAACCTCATGTCATCATGTTAGGGTCAGTAAATTAATACCAATATTCATTATTTTATCATGCAGGCCGTTTAGGAAACAACTGAAAGCTACACCAGACTCAAGATCTGTATTTAAGTCCATCCCAACTCTAAAGATCATTCAAGCATCAAGGTTCTGAAAAAGACATTTTTATGACCAGTCATGGATTTCTAATTTCCTTAATATCCATGGCAGATTTCCCTAAAGCTTATGTAAGCAATTCAAAATAACTGTGTAGAGAATAAGAAGGTTTCTGTCAAGGTGTGATATTACATGTTTACACAAGATTCTCTATAATTCACACTAATGCTCACACCTCAGACATCGATGTCCTTGTGATTGTATTGTAGTACTAGAAACAAGCAGACAGAAATTAGAGTTGTAAATTCCAAGCTTACTTAATTTTCCAAAGTGCAAAGAATTTTACAAATCTACCTGAAGTCAACAGGCCTTACCAAGTGACTAGCCTTAGTAAAAACAATGTTATTTTTCACCAAAACAATTCACTAAACAGATATAAGATTGAAATAAATAGATGAGGAAAAAGAAAAAAAAAAAAGAAAAAAAGATAGTTATCCATGCCAGTCTTAGCATGTCTCATTGAACCTGTGTTGAAGCTATCTACTTGTAGTGGTGATTTACAGTAGCTGTAACAACAAAATACATCACTACTGAAAAAAAAAGACAACCTGCATACTGGATATTTCCCAGGCTGCTTGTTACATCTCTGTGTCACTTTGCATCCTAATCAAAACTGATGATACTTTTTCAGAGTTAAACCCTGATAGTTTAACTCTCAATCTTAGCAGAAGCCTGGGCTGTGAACTTATTCTGGTAGGAGAAGTTCTTACAGGCTCCTCACACCACTGGGTAGCCTGAGCAGCATACAGAGAGCGACCAAAGAGGATTAGCCAAGCAGAGGATCTCTTCCCACCCCATGCTGTGGCCTGACACCTAAACTGCAGCTGAGGCTGCAGAAACCACCAGTAATACTTAATTCGTATTTTCTAGTAATATTGAGGACTTGGGAGAATGAGGCCTGGCAGCTGGGCTTACACTCACTTTATCTTTAGGAGGTGCAAAACTGGCAAAGTTGACTCAGAGCTCAGGCAAACACTGTCACACACTGTACTCTTCTGAGATACCAAGGCAAAGACCATCACCCAACTGTGCAAGCAACAGACTTCCCCTTCCTTTCAAAATTAAGATCCTGTTCTAACTTGAATACAGAAGTTGAGCCTGGGCCTTCACAGCTCCTGGCATGGATCTTCAGGACTTAAAAATGCCTAAGCTCTAAGGAAATGCACATATTTTAGGTTTCTGAAAAAAAAAAAAATAGCTGGTTGTTTCACCAGTGGTGACTTTAGAACGTAAACGTATTCAATTTAGAAAAAGCTAACTGTTTAAATAAAACAAGAATGACTATGGTTCTGTGGGAAATCAGGGTTTCAACAGACTTTGGCTACTGTAAACCACAGCTCTGCTCTGAAAACCAGTATCATAGGAACAGCTTGTCTGAACACTACTACACTTTTCAACTGCATTTCCAATTGGCAATTATTTTCCCCCAACATCCAGGCCCATACACTCAGACTTGGAGTGAAGCTGCCAGCTGCACTCCCCTCCTGTGTAGGCTGTCCTACAGTGACGGCCTGCAGACTTCCCTCTTTAAGCAGTGCCCATGCAATTACCGTAATCTAACAGTGGGATTCTGGCCATACATACACAAATTTATTTCCATTAGTGTCTTTGCACAAGCCTAATAACAATCTGATGGTCAACAAGAAATCCTGCCGATGCACAGAAGAAAATAGTATTCAGCACCCATCCGTTCCACCTGTTGGTCTGGACATGCTGTACTTGTTTTCCTCATTAAAGTAGTCAATATGATTTCAAACTGACCTGTTACTTTAGGAAATTAACTATTCAGACAATTTCAGTATAATTTTTCAGAACAGAACTATATTTTATATAAGATCTCATAAAACATAACTTTAAAAATTATTTTAAAACTACTGTTCTCTGTGCATTAATGAAAATCAGAAATTTGAGGAGAATTCAACATAGTTACACCAGTAAAGGACAGGGATCATGGAGATCAGACTCCTGCACTTTGTAAATTTAAGTTACTTCCAAGCCCCAAACACACATTTGGAAACCTCAAGGTGAATTAAAAAATTCCAGCAGTTCTATTTACATTGAGTGATGAGCTTACATGTGAAAATGAATGTCACTGTATAAAAGTAAACACAGTGCTCCCCAGTGCCTCAAAAAGATTGCAGCATTTTGCATTCCTGTGACCCTCTTGAACCATCATTGCTACTGGTCTTACACCAAGGAAGTTACTCGGGAGAACTAATAGATGTGAACCAATATTTACAATATGGTATTCTTTTGCAATTATATCACATAAAAACCCAGTTGTAATCTCATATAAAAATACTGTTCACCTTAAACTCCTGTTGCTTGGCCATCATCACTGGCATATGTCTAACAAGGAGAGGATGTTTCTCTTTTTTGATTTGATTCCCATCATCTTCAACACAGAACCAACCTAACAGGTTATCCTCCACTGCAATAGGAAGAACAAACAATAAACATCCCACAATACTTTCACTAAATAATCATTTACACCTCTAAAGGAACAGAAAAGAATTCTGTTAGGACTAGTCAATACTGATCAGGCTGTTCTTATGCTATAGATGCATAAATGACAACATAAAACTACGAGTAAAAATTCCACTGAGTAGATTAAAAGCCCACCTTACATGAGCAAATCGACAAGGGTAGTCTTTTAATGATCTTATCAATTGCTTATCGAAAGAGGAAAATGCATATCAAACCTCACCTCAGACTCTAGGAAATCTCTTTGGCAAACAGCATTTCTCTGCCTGTGTAAGTAACATCACTACCAGTTAGCATGCTGCTAAGAACAGCAAGGTTGTGGGTTTGATCTCTGTATGGGCCACCCACTTCAGAGCTGGACTTGATGATCCTTCTGGGTCCCTTCAAAATCAGAATATTCTGTAACTCCTGTCTACTACTTATCATAATGGTAAGGATCCTTCTCCTAGAATGATGGAGACATCCATTCTCTCTTCTTTTTTGTTATTTTGCCTGCCTTCACTGAGACACCATAAAGGCACTCTATTTTGATGATGAAACTTGCTTTGCAGCAAGTTAATGTTTCTCAACTCTGGCATTCAAAATCCCAGGTATCTTCGGAAACCTATACCCCTGTGCAAACACAGGAGACTAGTAACATCACAGGATAGTACATTTTTTATTGCTTCCACTTTGATCAGGTTTGTTGGTGATAATCCCTCCAGTGAAAAATAGTGTTATGTCAAAAAAACCCCAAACACTCAAAACTGAACCAAAAAACAACTCCCTCACAAAAAGCTGTTTTACATATCCAACTATAGAAATTTTGGATTAAAACTACACCCACAAGTTTATTTCAGACTTAGAAATCTAAACAAATGAACGCAACAGCCTTCACTGACATTTCTTGGCTACAATAATTCTGAGCAAAAACTGAGAAATTTGAACCTGAAGTTCAAAGTATAAAAAGTTTGTAAGATCCAAAGAAATAAGCTTATAATCAAATAATTTCCTTGCCTGTCTGTCCTGTCATGTATCTCATTCTGGCTGATTTAGATCTAACAAGTTGTAATGATTACCAGACTTCATTACCATACTGTGGAAAATATATTCCTTCATAATGAATCCCCATCTTATCTATAATGTTATTATTTTATAGTGAAACACAATCATTACCATTTACTGTACTGCATTTTTAAACATCTGCAGACAAATTTTCACAAAAAAATAATCTTCTAAAAAATAAAAATAAAAAAATTAGACTCTACATTGAGAGCTATTTTAACTTAACAGGAAATTTTAGTAACTAAGAATTACCAAGGGCCAGTTTAGCCATTTGTAGATTGTTGATCCAAGACTGTTTGATGGCAGGGGTAAATGTATTGAACACAGCTGTAAAGAAAGTTGGCCGCCCAGACCTGCAATTAAGATAAAAAAAAGAGTCACTACAAATGCACTGAATATGAGATACAGCCAAGCCCAGAAATGTTGAGCATGATGAAATTTCATTATTTTCAACACTTGGATGAAGACAGTTCTGATATAAGCATGCAGGCTCTGACACGCCATACATCCATTTTCATACACTTCACGTGAAATGGTATGAGAGCAACACCCTCCCGGCAAAGAAATACAAAAGTGGCTGTTCCCTATTAACTGCCACTGCCACAGTTTGTCTTTTGCTTCTTGCATCTGGAATGATAGTGGAAGAGGAGAAAAACTACAGCACTGCTGTGGAACATTGAATCTCCCAGCATTATGGCATAAGAGCAAAAGTCAGGGGCTAAGCACAGAGATAGAAGAGAGGGAAGAGCTACAGGTTCCCAAATCCTCCCTGGTACACCTATGCCTAATACATAAGCCCACTGAGAAAGTTTCATAATCAAGATTACTACTGACTTGTCCTGTTTTCCTGGGAGTTGCAGCTGAATTCTACAGCGATCTGCTGCTCTGATTTCATCTTCTTTTTTCAAAATCAGCTTTTGCAAACCTGAGGTCCAGTCATGAGCTACAGATTGGTTTAAGTTCTGAAAAATTAAAAAAGCTAAGATTCAACACCAGCCTACTAGTCTATTTTCAACAGGTTAGCTAAGGTGATGTCTGCATATAACAAAATGCCTGGCACCTGGGCCTGAATTAGTCCACATTTTAATCATGGATAATTTAGCCATATTTGTAAACATGTACATATGTTTACATATTTGTAAACATATTTGTAAAAGACATTTCAAAAATATCTGTAAAACTTTTGCTAAAATATTTTATCTGATGATTTAATCTCACATTGCTCAGAGTTTGATGATACACAATGATATTCCCAAGCATTCGTCAGATTAAAAAAAATGTCAATTTGCATCAAGTGTACCCAGAAGCCTTTTACTTTATTCCAGAATCCACAAATTCTGCTTCTAAAGAAAATCTCATGAAAACCTCAAAACCTCAACAAACCATAATGACAATATGTTTTTGTTCACATCTTTGAGCCAAAATATTTACAGAGCATCATTGAAAGCTCTTTGTGTGGTCTAAATATCTGTTTAAGCTGCTGAAACAATGATCTATGCAAGCTGAGTGTTCTGTCACAGGGGCTAAAAGTGCACTTGAGTGACACTTAAAGCATCAAGACTAACGAGTACACAAAAGTACACACATGTTCCACAGTCAGAATTGTATGAAAATGTAAATGTTTCTTAAAAATAGAAGCTGACCTCATTCCTCAACTTGTCCTTCTAATTATCATACACACCTCTACCTGAGAACACAGACTGAATTTTAAGCTTTCAAAAAATAGTTGGCTCTGACTGGAAGTACAGGCAGACGCGTTTTGTACATGTTAAGGGTGAATGTCTTATGGTACCTGTGCTATACATATTTCCAATTACGGAGATGAATTCACCTTCAAATACTTGTGAAGCTTTGTCCAAAAGGACTGTTTCCATAAACCTCCTTCAGAGAACGTATTTTTACAAAATACTACGTTTCATTTAATGCCTTGACTCTTAAGCCAAGATATTCCAAGAGAAACTCAGCTTTCATACATTCATACACATACATATGTATTTACAACCTGTGGTGGCAGGTAGGAGTTAAAAATTGTGTGTAAGCATACATAAAACTTACAAAACAACAGGCAAAAAAAGCATTTTTTTAAATCTCAAGATTGTGGACAACTCATTCTGAAAATTGGTGTTAAGTACCATACTTGTTTGCCAGAATACATGCTAAATCAAAGGGATGTGAACAAAGCCAAAGCAAAATACTTTCAAAATTCCCCTGAAAATCTGTTTATATTTTTTTGATTTACACTCAGTTTTAAGCACATTTGCCCCCAAAAGCCAGAATTATGAGCTTGGATGAGCATCAAGAGCTTCTACCAAATAACCCTCCTCCTAACCACCTTGTCTAACAGCAAGAATTCAATTTCTTAATATCAAAATGTAATTCTGTTTCCATATAAGCTTATCTGCTACTGCACAAACACAGACACTTGTAGTATCCACCTACACTTAAAAACAATAAAGAAAAACAAAATTAAAAGGACAGCTGTAATCTATTTATAATGCTAAACAGTTAACAGTAAATGCATTACCAGAGGTAAAAATTATTCCACTCTTTGGAGAGAGAACTAAAGAGTGTCTTGCACAGACCCTAGGGAGAGACAATTATGCTATTTTACAACAGGAACAGACTAGAAAAATAAATCCAGATTTGTTTATTACCTGATAGTTTCCTTTAAGGCTGCTTATTAATTGACTAATTTGACCAAGTACATTCAAGTCATGCAAAAGGTTCTGCAGATCATGGTACAGTTGCCCTGGTCCCATATAGAGCTTGTCTAAAATGAACAAAAACTTAAAGTTATACATAATACAAAAATGCAATTCTCAGTTGAAGGAGGAAAGCATGACAAAGATAATATTAACATATATCTGAAAATCAGAGTGGTTTATTTTTACACATATCATCATTACTTCACTTTGCTGCTCCAGCTGCTTCTGATGTCCCTGCAGACAGGTAATTGTGAAATACATCCCAGGAAATTATATGCGTTACTTAGTATCGCATATTAGCTTCGCACATACTGGCATGACCACTGGCATTTCCTTTTAGTTCACCTTATCATTGCCTTTTTAGCTACAATTAAGATTCAAGCTTGTTCGTCTAGTATGACAGAGAGCATTGTGTGTAGTTCTAATACCACACACTAGAACTGTAACAAATATCCAAGCTTTACTGGCCCCGAAATTTCTCACATGACATGGAAGTTTTGCTTAGCAGCAAAGAGCAGACTTGCTAATTTAAACATCTTTCCTCAAGGTTGTTTTTGGTTACATGACAAAGCAAAAAAAATTATTTGTAGCTTTCCCTATGATAGTTTAAAACTCAAAATTTGCTGGATCGATCAGGAGACAGTTCTGGATCATATATCTGTATCCTAACTTTAACACAAGTCTATAATTTCACTGGACCACTTGAAATTTTACTGTGATCATGGTTAAGTGAAAAAAGGATCTGCAGTGAGATCAGCAGGAGAAATATTTTCCTCTTATTGTCAATAAGTACCCAGGTTTATAAGGTAACAGTAACTCAGAAAAATACACTAGTTAGAAGAATAAGGTGTCTTATCTAAATGCACAAAGCTTGCAGAACTCTGATAATATACTCTGACTCCCAGACATGATGTTAAGAATGGAGTGGAATGGATATGTAATTCTTATGGAAACAACACTCATTCTCCCATAAAAAAACCCCACCCTGTCTCATGCACAGTCAGCATGTTTCCCTTTGGCTGAATGACAGAACAGGGATGAATTATCTTTCCAGGAAACTCCTGCAGATTATTTAGCACATGCCGTGTAGTATCCAAACTATGGATCCTTCATCCTTACCACAGCTTTGGAAGCTAGGCTGCAGGTAGAAAATACTCCTGGAGCAGAAGGATTTCAACCATATGTTGGCAAGAACGTGATCTAAACACAGTGCTGGCTACTGACTGTGCAGATGGATCAGGAGCAGGGACATAAGCCATGGCTCCTGGGGTCCACCAGGGCAGGTGGGTGCTGGGCACAGCACATCTGGCACCTCCGTTCCCTTGGTCTGCTGCAGGGATAAGTGTACAAACCAAACCGCAGCAAATCAAAGACAACGCTATCAATATAGTTTAGGTCAGAAAAAAAGATGAAAAATAAACACATATGAAACAATTCTACTTAAATCATTAGTATATTTTCAATTAGGCATCCAAATAACTTTTTTATAAGGACATTTTCCTATTTGGAGGCATCATATGGGCAGAGATCATCACTGGATGTTTTTCTTTAAAGCAATTCACTATATTAAGCTGGGGATCCTAAACCAGAACCTAAACCTTAGCCTTAAACCTTGAAAAAAAATAAAATGTTCAGTCTCAAAGAAAATATTAATTGCTACTTTATTTCTGAATTCTCCACTTCCCTTCATAAACCTAAGATATTACATATTTCCATTAAATTTCAAATTACTATCTTGCTTTTAAATCTTCTGGTAAATTGAATCAGTGAAGGGATTTCTGTGCATTGCAGTTCAGCACCAAACAGGGGACTGACTGCACTTACTATTGTTTACCCATCCAGATAATAGATGCAACTTTCATCCACCCTTCCTTGCCTGCTCTGAATGTTAATTAAAAAAAACCCAAACAATCTAGCCTTTCTTACCCTTAACAAACCAAATCAGACCATAAAAAAGATAATTACATTTATTTTACACAATGAAAAGAAACGACTGCAAAGTAGACCTAGGAGGAAGAATTTTGAGATTATGATCAGTAGAGCACTTTTCTGGAACTGCACACTCCCTACTTTATTTAAGCTGCATTTTCACTTTTTACAATCCAAATGCTTGAAAAAACAACATCTGAAAGAAGTAAACACTTCTCTCCTCTGCTGCTAGCTTACTTTTTTCATACTAAAGTCTACAATAGCTGTAATTTCTGAAGCACCAGAATTGCTAGTTCCTAGACACTCCAAATTGTTGATTTTGATAGGACTACCTGCAAAGAAAGGAGCCAGTCAGTGTCTACAAAAATCTGGTGAAACATAGCCAAAAGCCATACTGACATGTCTGGCACTGTAAAGAACACAAATGAAATCATTCTTGCTCCAAATTTCTACAACAAAAAGATAACCTCTGCAAAACAAAATTTAGACTGATTAGAAATAATTGTCAGTTTAGTTAAGTTTTTGGCAGAAGTCCAGTCACTTACCTGTAATTTATAAACTCCACTGCTAAACAAACCTAACAGCTGCACTGAAAAAGACGTAGTACAAATATTTTTGAAATTTACAACTATCAGGCTGTGAAAAGGTGAAAGTTTGTGATGCTTCACTTATATATGATAATATTTTCACTCAAGTGAATTACATTACTCTTAAGTTTTAAAAGCCAGGGTCGCTCTTTGCAGCTTGATGAAGACAAGGTATTTTATTTATTATTGTCTGGAGAACAGACATTAATGTAGCATATTACAAGCAGCATTCAGGCAATTCTTAGATGCTGTAGCACTTTATGCCATAGTCTTCAACTGAGGCCACAAAGCAAGCTTTAACTGCTTATAAAGATGAACTAGCCCTGTGCAGTATATATATCGACTGTATATACTCAGCTGTCCTCTATATTCCAATTCCTGGAGCTTTAAATACTCTTACAAATATTCTTCTTCCAGCCTTGGGAATACAGCATAAATCATGAATTTCATTCAGTAATTGTCACCTGAGTCTATTTTTAATGCATCATGAATATTTCATAAACTATTAATAAATCAAGATAAAAAGGATGCAATAAGAATGTCAAAGCAAATAAACTAACACGGCATCTGAAAGTCTGTCACACAGAAGAAACAAACAAAAGTAATTTAAGGTTCATTTATTAAAGACCACATTCTTAGCCCAGGAAGGGAAGCCAAAAAGCAAAACAATAAATAATTAATGAGAGCCTGCTTCCATCCTTTGATGTTCTAGAAAAGACAAGCAGCCAATTTAATAGTCAGCCAAGGAACTAAATCAATAGTCATGACTAATACCAGTCTTTCATGGAGGTCTTTAGTGGGCACAAACTAAACCATAGATAAACAAGTGGCCTTCAGACATCAACAATGATGGACCCATCAGAAGAGAGTTCTCTGAGAACTGACCACTTGGATTGTGTCTGGATGAGTTACAAGTTATAGCAACTTCACCTCTGTACTGGGTCCTGTAAGGGTTACTCACAATGTCTCTTAAAATACAATTAGTTTCTCAGTGGTTAACAAAATGTTGCCCATCAGTTGATCTGGCTGAGAATCATCTGATGGAGGGTTTTTCTAGAGTGGAGGAGGTGGGGGAGCCCACTACTTTGTTCATCAGATGTGTTTCTCAGCTAAAAGCCAAAGGACTGGCTGTTTCAGCCCACACATGTTCCCTGACCATTCAATTGCTGGTATTTTGGGGTGGGTGTTCACTCTTTCTTTTATCCATAGACAGCACTGAAAAACTCTTGGCTTTACTCCAAAGCAGATACGTGGCTGCTTTCCTTTGTACTGTGAAATGTTTCACAAATGATAAAGCCATTTCCTTCTCATTACTGCACCACTCTTGCTAATTATCAAGCTCCAAAACAACTTGTTTTTCAAATGTGAAAAAAACTTGTCATGAGTTTAGAGAATGTTCTTCCCAGCTCTATGCATTCCATGTGTTACAGAAGACAGTGTGCCTGGGCAGGAGAGAAGGCAGCATGCTGCAACCAGTAACTAAATAAGTGGCTTTGAAGGTAACGTTTTTTGCATTCCACCTACAGATCAAGGGTGAAATCCTGGCCATATGTAAGTTGGCAAGAATTTTTTTCATCAACTCCTTTGTTGCTAAGATTTTACCAGAGGAATTCGTGCCTCGCTGCAACAGGCAAATTTACTGCCAACAACCAGTAACTCATGCAAAATACCTAAATCCTTGCTCAGCATTTAAATGAAATATACCCAAGCTTAAAAAAGAAAAAAATGACACTTGCTTTGGAGGGAAGAACGGAGGTTAAAGTTTAAACTGATTTTTGCTGCTATGTAAAACTGGGGTGGGAAGATTCTGCTTTGTGTAATAATTGCTTCTTAGCTGAGATATAATTGAGTATAATACTAAACATTTCATTTACCTTACACATTTCCCAGTGTTACTCTCAACACCACAGCTTTAAGTTCATCAATTTTGCCTGGTTTGAAGTACTTGTAATTGAAATAGAAGCAATTTTAGCCTATTTACGCCCAGGCATTTTCAAGGCAGGAAACTCCCTGGGTGTGGTTAAAGTCAGTTTAACTTGGCTCAGGCAAAAGTAGAATTTGGAAGGTTGTGCATAAACATACACATGCAAGAGAAGTGTCTGTGTGCCAGTGCCTGCATGTGGGCAGAGCAGGAGGATTCCCAACTCCAGCAGAAGGCTGCATTGCTAGGGAGCACAGCCAGCAGCCAAAGCTCTTCCTCTGCACAGCCAGCACAGCAGCAGCTGCCTTAATAGGCACTGGCACAGCAGCTGCTCACTTGGGATTGTTGTCCATCCAGTTCCTCCAAATTTTCATGGGCACCTTGAGCATACTGGACTTTATAATCCTGAACTGATCATGCCCTATTCTTCCTTTCAAAGAATTACTAAGGGACACATTTATTTACCATGGTGATTTGTTACCCGTGGATGCTTTCTCCTAGCTCTTCCTGTGTGTTCTGATTCTCATTTGTGAATTACTATTTTATCATATATTTATATTACTGAACAAGAAGAAGAAAGGTCTGCAATGCTCAGAGTAGATGCAGTCACCCATTATTTAAACATCTATTCTAGGTGAGCAAACATGATGGTTCAAGTGGTCCCTTCCCATACTAAACTCCTGTTTATCCCAATTAGGAGGACATTTTTCCAAGTAATACTATTACATATAAATACAAATATCATGCAAATAAATCAAAAGCCTCAGTCAGTATACTCTTAATATTGCAACTACTTTTGTAAACATTTCTATATTGTCTATCATGTTGAAACCAAACACTGTTAATAGATGCACTGCTGGGAATCTCTTTTACTGCAGAGTAACTAATATTGACAACAGCTGCCTTCAGTATAATCATAGTAACAACCTTTTCCCCACGTGGTTCAAAACCCCAATACATCAATATATATTGCTTTGAGAAAAGCCATATTGACATGAAATGAGAAGCCTCATGGAAATTCAAGGTCCTTACAAAGATCACTTTGCTTCTGAGAGCCACAGAGCCCTGAAGTCAGACTAGGTGTTACAAGAAATGGGAATTCACCAATGCTCCCATGTCAAAACCACAATTAAAACTGAGAAAGGCTCTTTTCCTGACTATAGTTCCAATGATACTGAGGGGTAACACAAAATTAATGATATATTTGAAGAACATGCCAGATTTGAAGACCACTCCGAAAGGCTGGTTGATACCAAATTTGACTTGCCAATTGCAATCTGGTCTTCAAGGTAAAGTGCATTTGTATTGCTTCCTCCCACTGAGCCATCTGTGTGTATCCAGGCAGCATACTGAAACATCAAGTGTTATGAAAGAAAGAGATTTGGAAAAGATTCAATCCTTATCTTGAGCATAAAAATCACCTGGGATGGTGGAAGAAGTTACGTATGTGGGAGGTAACTTTAAAAGTTGCTGTGTCTGTAGAAGGCATAACAAACTGGTACTTGTATAGAATTACCCACTTGGAAGAAATAAAACCACACAGGCCTCTTCTGCAACATTTAAGTCACATTTAAACCTGAGAAACTTGTACAGTGTTCTGGAAACCAAAGCATCATAATCCTAGATGAATTCTTGATCAGTTCATAATAAACTGGACAGATTTCATGAGATTGTTAACCTATTCAGGTTAAACTGTGATGACCTAGCAGTAATACTTTTAAAACTAGTTAACTGCAGTCAGAATTGCTCAGTTGTTGTAATTTAAATGTGACTTTGATTGCCCTAGAAAAGTTTCACTGATCTTTTTTTTTTTTTTTTAATCAAGTAATGATAAGCAGATAGCACCCCACTGCTTAGTTTATGATGCCCACCTTTAGGAAGGACAAGAATGGAGACTGTGAAAGACAATTTATACCTAAAGTAAAATAGTTTCCTGTTCACTGAAGACCTTGATAATCATATCGAGCTATTTCAGCAACTGATAACCAGAGCTGGCAAAAAGATTATGAATATTGGGAATACCAGGAACAGAGTAATTAATTCAGCAGTTGATACTGATGCCAAATATTTAAGTACTACTCCCTTTCCCACTGCAAACTCTCTTGTCCTAGAATACCTAGCATTTGTGGAAGGTTGGTGATGAGGGTCCCATTCTACACTAAAACTTTTCCTTACAGAAAACTTGACAAATCCAAGCACCAGTTATACATATGGGAGGCACATGCATACCTCTGATGCATTCTCCCTGGAGCTTTTGTATGAGTGTTAAAGCCAGTGACAAACAGATGAGATTTTATTTTTGGACACTGAACTACAAACTTCCTGCACATTGTGTTATGTAAGTAAAGACCCTGACAGCCCCCCAGCACCACACTCCTATTTGTGCTTTTTCACTTGCTCACTCATGCTGCTCCTGTTTCCATAGACGCATCAGAGAAGCTTGTGGGTGGATTCGGTTTTCTTGTTTCTGCTTTATGAGAGCATTTGAAAAGTCAATTGGAATTTCACTAAAATAGTTATAAAAAAGGGAGTCTTGTAAATCCAAAATCCTGGTTTATGACCTAAACAAGTCCATTGGTCAATTTAAAGTTTATAACAGAAAAAGAGACATTCTGCCTTCCCCTGGTTTGCTCTTTCATACTAAATCCAACTCACGATTTAAACAGTCATATGCACCCAAAAAATCCAAGCCACTGTAGCTCAACTGTAGATTTTTTGAGATAACATCACATTTTCAGGTCCAAACTACACAAGTATTAAGAGTGGTATCAGTCTCTGGATTTGGAAATTTAAGCAAAGGGGAAGTCAGGAATGATCTCAGAAAATAAGAGTTTAGTTGGCAGCCATCAATGACAAGCTACTCGCACATGGTTTTACAGTATAACCCTAACTTAGGCTTAGTAACCTAGTGCAGAAAGAAGCAACACAAGCATATACATAGTATTAAGTGACAAGAAATAAACATCCTGAGATTCCTAGAATGCAAACTATTTAATTCAGACATGCAGTAAACAAGCCTAATTAACAATACAGTCAAGACCCATCATCATCATCAACCAACATGAAGAGCATTATCATAAACATGAAATGACATTATTCAGTCTAATCATACTTTAATCATATAAGCACCTAAACATAATCTTATGAGCTTAATTACTGAAATTGATAATCTGAGCCTCTGAAACTCTTTAATGTATTTATTCTCACTGCCATGCAAGACAGGGGAGTTCTTCAAGTCCTAATCACAGTCAAAGAACCACATGCCACCCAGCACTCAGAGCAGAGCTGGGAAACAAACCTCCCAAGTATCAACTCTAATGAAGTATTTTTAACATGCTTCACCTCCCTGTCAGCTGGTAATACCTTGCTCTCAACTGGTAATTACATGAATGCTGAGACCTGCCTTGCTCATTGCACCAGAAGTGAACACCAAAGAAACAGGTTGCACAAAAACTATCATCCAACCACAAAACTATGTTATGCACACAGCTTAAGCAATGGGGAGATAAAATCAACAGCTTGCAATTGTAAATACTGAGTAAGGTATTAAGTTCATAGTGCCATAAAACTTGTGAAAAAAATTATGCAAAACCAGCAAGGAAACACAAAGCCTCTAAGATTGTGAGAAGTAGCTGATACTTTGAGAGCATGGTTTCAGGATTATATTAAACTCCAGCTAATCCTGACCACACAGGGAATTTCAGAGATAAAAGGCCATAAATCTTTTTCCTGCTGACAGAAGCAGCTGTACGGTGTCAGAGATTAAAGCAGTAGGGAACATGAGAGAAAAACACTGGACTCCTGATACACTGACAAGAGTGGACCCCACGGCCCAACTCCTCAACATCACGCTAGCTGGGACAATGGTCAGGTGTCTTCCTGGACTATGTACTGACTGCAGTTCCTGGCTCTGTACCCACAAGGAAGCAAAATGCTGGAAGCAAAGACTTTAGAGTGAAAGGAAAGAAGTGCCATGTCCCTTTCTCTCACAAGGCCTGAAGGGGAAGGCTGACGGCAGCATGCACCTGGAAGCCCCTGCCCTCTTAAGGAAAGAGAGGGATCGTACCGGACCTCTGGGATGCACCTGCATTGGCACAAAAGGTGAAAGAGGAATTGAGTGCAAGAAGGCAAACACTGACACAAACAGACAATGAAAGTACAAATGAGAGTACTGCAGGGTTCTCAAGACAGGCCTGTAGGCAGTTATAAACTTCCAGAGGTTTACACTGGGGGTCCCACCAGACTATAACTAACAATTCATGCAAATTGTTCTGTGAGGAGCTTAGCTCCCTCCTTCATACTCACTTGCCTACAGTTAGGTTTCTATTAATTTTACTACCCTGTGTCAAGATGAGACCTCTGGCAACACAGAACAAGGTTTATAGGAGGTGGACATCAAATCCTATAGCCACTATAACAAATATGAAAGGCAAAGTGAAGAATCTCATCCTAAGTGGATGAGACACACGTGTAACACCTAATTTAGTCCTTGCCTAATCCAGCAGCTAGAAACTTACATCCGCTTAACAAGTGAACTATTTAATGCCACCCAGTTTACTCAGATGAACAAGCTGTTTGGCACTAGATTTATTTAAAATCTCCAGTCTTTTGTTCGTATATATCAATAACAGTTTACATTTATGAACACAGTACAGTTCCTTTAATGTACAGCATTGTTATTTAAAATATTTACAAGATTAATTAATCTTTATCTATTTCACAGAAAAGCTACTTCAATTAGCAATTCATGCCACATCATTCCTTCTAAAATCTTATCACCAATGCTGGAGTTGATATGCCACTTGCTTACTTTGGATATTGTATTACAACTGTTGAGCCTTACAGTGATAATAAAGCTCCTTCCCCAATTCTGTATTTCTCATTAGACAAATCAGCAAAAGCCAGCAATGGCTATCAGAGCAGCACCGTCTCTCTCTTTGGGAAAAGAGCTGCCCCTTGACTGAGCGAGATGTTGACAGAAACACAAGCGCACGCTGTAGCCCATCAAACATCCTTCCCTGTTTCCCTGGCAACACTCAGAGGCCTAGACAAAGTGACTGCATCAAGCAGAAGGAAACTCAGAAGAGAGGAATCATTTCTGCACTTCAGCATCGTGTCACTACTACACTTGACAATAAACAAACCTCACAGAGATCAAAACCTCAACTGAGTGGAAACAGAGTACAAATGTATCCCTGTAAGTCTGAGCCGGAAAGGGGAGGAGCTATGGTTCAGAAGTTCTCAGGCTTTTTCTCAGCTACAAACTGTAAACCTGTCAAAGAAAAAAGTAACTAAAATGAAGCCATAAATCTGCTAACCTGGTTTTTCACTTTACTGTTAACTTCCACATTCACCACTGCATAGATATATAGTACAGATAGGTCTGCCTAGTTTTCTCTTTTAGTCTTAAAACATACAGCTCAAATTAAACATTTCTTTGCCTAAGCCACAGTCTATGCTGTCTATGTCTCCTAACCAACATGATCAACATCAGAACACTACTGACAGGCACTGGTTTCCCACCCAGAAATGCCAGGATGCTTAGTCCTTTCCTTTTGATTCTACAAAATCTCTGTAGTCTGGTCTTCTTAAATAAAGGCACTGTGAAAAACTTCTACAGCTCACCCTTTTCATTCTTGGGACCCCAGAACAGGCAGGTAGGGGTGGTCACTGTTACTGCGGCACCAAGCTGGCCTTTGTCTCAGCACAAACCACATTTCACAACCCATCCACAGTTTATATAAAGTGCTGCAAACTTGTAATACATGCCAAGAGCCTGAGAAACTGAAACTCTGGACAGTGTATATATTTGACTTTTGCTCCTATAGTCCCATTTAAAGGGCAGAGAAATACACGTAACTGCAGTGATTTTATGCACACTTGTAAAGGAAGGCTGACTTCTGGTTCTTCGACAGGGAAATACTGAACATTTTGGTAAGAAGCTACAAATTTGTCTTTGGCTATATGTTTTAATATTTTTGGAAGGTATATTTAAAATATACCAATATGACATATTAAAAAACCAAGCTGTATTCATTGCACTTTCACCCATCCTCTTTTTTATCAGAAGAGTACAGACAGCATTCAACTTTCTTGATGCTCTCTTTCCATATATTCAATCTAACTGTGAATCTGAAGAGGTCACAGTCAACTAGAAGCTGGCAAACAATGTCCCAGTTATCAAGAAAGGCAAGAAGGATGACCATGCTAACTACAGGCCAGTCAGTCTCACTTCAGTGCATGGTAAAATTATGAAGGTTATTCTGAGAGTTGTGAAAAACACATGAAAGACAACATAATCATCAGTCCCAGCCAGAACAGGTTTATGAGGGAAAAGTCCCGCTTAACAAACTTTGTTTCCTTTTATGACAAGGTTATCTAGTTGATCAGGGAAAGCCCTGATTTAAACTTTTTGGATTTCAGTAAAGCTTTTGATACTGTCTCTTACAGTATCCTTCTGGACAAGATGTCCAGCACACAGCAGGATACACACATCATGCAATGTGTGAGCAACTGACTCATGGGTTGAACACAAAGACTTATAGTGAATGGGGTAACATCAGACTGGCAACTTGTCACCAGTGGAGTTCTGAAGGGCTCCAACTTATGGCCAGTTTTCTTCAGTGCCTTCATAGACAACTCCAAGGTATACTAAGTAAGTTTGTCAATGGTACCAAATTGGGAGGAGTTCTTGAGTCCCTCAAAGGCAGAAAGGCCCCTGCAGAGAGACCTTGAGAATTCAGAGGACTAGACAATCACCAAGAGTAGGAAGTTTAACAAGGGAAAGTGCTGGATTCTGCACCTGGGACAAAGCAACCCCAGATGTTAGCACAAACTGGGGAAGGAGACACTGAAGAGCAGCCCCACAGAAAGAGATCTGGGGGTTCTGGTCGATGTCAAGTTGAATATGAGTCAGCAGTGCCCAGTCAGCCAGGAGGGCCAGCCGTGTCCTGGGGGCCATCAGGCAAAGCATCACCAGCTGGTCACAGGAGGTAACTTCTTACCAACACAAGTAAATCAAAACAGATAATATACAACCTCCTGTTCACACTGAAAATATTCCTCTGCTCCTACATTAATTCCACTCTTCTGCACCATGCATGTGTCTGTGCTTCTGCACTTGGACTAATTGGGAAGAAGAGAACACCAATAGTCTACCAGAAATAGTACATAGATTTACTGGGGAAAATCTCTATCTTGCATCTTTCTGCAAATGTTCTATGAAAGGAAATTAAAACATCAAGCTGTTGGCACACGTAATTAAGATAACTACTTCCACAGGAATTGTCCCGTTGGGATACCAGAGACCCGTATTCACAGACTTTCAACCAAGACTAACTTCAATATATGAAAGAGGACTTTGATGAATTTGCTGAAAGAAATGTGATCTGATAAATATGCTGGTTTTTTCTGAAGACCAAGAATATGAAATATTTTCTGGTTTAAATGCTATTACAGGAAGCAAACAGAAGTTGCAATTGCACTCCACTAGGAAACAATATCAGAATTGTACAAATAAAGGACTCTGCCAAACACCTGAGACTTCAATCCTTCTCCACGTTCATAACTAAAAGAATTCAGTCTACTGCTGATACTAGGGAAGAACAACAGGAACAAGGCAAGAGCATATCAAGAATGGAGCAGCATAGCAGAATACACTCTAGGAACATTTTTCTGCTTTTGCCCACACCCCCTCAGGCCACACAGTTTCTCCTGCCAAAATACAAAGGGCTTAAAACAAAAAAACGAACATAACAACACCTAAATGTGTTCTCCTCTAGAATTCAGAGACAAAAGACCGCTATGCAAAGCTCAATGGGGTAGAAAACTGCACATTGATGATTTTGCCAAGTGAAAACCAAGTTCACACAGCCCTTGCTTTCCACTTTAGAACAGTACTAAAGCATGCCTTTGATTTATATGTACTCATAAAATCTTTCAACCTTTCAGCAGTTGCATATTACAGCCTGTATAAGATTAATTCAAATTCAGTATTAATGTTTCTGTAGCACCCAAAGTAAAGTTTGCATCTTTAAACTATACTATCTTCTCTTGCAACATCGTAAAAAATGGAAAGCACTAATTGCATTTGCCGATAAAAAACAGCTAGATAAATTTATGAAAACTGCCTCCTCACAAAGATTTTGGCAGAGAAAAAACTGCCATGATAAGAGAAATGTAACTAATAACCAGCAATCCTCGCCAGAACACAACCTGAATCCACCAGGAACCCTTGCTAATCACAGCAGTAATGTGAGAACACTAACCTTGCAAGGGTTGAGCACCCAAGCTTGCATGTGGCAGATACAAAATAACTTTTCTCTGTGCCCCAGCAATGGAAGAGGTAACCCCTCTACGACTTAACGCTTTTACACCATTATTCTGGATCTCTCCATTACCCACAAACTGGAAACATGAGCTGAAAATTGGGCCTGAGACATGGTTTTATATGTCTCAGAATTTTGCCTGCAGCAAATTGTTCTTGGTCATTAGATGTTTTTAAAACCACATACTATGAGGCCACTAGGATTTAATGACAGGACTTCCTTGTATACTTTGAAAACAGAGGGAAACATAACTTTATGATGACTGCAAAGATAAGAATTTTCCAGCAAAGAATGACAATATTTCTCTGTTAGAGCTTTGCAACTTGTAGTAAACACCTAGTAGTCTCACCAATGATGCGATACTACCATAATAAAGATTGTGTCATCATCAGCTATGAAAAGCAGCAAGTTGGTGGGTACAAATAAACAAGCAACAATGAACCATTTCACAAAGTCTTATCAGTCCTGTACTTTCTGAACTTCTGTAATCTTTAGCAGCCAACTAAAACTGGAACTGATGGAACAGAATACAGAATAACTAACAGAATTAAGTGTGTATTCAAACTGGCCTATACAGGGCCAGTTTGAACAAGTCTGCATTCAGAGTAACAGCTCTTGCAGACACAGCAGGACCTGCAAATAGCAAGGTTATGCTCTTCCTCTTTCATGGTTGGTTATACTCATTTTAGTGGATTAGTTGGCAGAAATGTTTGATTAAAGCTGAGAGAGGACTTTTTCAGTATAGCCAGTATCCTTCACATCCTTTTTATTTCTTATCTTTTGATCCTTTTTAGTACATAACCGAATTAATACAACAGAGCTTACCAAAAGAAAAATTAGTTCAGCTCATCTTTTACCTCCTGTGTACCATTTAATCTGAAAGTTGACCTACAAGTGTGTACACAGTCATTTCTTTTTTGTGTGATACTGTCACCAAATATGATGAAGCTGAGAACCTTCAGAGCCAAGAGGTATAAGTAGATTCTACAAGATAGTTTGGTCAAACGTTTTTGTCTCTCCTCTCATGCTTCACTTCCCCATCTGACCTTGCTAACATGCAAGGATTTGGTCTAATCAGCTGTGAGGCTACTGAACAAAGTCATAGTAGGAATATTTAACAAGGTGTTCCTACCACATCCACCTATAAAAGGGACCCCCAATGCTAAGTAATACATTTCTTTATATACAGTCTTCTCAGGGCTATACATGCAGCAGCTAGTAAATTACAATATAAAGGCTTTAATCTCAATATCTAAGCAGTCTATTAATGCTTAAAAGGAGTTACAAGAATGAAGTAATCCTTGAAATTGAGACATAAGTGGCTATTTACAAAGGGTGGAGCAAGGAGACCTAACAATAACCACCCTGGAGAATACAGGGGCTACTAAATATTGCAGCTGCATCTCAGATCACTTTGATGTGTAGGATTTATGCCGCCTTATAGCACAACTGTGGGAAAATTAATGAAGCCTAGGGTGCAATATTAAATAAATGTAGTGTGAAAAAAAGCCTAAAGCTAGCACTGAACTACGTGTAAATTATAGTCCATTAATACAGATCACAATCTAGATATATTGAATGCATTTAATATTACAATATTTAGGCAAAAACCAGGATATAAAAATAACTGCTTTTGTATGAAAGCCTAGCTACTGAGTAAACTCTTAAAATTCATACATCTCTTGAGGGCAGTTGGCAGACTTTTAGAAGGAATTAACAAGCATGGAAAAAACTTGCAAACTTCAGATCTTGAGGTCATTTTTGGAAAGAGGATAGGAGGAAATTAGCTATTAGCATATTTATTCAAAAACATTTATTAAAGTTTTTTTTCTGAAGTGCTAGTTTGAAGGGCAAGATACTATGGGCCTGAGATAAGTGAGTAACTTCTACCCTGCAATAACCACTTGTGTCCAGACTCACTCCACAGCAATAGAGCGGCTGGTCATATTTAGTGAGAAACTTCTTTGATTTAAATATGGCGTAAAGAACATATGCAGAACCAGCTGCCATGGGACCACTGACACACCATACCAAAACAACCTTTTTGAATGTCCACAAATTCTCATGCTTTAAAATTCTTTATGCATTCATGCATAAAACTCTAAACTAGGACAAATACAAGTAATTCATGTTGCAAGGCAGGAGCCTGGTATCACTTTGTGGATTCCAAAAAAAGGAGGCTGTATTCTCTTTATGTTACAGCAATCTTCATGCAGAAAATGCCTTCCTTTGTTTTCAGTAACCCATTGAATTTCAAATATGGATTTAAGAAAATAGTTTGTAAAAGTCAGTAACTCCTGTCACTTACTTGGCTTAGAGTTAATGATGATGTTTTCAGCAGAGTGCTGGGGTGGAAACCTGCAGTTCTCTCCTTGGCCCTCACTGCTGCCGTACTCTATGACTTCCACTTGTCCCAGTGGTACACTCCACTTCAATAAATACCTCTGGTCAGATGTCACGGTGCCACTGCTTTCATAAGAAGAGCTGCAAGATGCACAAATTATTGCTGTGATGAGCAATTATGTTTCATGGTATCCTGTTTATTATTTTAGTGTCTAAAATCTGCTTTTTATCAGCTTGAGTATAGTGCGCAGCTTCAAAGAAATACGTGCATCAGTCTGACTTTTGAGACTGACCTTTCCTGGGGTGCAAAGAGCAGCTATGCAGGTGCAGATAACTTTGTTTACAAACACCACATGATGGCAAACAGCAGTCCCTTCATTTCTATAGCAAATATACATTTCTATAAATGACCATGTTTTAAGATGAAATGTGCACTTTGACATCCTAATACAAGTGTTTGGGATTACACTTTGGCACTATATTTTCCTAATTCTTTCGAAACTGTGCTCAAAAGAAGTAACTGTTACATTTAGGGAAGTATGGATGATGGAATCTTTGAATGACTGCTGGCAAGAGGAAGGACAACGTAACCTCCCAAGGGCTGAAAGACGAACATTGCTGCCAAGCCACACAACCCAGAATGTTCTGTACAGGAGACCTCTGCAACTGCTGTGGCGTCCAAGCGTAATCCCACATGAGCTGCTGCTAAAGGAAGTGTGTATCAACATGCATTTCAGGAGAAAGAGCACACTGAGGAAGCTCACTAGGAATAGAAATTACATTAATACTAATCTGACTTTGTTTCCCTCATTTCCTTATTCACATTCAAGCACATGTAACAACTACTTATTATAAAGGACAAAATACTTGTTAAAGTGAACAAAAAACATTTACTTCATAGAAAGTATGACTGAAATACAGAAGTTAAATGCTTGGGAGAAATCAGAAAAATGCATTTTTTGAGAACAGTACCTAAATGCTGACGTTCAGTTACCTATTTGTAACACAATCATACTTTCATTCCAATGAAGAAGCAAGTACGAACAAAAAACACAAGTGCCACAGCTTAAGTAAATTTTTATAAATTCTTGATCTAGCTCTGAAGAAAGAAAACAAAACTAGGCAGGACAAAATTGTTCAGTCACTAGGAATAGCATCCTCCCAGTCCAACAGCTGCTACTTGAAAGACAGGCTTCCAGCTCAAGCTGGTCATCTGGACTACATATGAAGAAAGACTTTCTGAGGGTCATGTCTTCTGTAAAAATATATATCTTTTGCAAACCATAGAAAATTCATTTGGAACTAATGGTCCCCAGGCACCTGCAATGTCTGAGTGCACCTGTAAAAGGTTGGACAAAAAGGGGTCAAGAAAAGTGAGCTGATACATACTGCAGAGCTACATGTATGTGAAAAGCTTCTGAAGAAGTCTACGTCTCCAGTGAGAATCTGCAGGCATGCACGTCGATAACCACTGCTGCAACACATGCCTAGCTCAGGTAAGATGCCTAATGTCTATGCAGCTAAAATGAAGAGAAATAAAGCTCATGCTGTGTGAGCCAAACAGGTAAGGGGTACATTCTACAGCATACTCTTCTTTTGAACAAAAACTTCTGGACTTGATACAGGTGTCATACGTGAAGTATGGCAGACCATTTTCTTCAGTCCCTAACTCTGTTTTGCATGTAAAGGTAGTTGTTTCTGCAGTAAAAAATTAAGAGTAGTCCATGTAATCATGGAGGAATTTTAAATAGACACACATAGTTTGTAGGTGGACCTGCCCTCAACTGAACACCTCAAGGAAGTCACAAACCGTTTTCTTTGCTACTGAATAAAGCTAGAAGTGCTCTCAACTATTGTAAAAAAAACCAGTGTTATTTAAATATGCAGGTTGGAAAGCAAACTTTAGGTGCTACAGGAAGTCCCAATTAAACTTTTCAGAGTTAGCAAACCCCCATGACACATGCCTAACCAATTGCCATCCCAAAGGAGGTTGCTCAGCACCAGTTAATACCTATTGGAACAACAGTGAAGTGATAACCAGAACTCTTGACTTAATGAGGAAGACAGAGACTTGGCATAATCATGAACTTCTCACATGGAAAATGAAAGCAGACCGTATTTTGTCACTTCAAGGGTAAATACAGAAAATCCAAGACTACAATGGCATGGAACAAGATAAAAGACAAATGGTTAAAAGCAATACTCTTGAAAAAAAAAAACAAAAAACCAAAACATGATAAATATCCAGGTGTTACCAAGAAACTTCCTAATTTTTAAAGTAAAAGAATCACAGGATAAATAACAAGCTTGTTCATTTTCTGAAGCACAGTTATTATGTGGCACTTCTCACTCAGTAGCATGAAATCAAGCATTCACATGGTTAAAAAAATATGTACTGTATTGATATTAAGATATCAACTCATGTTGTGCTTAAAATCTGATCTTGAAAAATTTTAATGATCCACATTTTCTCTGTCAGAATGTACTATTACATAAAGTAAGTTATAATAAAAGAAGCATTTGAATTTGAGGGTGACCTTGGCAGACAGAGGTTTAGTAATAGAATAATTACAGCCAACAAAAGCAGAGAAGGCACTCAAAATGTTTTCTTCAAAGCACCTTTGCTTTAATCCTGAAATGTTTGGTCTCAGAGAAAAACCCTTCCCCATCTGGAACTTTGTTAGTGAGTTCCAGGTTTGTTCTGGCTATGTGCATTGTGTTTTTTGTGTTTTGCTTTGGGTTTTTTATTTGCGAATTCTGTCAAGTTACAGATTTGTGTGTGTATAACAGTATGAATTTAAGAAGAAGAGAAAAAAGTCCTACCTTGTCATGCCTGTACTTTGCTAAGCACTAATACACAGCAATAACTAGACAGTACAGAGCATTTCTATCTATAATCTCCAAATGATATAATCTCCTTAAAAATTTACTCTAGAACTTTTAAATATCAGCTGGATTGACAATAGAGGACTGTAACAAAGCTAGTTATCCATTTATTATAACTACTCCTAGAAATCTCTAACCATAGTAAAAACAACAATAAAACCAAGAACAGTCTCCTTTTCAAGCTGAAGCTTGAAGGATCATCTAAAAAATACGAATCAAGTCTTACCGAATATTTACTGTTGCACACATCAGCACATCATTTAACATGAAAAGTCGTCGTTCTTTCGTTTTGACAATTTCTCCTTTGTCATTGTAAACCGTCTCAACCATATCATCAGTCCGTATGAGGTATCTGTTTCCACTGCTGAGAAGCTAGATTTTGAAAACAATCAGCATTGCATATTATACATGGTACATCTAACAGCCAGTGCAAAAAATAAAAGAAAATACAATAGGTTATCACTTGCCATCCTAGCACAAGTGATCGCAGATGGATTTGCTAAGGGAATTAAGCCTGCTTTTTATTTAAAGTAATTTCTGCTGCCACCAATATGACCTGCAGGGCTTTTGGGTCTTAATGCAGACCATAATTGTTCTGGGAATCTTCCACACTAATAAAGGCTCCCTGGTGAAAAAAAAATGATCGCTTCCACAATTTCTGTGGTTTCCTTCCCTTGTCCCTTCTTTCACACCCCACTGAAGCATTACCCACAGCTCCAGCTGCCCAAAGCAGGAGGCCAGGGTGGGAAGAGGAGGTGTGCTCAGCCTGCTGTCCCCCAAGGCTCATAGAGCTAACTGAGGAGCACAGCTGGCAGGGCACCACAGACTGTAGACAAGATGACATGTCCAAGAGATACATGGCATGTAAATTGCTCCTGACATTTGCCTGCTGAGAATCAGCACCGTGTGCAGGTGTGAACTAATCCCTAACCAGTCAAACACACCATTGTAGTATCCAACAACACAAAAGTCCATAACTCATTTCCTATCCATTCACCTCCATCATCTATATCATTCTGCCGGGCACTGTTCCCAAACTGTATTGGCAAACATTAACCCACAAAGTACAGAGAGTCCTATGAGATATGGAGTGATTATCCACATACACATCAATTCATCCCCCGGTGCATAACACACAAAATTTTACAGTCAATACTGACAAAAGAAAGCCTGGGCCACCTCTTACAAAGCACATTCTATGTCCTGAACTCCTTTAAGTATCTGCAGATGATTAGTAGCTGCTTCAAGATGCAGTATGAGAACAAGAAAGTAGAATGCCTCAATCCATCTTCTAATGCACTTAGAATGGAAATACTGCTTCAGTATAAAAATAAATTCAGTATTCCATTCCTGATAAATAGTTTAAACCAAATGTATTCTGGTTGACTATTGTTTTCCTAAAAGCTAAGCTTTTATGTATCACCAAAACCCCCACAAACACAAGAAAGATGTTGACCCATTCAATAGCACATCTTGAACTGCTCCAAAGTTGGAAGTACTGCAGTAACCTGGT